>CM065299.1:69826203-70426203 GCA_032871835.1 Dipteronia dyeriana | reverse complement strand
AAAACAGTATATTGTTTTTAGGTTTCATGTCGAATTGTGCGAGGGCGTGTTTTGGATGCATTACGTCAACAGCTTAGCCCAAGGATATATCAGGGTGTCTGACTGTTTTGTAGACTTTATAAAACATGCAGTAACTTTTGTCATAACTATGGTAAGAATATTCAGTTGGGCATGAAAGATATTGAAGTTTGTTTGTTGTTTTTGTGTTTTATTTTATCGATATTCAGCATAACAACTTCTATTGTTGACTATTTTCTACATTTCATCTATTAGTTCCTCTTGTTTATTTATATATCCTTTAGAATTGAGAAATATATATCCTTTAGAATTTAGAGGTGAGAAGCATACATGTGGGACTAAATTCTCAGTATATATCCTATAACTACTCAAAAAACTCTTAACAAGACAAATTGGCCTAACTGGATGTCATGTTTGTTAAAACATCACACTCTACTCGACGACAGCTGGCACGACATGATTGTGACCAGACTGCTCAGTAATAGTAAACAAAAATATCAATATATATATTTCAATAATTTCCTAACAATTTAAATACATATCCGTTCGTTCAAAAATTCCCACCATATTGGCATTAGGCTCCATATACATTTGTGCTTTTACAAATATATTTACATGAATGAATGTATGATCATTACAAGTCCCAAAAAATCTACATGGTGGACTGCTGCTCAAAATTTTGTTTGTTTAAAAGATCAACCAGAGAAAAATTTATGCCACCATGGTGGCCCCTCCACAACCAATGACTTGCACAGACGAGGATTATTTTAGGGAAAACAACAAACAAATAGTGCAAATCCTAAAATGTAAATGTAAAAAAGCTGACGGGAATATTATCAAGGAAAAAACTGTAATGGTAACATTTCCAACAAATATCAATGAATTTATACCAATCGTGATAGATAATCAATATATTAATGGACTAATTACAATGAGTAGCTACGACATGTCTTCTCGAGTTTTGCTCTACCATGCTTTAATGAGGGAGCTTATCTATTTTTTCCAGTGGTATCCAATTGTCCAATCTGCATGTTCAAAAACTCGAGGGCATTTTGTTGTAATTGCCGAAGAAGCTGATTTGTAGGAAATGTTGCCAATTGACGAGCCAGAAAAAGGTGCTCAGCTACTGAGTTGAACTACAACAATGATAGGCTATTTAATTGGGATGGTAAATTACATGGAAAAAACTAAAAATAACATTTACGATAAAATAAATCACTTACAGTATTAATAAATTTATGAGACGTAGCATTGCTATGTTCATTCATAAACATGCACATGAAGATCCCACAATCATAAAAAATTGGTTGTGTGGGCACATCTTCCGGACAAACAAGGCTGAATGTTTGAAATGAAAAGGATGGACCGAAACAACTTTTCATTTCTGTGGCCAATATATTATCCAATGAAATCATCTGAAAATTAATCAAAGGTTAAAAAACAAGTTACTTGAGTCAACAAATTACCAAAAAGTAAGATACACATAGACATCATTATCTTTTTACCAATTTAATAACTTGTTTGAGTCTACTTTGGTCGTTTTTCCTACGACTTGGAACAAAGTCCCAAATCTCAACCTTTTTTTAAAATTTTCACAAGGGCAAGGTACCAATGATCCTTCAAATTGTTAATAGGAATAAAAATCTGGAAACGAACAAAATATTGCCGGTAAAGAAGATAGACTATTTAATTGAGCTGTAATAGTATTGTGTACATGTAAGATATAATTGCGATGACTTTCAAACAAATGCTTGTATAATAATTAAACAAAACTGAGATAGGTATGAACCCTGTGACATCGATGCAAATCATACATGTAATCGACTTTGAACGTACTATTTATTTCACCCAACTTCTTCATGTTTCCATCTTTACTTGTCAATGAAAGATACTGTGCATACATAGAATAGAGAAAATATACCGGTAAAGGGAGCAACCTAATAACTGAAAAAGGAAAAATATTTATCAGAAATTAAAAACTATTACTGCAAATTGGGTCGGCAAGTACCAATACAGATGTGATCATTTTTTTTTGGTAGCAACATGTGTGTTGTTGTCTGTGACCAAACTAATTATTTGGGCATGTTAAGAACATAATTCACTATGTTAAGCTGAGTAAATTATTATTAATACAACACAAATATGTAGAGTAATGAATGAAATTGTCACTTTATGGATCGAACGACAATTAGGCTCGAACCTCACTGTCAACCCACACTTTTGGCTCAAGGGTACGAAAACTACTACGGTTGACAAGAATTCTAATCATGGACACAATCATTTCACTACAAAAATGCCAAAAAAAATGGGAATCATTTCAGTCATAGTTATCCTATCAATTTCAATAACAAAACTTCAAAATAAAATAAGTAACATTTATTTAATCATAATAAGATTCAACTTCAAACTTTAAAATACAAACCAAACCAAAATAGTAAACACAAATATATGAAAGACTTTGAAATTAGTGTCTAGTTTATTCTCTACATCCTATTCGTTTTTGTTGGCGAACTCAAACACTTAATATTTAACATAGATTTTTTTTTTATAAACACGAAAAAATTAAAATGTAGACTTACCTAGGTGGTAAATCTTCAGAAAACAGATAGTTGATTACTTGCGCATCAAATGCATCTAGGGAGACGGATAGACTGATAGGTGAAAAGGGCCATACCAAAACATGAAAGACTATTGTATACGGTGGATAGACTGATATGGTGAAAGTCTATACTGACTTGGCTTTCGCATCTTCAATGTGCGGGTTTTTTTAATAACAATTCTACAAGTGGAAGACTGCTCATCATGGCCTTTTGCAATGGTAGTTCTTCTTTCCTTCGCAATGGTTAAAACACTTCAAGTTAGTGTAAAAAATTGGCAAGATAAGTAATGGAAAATAACTTTATATAATGTAATGGTAAAGACGTTGAACCTCATCAATTAGTCTTGGAATAGTATTATGTTGATGAAGATGATCATCATCAAAAGCACAATCTTTACCAGTTGGTACTAATTCTTTTTCCTAGGAAGAGGTGGGACTGTTTTTTCCCATTGGATCTTTGGAATTGAATTGGCTGTCCTTAGAGGAGACTTCAACAACGTGTCTTCGAGTTGTAGGAGACGGAACTTGTTCCATGCGAGGACTGTTTGGTGGTGGGCTCTATTGTTCTTTTTAGGTGACAAAAGTATCCTTTGATGTTGTACCATAAGGATGGTTAAGCTTTCCAAATAGGATGTCCACCTTGTCTTTCAAATGTGCAACTTCATCATCTTTGTTCACAATAATTCTTTCATACAAACTGTCAGCATTTTATTTCAGGTCAGCATGTTCTGTACGCAATTGTTGTATTTCTTTGAGGATCAGTTGAATCCCATTATCATCGGGAATATCAACTTTTTCTTTGTCTGAATTGTCACCATATGCAGCAGGTGGAGTATATGCATTAATGGACACCTTTAACAAATGAGAATGTTAAATGAGCAAAAATTTAAATACATTATTAACATTTAAACTAGAATAAAAAAAAATTAATCACAGTAAATACCTTGACAGTACTACCATAGGACCCTTGTTCTCGTAAATGTTTCAAACATTTCTTAATGTGCTGACTAGTCCAACTGACGATTGGTATAGATAATTCATCAACAATGGGTGACTGCTAATCTATAACATGCAAGTAGAAGAGCTGGCAAAAGAAAGTGATAAATAAGGGAAATAATATTCAATTACAGTTACATATTATGATTAAAATTAAAAAAATATGTGAGGATAAAAAGTAACTCAAGAAAAAGAACACAACCACCAATATATCTTGCACGTTTAGATTAAAAAATTTCTATGCTTGTCACTAACTGATCGAAGCACCACCTTGCCCAAATTTTCCCTTTTATATTGCCCACATCAACAAGAACATTCAAGTACCTTTCATCAACATATTCTACTGTTGTTGGTGCAAGGACATTGCCCAACATATTTAAACAAAATGTGACCTTGAAATCATCGCCGGTTTTCTTGTTATTCTTTAAAAGATCATCAAAGTGGAGGAGTTTGATACCGCGATTAGTAATGGAAAACTTGGTCCTTAAACTATCATGAATAGCTCCAACAATAGAAATTCTATCCCCACTGTCCGAAAGGCCCATGACATGAGAAAATATGGAAAAGTCTAATTTGAAGGACTTCCCGTGCAGTTCGATTGATAGGGTTGATGTGTCAAATTTATTAACTAGCCTAGAACAAAGTTCACGCCGGAGAATTCCACAATTTAACATGAGTAGGTTTCATAAACCTAATTCTCAACCCGCATTCTTTTGCAAGTCTGAAATGGTAGACATCATCTGAGAAAAACGTGTAGAAGTACATCGACTGTGGAATGGCTGAGCATTGGCTTCCTTACATGCGTCACCAACATGAACCTTATCTTTAACAACGTCATTCTTATGCATTACGTATTGCGATTTCTTTTCCCTAGAGAGATTGTTCCATGCAACACATATGTCATTCATAGACTGATAACAAACAATAGTTCGGACGATGTTATTTTATGAACGTAACAATAAAGTTCGTACTATATAAAGAAATTGCAAAGCAATGACACAAATAGTTATAAAATGTGAACCTTTTTTTCCCTTATGGACTTGTAATCTGACACTCTTGTTTGCTGAAAAAAATACAAATATAGGAAGCTGACAATGTCAAAATACAATAATTAAAAATATTTCTTTACAAATATATGATGCAACGTATAAATAATTAGAATTTCATTCAAGTAATTTTATGCTTCAATTTACCACAACTTTTTTCGATCAAGTAATGTACATGCTAAAGAATTTCATTTTTTTAACTATATTTGAAAATATTTGTATCAATTAATGGAAAGTGATTGATTTAATCAAATTGGTTTGGTGAATAGAATTTGTATTTTTATTTTATTTATGATCAATTAGCTCATTGTACATACTACAATAGAAAAAGATTGTGGCATTTGTGTACATGTCCTGACAGAGAGATTGAGTAATTAATTATAGTAACTTTTCCATAGTACCAAACCTATGTGGACTGTAAATATAACAAAACTTATGTTGGCTCTATATTGGGGTGAAAGCGAATACTTTCATAAGGAAATAACATATGGTATCATAAGGCAATAACATGTGGTATATTAAGGAATTTTTGTTAACTTACTGAAAATTTATCCAAGCCATATTATCAAGCTTCAGCTTTGCACCAACTATGGACCGAGTGCCACCTTCATCAGAGACGGTATCCTCACCAACGGTCTTTCTCCTTTTGTGAATTGCATGCACCATTTTAAGCTGCAATAATTAGTTGAAAACAGTCAGCATAACATGCATTGGTAACCATTTTATAATGTTTGAATGAGGTTCACAACTTACCCGGATTGCCTAATATCATGACTATAAATTGATGGATTATGAGCAACAACAACAAGTGCTAGGCATCCAACCAAATAATTTAACCAGTCCTTCATACAACAAAAAGATAAAAAGTTACGTTAAAATTGCATATGATTGTAACGAATCCCCTACCAAATAATTTAACCGGTCCGTTTATGGTTCCTCATACGATTGTGGCCACTGGTTCTGCTTAAATAGATAATAATAAGTACATTAGATAGGTATGCATATGATTTTCTCAAATTAATTAACAAGTTTTTAAGTTTAAGGTTTTATTTGGTCCTCCATTTTCCCACATCTTCTTCAAACTTCCCCTACGAGCTATTATATATGGTTGCTTATAGTATAAATTATAAATAAGGAAGAATTTTAATTTTAAACAACAGAGCAAATAAAATTGTTAAATGAAGCCATCTTTCATCTAGCAATAATGCTAAAACATATCTTAAAGAATTAAAAATCATTCAAGTTTCACAAATAGTTGCACATTCTCTAAACGTCCACTTCTTGTAAACTATATAATGAGCAATGTGCTTATGGAAAGTATTGTTTCAACAACCTTCCCTGACATTGCTACATCAAGACTTACAATTTTATCAGGTCTAACGCCGTGCAAAAGCTTAAAATGAACTCTTACAAGTTATAATTACTTATAATACATCACTTGTACTCCAATATCACTTAGAATTTGACCATCAATTCTAGGTTTCATTATTGATTATACTACAATTAATGCTACTATTTTTCTTTCGCTTACCTATAAACTGTACCTTTGACCGATACTAATACTACCAAGCACTAGTGATCTATGTTTATAAAATTGAATCATAAATGGAAAAAGCAAGCAACAACATAATTACTGGCAGATACTGTAAGTAAAAACTAAAGAATCAGCAAAACATGCAACATTTCTCTGCAATTTCATATACGAACAGATCCGAACAACATTTCTCGGCTAACTTTATCTTGTTTATCTTTTAGTAAAATTTTGTTTACAATAAAATATCAACACAATTTTGGAATTTTTTCTTGTTCATTTATTACCCAGTAATGACTAATGAAGAAGCACGGACATGCTAACGCATTCAAGCTTTGGATTAAAGTATGACAACATATCTAGTCTGTCGATCATACAAAAGCATGGTTGTGTAATAGATATTCTCTTTGTTTCAGTTTCACTTTTGAAACCACAAACTATTTATATCCCTTAACAAAGTAAGCATCGGAATCAGATTAACACAATAACATGCAGAGATGATTTTATGCAATGAGCTAGATAAATAAGGTTGGAGTATGTTGTAATTTAATATACAATAACTTTCATGCCAGGTATGCTAAAAGATAAAGGAATATGCAATGATCTAATACAATATTTATTTTCTGATTTTTGTTTAGTTCGTTGTCATACTATAATGTAATATATGCAAAAAAAAAAGGATATTACAGAAAATTCTATATTTTCAATCTTACGTTGGCTAGTCGGAAGGGACAAAATTTTGGCTTCCCACTTCGCCCATACTTTAGCAAACGTGCTCCTTTTTTAAGAGCAATGATGGCCTGTTGCAAATAGTAAGTCAATTATTTATGTAAAAATAAAAATAAAAATAAAAATGAGTATACTGCAAATTGACCTTTGGATGGAAAAGTACAAATTCTAGGACTATAGATTACAAGATTACAAGAAATAAAAGACAAAGAGAGTATCAAAAAATTTATGATTACAAAATTCTATCTACCAGAAGAGTAATAGAAAAATATTTTACTGAGAAAAGGCATTATTTTATATATATTTGCTTTGATAATGCAATATATTGAATATTGAGTTTATAAAAGGAGAAGTTTGGAAGTTGAATATGTTATAATATAATACCAGATCATTTTCATAAATACCGGTCTACCTCCCTAATAGTTGATTAGAATTGGCTTATGCTTTTTTATATATATAAAAAAAGTGATATTTGCATAAAGAGCCTATTGGTCTAGATCTAACGTATCTTGTTATTTATCTTTAGTCGAGTCCGATTAACAATGTCGTAATAAATCATGTATTTAACATGGTATCAAGCAATGAAGCAATATTTCCAGTGATATAAATTATTCATTTAAACATGCTACTCTTGGCTAGGCAGTAGCCGCAATACAACCATCCATATATTATATTGCTAAGTTAATTATCACTATCTTGGTATTAAGTGTTCTAATTTTTCTTTTTTACTTCTACTCATTTACATGCTATGAATTTGAGATCTCCAGGATCGACTCTATTGAACTCTCTAATGTATTAGTGACTCAAGATACTTTTTTTTATAAATTTGTTGAATTTACTTATTGATTATTTCTCCTAAGATAATTTTCTAATATCTCTGAATTATTATAAAAGGCGTTATGGTTTCTTTCAACCATCAAAAACAAAATCAAGAACTATGTCACAAATAAACATGCTAATATCCGTCTTAAATTATACATTGTAAGAGATTTAAATGTTTCTCTGGCATATTTATGCCTACAATTTTGTTTTTACTACCAGTTTATTAAATAAAAAAACCATACATGGTCAAGTTAATCCAGACAATCAATTACAAAAACGTCTGATTTCATCTTAGAAGATCGAGGCAAAGCCCAGGGCTAATTCCACACCTTATATCGAAAAGGGAGTTGGCATGGCGTAAAGTGAAGATTGTCCCCAAAAGAAAACCCAACAAAACCTCACAAAAATAAAAGAATTACACATCTAAGCAAACAACAGAGCATACCATACATTGAAAATAGAGTGCTTGAGGAAATATTTGGTGTAGAACTCAAAAGAAGCTAAAATAGATCACCAAATAAAGTGATCTCTAATTTAACAAATCTTATAGTATTTATAGTTTAATTATTATAATAGTTAAAAGTAAATAATCATATGGTCAAAAGACTATGAGAAAAGAAGAATTGTTCATACATCTAGATATGTATGAGGTAGACACAATTCTTTAGTTAGTCTTGAATAATATTCACAACTTAAGATAAAAGGTTGGACGCATTTATCTTGTCAAAGTTGTAGATTCTTTTGCTAGCATTTGAGTGAGATCAAATGTGTTATGACGAGTCTAAAATCATCAAAGTGTGTGTCTTTGTGTAAAAGAATCTAGTGTACTGGGTGCATTGAATAGGATCAAAATGAAATACTTTATCTAAAACCGTCAATGGATAAAAGTTTTCATTTGAAGACAATCGGAGAGTTTATCTCAATCCTGAGATAAATGATGGACTTATGGTTGCAAGTGTTATCATTTGAGCCATCAATGAGTACGATTATATAGCATAGTCTATCATCGATAGTTTGGTGGAATTCATTATAAAAGTTATTTATTTTATTTTATTTTATTTGTGAAATTTGTTTTTATAGAAAGAAATTCAATTAACTGAAGAAAAGCTATTACAATGAACTCGAGTAATCACCCAAGACTAGACTTTCCACAAACAATGGATAGTCTTTCAACCATACAAACTCACCAACATAGCTAAGAGCTAACTTTGCCAGGCTATGAGCTACTTTATTTGCTACCCTAGGAACAAAACTAATAGCCGAGATAAAAGTGTTCCTTAGATACACCAGAATATCCTAAATAATCACTCTAATCTCATAACCAGGGACAAACCAAGGACAACTTTCGAATCAATCATATCAACGACCACCTAAGCATATGACTCTTAAATGGTCGAACCTAGACCAACCTCCAAAGCCAAACACAAACCCTGAAGGATCGCTAAATCCTCAACAATATGGGGTTGATAATAGACCCCCTCACCCCCCATCCCAACATTCTGACAGAACGAGGCCATAACATGACCATAACATGACCATAACAATCGCGAATCACCACACCTAAATCAGACGAATTGTTACTACTGCTTAAAGCAGTATTCATGTAGATTTTGTAAAGTCCAGCTTGCGGCACCATCCAAGAAGAAACCACCTTTTGATTAGAGGAGATTTGGTTACTATTGTACAAGACATTTGGAATTCACCAAGGAATTCATCAACCCATTTGACAATCCCATTCACAGGAATCAGTTTTGAAGAGAAAACCCATTGATTTCTTCTATGCGAAATTCTCCACCAAACCACACAGAGCATTTCAAAGTCTCTCAACCCCACACAGTCCTTACTCGAAATAGAGGAAAGAAATAAGGTCCACACTAGAATCATTGCCAGTGTTACAAGCGGTAGCACAAACACACTTTAGAGCAGAGCAACGCCAAAGAGAATGCATGCATGATGGTTTTAACCTTCTAGTGACAAAAAGTACATAAAGAATCAATCTTCAGCCTTCGAGCAACTAGATTCGCTTATGTAGTGATCCACCCATTACAAGCTCTACACAAGAATATCTTAACCTTGGCATGTAAATGAAGTTTCCAGAAAAATTTCCACCAATACATCGTAGAACTCAAACCAGAGCAACTAGGATTAGAGGCTGGGGACTTTGCTAACCAATAGCCACTTTTTACTGAAAAGTGCCCTAATTTTTTGAAGTGCAAGAAGATACTATCATCCAGCTCAAAAACACTGAGAGGGAGCTTTAAAATTACATTGGCTTCATCCTCAGAAAAAGACTAACGAACGAGAGCCTCATTCTAGTTCCCGTGACCAAGCCTCAAAACATCAACAGTCGCCCATTCATCAAGAAGAAGAGGAGAAACAATCTTAAAAGTCGACATGTGCGGAATCCACCTATTTTTGTAGACGTAAGTTGATCTACCATTGCCAACTCTTCATCTAGTTCCTTGCTCCACTAATTCCTTTCCCCACAATTGACTCTTCCAAAGAAAGGATCCATTCTTTGAAGACTTAGCAGCTAGAAAAGTGGAATCCGAAAAATAGTACCCTTTAAGGATTATGGCAACTAGTGACTG
This sequence comes from Dipteronia dyeriana, assembly GCA_032871835.1. NCBI lineage: Eukaryota > Viridiplantae > Streptophyta > Magnoliopsida > Sapindales > Sapindaceae > Dipteronia > Dipteronia dyeriana. The sequence goes on along the minus strand of CM065299.1, from coordinate 70,415,871 downwards.
AGGGTTTTGAAGGATGTGTCAGTCTTGTTTTGCCAACAACGCTTTATTGAAAGCACCAAAATCATGAAACCCCAGTCCACCTTCACTACGAGCTTTACACAGAGTCTCCCTAGAGCACCAATGCAACTTGCACCTAGCATCTCCTCCTTCCCACCAGAATCTCGCACACATACGATGTAAATCCATTATAAAAGAATTGAGAAGTTTAAACAAATTCATTGTGTACACGGGGATAGATTAAACTACTACTTTAATAAGTACCTCAACAAAAAAAAAACGGTTACTCCAACTTTGCAATTTTTTCCAGACCCTTTCTTTAATATCATTGAAGATGAGCTGTTTACTTTTGCTAGAAACACAAGGAAACCCAATATATTTTTTGCGATAGTCCACAATAGTCATATCCAAAACCTCACCCAAAGAAATCCTAGTAGCAGATGGAATTTGTTTACTAAAGCAGACTGCCGATTTTTGAAAGTTAACCATTTGACCCGAAGCTTTCGATTAAGAGTCCAAAATTCTCTTAATAGTAACACATTCCTCCACTATAGCCAGAGTAAATAGTAGACTATCGTCAGCAAAAAGTAAATGAGTAACTTTTGGCCCTAACTACTACAACAGAACCTTGAATAATCACCATGTCTCTCTACCGATGCAATCAGACTAGAAAGCACATCTGTGCAAATAAGGAACAAATAGGGAGAAAAAGGGTCCCCCTGTCTCAAACCTCAGATAGGAGTAATATTACTTTGAACCTTACAATTCAGGATAACAGAATATGACACCGAAATCCAAGACTCAAAGATACCCATTTGTCTCATCATGCACTCCACATAACACCATTCTACTCTATCATAAGCTTTCGACATATCCAACTTTTGGGACATAAAACCTATCTTTTTTCAGTTAACTTTTTACCGTAAAGCACGCATGCACTCAAAACCAACCATTGCATTGTCCCGTTATTAATCTCCCAGGAATAAAAGTGCTTTGGGACTTGACAATCACACTACTAAGAACCTGATGAAAGCGATTTACCAGTGCTTTAGAAATACACTTATACAATACAAAGACTAATCGACCTTAGATCAGTCATCCGTTCCACATGCCTAACTTTCAGAATCAAACACAAAAGTGTGTGATTGATCATCCGCACTGAGCGTCCCTCGTTGAGACATTCTAGGCACATTTTCGTTACATCATTCCCCACCATAATCCAGATTTTTTCGTAAAAGTCAGCAGGGAAATCTTCTTCACCAAGAGCTTTTGACGGACTCATCTGAAAAAGCATGCTTCTAACATCTTTCGCAGTGAATGGAGCATCAAGAAATCCCTCAAATTAGTAGGTAATCTATTCTCCACCGAATTGAGAACATCATTCACTTGAAAACTAGGAGGCCGAGAAGTGGCATAAAGGATCGAGAAATAATGTTCAATAATCCTCCCATTTCATTCTCCACAGACGTCCATCTCCCATCTTCATCAAACAGGCCATGTAAACAATTCTTCCTCCTTCTCGATGAGGCTTTTGTATGGAAAAACTGTGTTCGATCACCCTCTTTAAGCCAAGAAACTCTAGAGTGGTCTCCAGAACATCTCCTCTTCCTTCAAGAGTTCATCGAGCTCACCTTCCACCTCTCAACACAGTTTCCAATCTGTAGGAACATGAACCACACTAAGACCAGTTAACTCTCTTTTCTTCAACGAAATATTCTCCACAAAACATTTCTTATCAAAATCGATTCCACTTATGAAATCAACCATCATAAAAAGTTTGCCGATTCACCACCTTTTGCTTAATATTTCGACCACCAGTAGCTTTCCACGAATCCTTAACCAACTCCATCAAAGCCTTATTTTCTGCCCATGCACATTTATATTGAAAATGGCGTCCCCCTAAGAACCTAACCCCACTATCTAAAATCTATAACTTAATAGGCTTGCAGTTAGATATCCAGAACCTCAGATGCCTTACCGAAAAGATGGGAAAGAGAAGTTGCCAAGAAGCATTACTTACTCAACGATCAAGTCATTCTTGAATCAAATGAGGAGGATCACTTCTGTTTGACCACGTAAATATCGAACCCGAGTATCACAAATCCTTTAGTCCACAATTCTTTAAAGCATATTGAAAATTGTCCATTAGAGCATCTCTTCTACCAATTTCGCCAGATTTCTCAGCCAAACTCAATATTTCATTGAAATCCCCACCAACCAACCAAGGTAGAGAAGATAAACCCGTTATCCTTCTCAATAATGTCTAACCAAGACTCTTTTGGTTCGCAATCGGCTTACCATAGAAGCCAGTTAGCCTCAACTTCTCACCATTATGAGACATAACCAATGTATCAATATGGAACCGAGAATAGGACAAAAGATAGTTGCCAATCTTAGTTCTCCAAAACAAACAAAGATCACCACTATTTCCTTCCCGATCCTCCACCAGTTTTGCATCAAAACCCAATTTAATTTTGATGTCTTCCATAGCCTTGTTATAACAAATAGTCTTCATAAGAAAGACTACGTCGAGGAGATGTTCCTGCATTAACGAATGCAGAACCAAGAATGCTCGAGCCCCCTATTCCTTGAGCGTTCTAAAATAATGTTATCACTATGCCCGGCAAGCCGAGAATCCATCCCGACTTACCGATACCTCTGTTGACAAAGAATCACAAGCACCATCAATCTTCTGTTTCTTCTTATCGTAATAAGGAATCCGCTCCCCATCAAAACAAACCCTCTTATTCTCTGATGTTAACCCTTTGATAGGCTCTATTTCTTGCATATTATCCTTTCTACCCCATCTTTTCCACTAACCTCATTCACGAGCATTATCCAAATAAGAAACTATCTTTTTGTCAACCCCGGAGCCCAAAGCATCCCCATTCCCTTTCCCACCATCTGTGATTAAAAGTGAACAACCATCACTAATTGTCGTACTAACAACCACAGAAACATCGTACACTGGATTTCCACCCCTAGTTGCTTCCTTGGAACCATCCATATACCCCTTACTTGCATACTAGTTATGTCAATCGGAAAAAGAGAATCCTTAGGAACCGACTGAGTCATATTACACCTATCCAACGACTTCATCTTGCCATTCATAGGTTGTTCTTCCTCTCTACCATACATCGACTAGAAGAAAATGGACTTCGATCGCTAGCCCTTTCTGATCTCCAACGATGGTTATTACTAGTTGAGTTCCCGTATGACCGTGTAGAAAAAAAGGAGCCACCATTCCTATTTTTTGCCTCCTCTCCACAAAAACGGTACTGTCCAGCTGAATTATATTGACCAGACCGGTTTGTTACCCTCTACAACGGACCAAACTCTAACTCCCTAATAGAATCCCTCACATCCTCATCCTTTTTCTGACAACAATCTTGATAAGAATGACCAATAACACCACAATGGAAGCAATATTCCGGTAGCCTCTCGTATCTCAAAAGCAAAATAGTATCTTCCCCCTCTACTAATTCAATACGCAGAATCTATTTAAAGGTTTTGATATATCAATGGCCACCTTGATTCACATGTACTTTCCAAAGCATTCCCCAGTAACCTCAACATCGATATCAACTAGATCACTAATAAGCCGTCCTAGGAATTCTTCCATCTCTTTTGTCATGCATAGTAATGGTATGTTCGGGATTTGAATCGAGAAAATCACACGATTAAATTCCATTTAAGCAATATTCGTCATCCCAGATAACTTGTCTAAAACTAGAAGACTATTATCGAAACTCCAATGCCCACTGCTAATATTCTAAACTGATCACCCTGATTACAGAAATAGAAGAGAAACATATTATCTTGCACCACTTCAATATCAAGAACAGTCTGCCAAATCCTCAAAATCACAGTTTTGAAGGCCTCTCTATTGACGTGTTTGTTTGATAGGACTTTCCCTACCAGACATAGATCAAGTTTCTTGGCCGTCGAATCTTTCAACGTATCACGAACACTCCAAAGTTTGTCGTCCTTACTCTTGATAGAAGGGGATGCACACAGTTTTGCAATCTCCTCCGGATCCATATTTGAAAATAGATCATATGTTTGGTGGTGGATATTTTTCAAAGAGTTTTATATTTTTCTTTTAAAGTGAAATTCTTTTTATTTAAAATAAAAAATTAAAAAAAGTCATTTGAAGTCTTTGGTAGGAATGAAAGACAAATTATGAGATTTTGTATAACTAAAAATCAATAAAGGTCATTGACATTTTAAAGTCATTAAAAATCATTGATATTTTGAATACCTTATAACATCCATAGACTTTTAAAAAGTCTTAGTTGAATTCCTAATGACTTAAAACGAATTCTAAAAAGTATATAAAAGTCTGTAATGAATACCCCATGACTTTTAGGGGGGGGTGTATTGGATTTAGATTTTAATGGACAATTTTAGGGTGCAATGATTTTATAGATTTGCAAGACTATTAGGATTATTATGATTATATGGACTAGAGTTTTAGAATTCTGAAAGAGTCATTGGAGTTTATTTATAGACTATTAGAATTATCTTGACTTTATTTCAAGACTTTTTGGATTTTTATAAATATGGATTTTCAAGAGTCGATTGTAGTATTCAATTTTATCTACACATTAACGAATACGCACACCCAATATCACACCCCATATGAATGTGTGGTTGTGATTAAATGCCCTTAACGTATAATTTCAAGACGTCCTTACTAGAGAACCACTATATATATTAGTAAAACATCTATATCTTTATCCACACTAGCCATTACAATTTATGTATAAATAAACCATTATTTACACCTATCAAAGGAGCATGAACAATAATAAAGATGTCATGATTAAGAATCATTATTCAACATTTGTTCTATGAAATTTAAGTTAAAAAAAAAACGAAGTAAAATTACTGCACTACTCCACCCTCCTATCTCCAATCTCCGGTCACCAATCACCCATATGTGGACCACAACTCGTCTAAGCTGAAGATCTGATGGGGTATGTAATTTGAGAAAATTAAAAATTTATGATGAAAATTTGATGGCGGTATGGAGGTTGAGGAAGCTGAAGATGATTTTGAGTGAGAATGAAAAGTCTACAAAGTATTAAGGGAGATGACAAGACAATTTTGGGTTCAAGTTATTTATAAATATCACTAAAAAGTCTGGAAAATCTATTTTGTCATGAAATCCGAAAAATCTTGATCTCAGTCCAATACCACCAGATAATTTGTTGCCTCTTGAAAGTCTAGATCCAATACCACAAGACAATATGGACTTTAAAAAAAATCGTTAAAGTCTAGATCCAATACCACAAGACAATATGGAGTTTTTAAGAAAATCTTCAAAGTTTTGATCGAATACCACCAGACTTATTTAACTTGTTAAAAAGTCTCAATCCAATACGACTAGACTTTTTTAAAGACATCAAAAGTGTGTAGTGAATACCTCATGACTTTTATAGAGTCTTTAAAAGTTAATATTGAATACACCCAAACTTTTAAATTCCAAAAAATTCATTAAAAATCTTTTAATATCTCAATTGAATACACCCTCTTAAGTCATAACTTCAATATGAGTAATTCACTAACGTCTGATGTGGTCCGACAACATTGGATTCAAAACCGTTTCCTTATTTTATTTTTATTTGACTTCCAATGCCTATAATTAATGCAGTCATACTAAGTCATAACTTCAATATGAGTAATTCACCACCGTCTAATGTGGTCCGACAATATATTGGATTCAAAACTGTTTCCTTGTTTTAGTTTTATCTGACTTCCAATGCCTATAATTTATGCAATCATACTAAGGCTCAGTTTGGCATTGCTTCCCCAGCTGCTTTTGGGGCTAAAAGTGATTCTGGACCTAAGACAAAGTGTTTGGTAAAATCACGGGGAAGTGCTTTTGGTCACTTTTAGTTTCTCCCAACTGAGTTTTTGAGAAACTACAAATACATGCTTTTGGATTTCGGCTTCTGCTTTTAGAAAATGTGCTATAGTGATATTAAATGAAATTTTACTAACATTCAAACTTTGTCTTTGCCTTTAACGAAATTTAACAAAATTTTTGGATTTATATTTCTGTAAAAAAAAAATGTTGCCATAACTGTATAAAAAAAATTGGGATAATTAATTCAATAAAGTATAATAAAAATGAAATAAAAAATTAAAGTAGAATAAAATAAATAAATAAATAAATATATAAATGAGGTTAATTAAATAAATAAAGTAGAATAAAATATGGGGCTAATTAATTCAATAAAGTACAATAATTATATAACACTTAACACTAAACACAAATAAACAAGAAAAATGTAAAGTATAGCACACTAGTACCATTTAGATGTCTATATCCTTTTAGTAATTTTACACACTCACAACACTTTTTATTTCAGTTTACCAAACACGTTGAAATTGCTTTTAGTTCTCACAGTACTTTTGAAAATCAGTTTACCAAACACTCAGTTGATTCTTCCCACAGCAATTCTAAAAGCAATTCCCCCCACAGCAATTTTAAAAACACTTCTCCCCACAGCACAGCAATACCAAACTGAGCCTAAGTCATAACTTCAATATGAGTAGTTCACCACTGACTAATGTGGTTGGACAATATATTGGATTCAAAACCGTTTCCTTGTTTTAGTTTTATTTGACTTCCAATGCCTATAATTAATGCAATCATACTAAGTCATAACTTCAATATGAGTAGTTCACCACCGTCTAACGTGGTCCAACAATATATTGGATTTAAAACCGAAGATGTTGCTTAAAACAAATAATAATAATAAATGAATGGGTCTGCGATTTGTGTTCAAATAAAGTTTTAGCCACTCAAGAATATTTAATTTATTTAACCATAAAAATGTGAGAATTAGGGAAAATATCATAACTCAAACTAACAATGAATTTGATATAAATGTTTTAATAATTCCAGTTTTGTGAAAGTTCTTTTTCTTTTACTTTTTCTTTTTTATAAAAAGGGCGGTGAATGTTTTTTTAATTATTTTTTAAAATTTGACAGCAAGAGGGCCAGAGGGTATCAGGACATACCGAGATCTAACACTACAGCTGATCAGATGTTTACTTTGACAATCGAAAAGATTGAATTCTAACACTAAGAGAGGTCTCCCCACATCTATGTAGCACGGATACGTATACAAACACTAGTATAGGGATACGATATGAGGATATAGAAAATTTCCAAAAACTAGGAAATAGATATGGCATAATATATCAATTAAAATAATATATATTTGTATTTCAAAAAAATAATAGATATATGTAAACATAATTGATAATACAAAATCCAAATAAAATATATATCACATAAGACATAATATTTTTTACAATACAAATAAAGCATAATAAATAAATAAACCGTCATAAAACATATTATTAATTCCTAACTAATTTCATTATCATCATTCACATTGTCAAATGATCTAAATAATTCGACATTTAATTTTGGTTCATCAAGAGAAAGGTCTGCAATCTCGAGTATCCTAACAATCTCCTTGTTCATGGAATTAAAACTGTTATTGGCGTAATTTGGACGATATGACAGGTCAACAAAAGAGAAGAGTAGGGGGTGCCACATTGTCAAAAGTCAACCAGATCAACCGAAGTTGACCTAAGAAAACCCATCAAACCCCTTGACTAAGATAATGTAAACGATCAGGATTGTCAAGATGGTCAGGGGAAAGGTTATGATTGGGTAAAACCATTGATGACAGATGGTCGGCTGAATGACACGTGGACAACACTCAAATTTAATAAAGTTACGACTCTAATACGTAGAGAAAGAATCCGACTTGAGCAAGACATCTCAAAGTACATCATGATAAGGAAACAAGCTTCCTAATAGATATCAAAGTGTAAATCAAGCAAGAGATCTAATGCAATTAAAATACAAGCAGAGCAAAACAAGAAAGAAAATAATACGATTCCAACAAAATAGAATTTGGTTCCAATATCGGAACTTACTTTACTTGTACACCAAGATTTAAGGTTTTACACATTTCTAAATAAGCACTAATAACACCCATAGCGGGGCGAACGCCAATTAAGCTTACAAGAGTGCAAGAGAGATTGTGTGTGTGAAGTCTTCTTGTCATTGTCGTCGACCGTGGATGTTTCCCTACCATGAGATTTTACCACATAAAATCTTGTGTCTTTTTTGCTTTTTATTTATTTTGATTCATAGCATAATTGTTTATTCACATTCACCTGTTCGACGAGTGATCAATTAAACCTAATCCAAAAATCACCATCAACAGCTAGGGCTAGAAGAAGGGGGTTGAACCTTCATTAATATTAGGTATGAAAAATTAATTTCAAAAAAGGTTTACGAGATACGATATCATGGCCACCAGCAGAGACCGGAGTCTATCCCCGTGTAACCCTAGTACCTCGCGCAGCGCTAACGTCCCCAATCTTGTTGATGTCAATGCCACTGGAAAAGATTCACCCTCAGGATCTCCACCACCTACCAGACCTGATACTGTTACATCCACATATGTAATCATTGGTATTTCCCCAAATACATATTGGCAGATCCAGGAATCCCTACGGAAAGTCATTGACGATACCTCTAGACAGGGAATTAGCATAATGGCCACTGCCAACCTGAGTTCACCATACCAGCTCTTTACGCTGGTGGTGGCCCAAGATCCCAGGAAATTTTCTAAAATAGTGAAAACCACTCTAGGAGCACCTTAGAAATTCGAAAGAGATAGGGCAGAACCTCGTGAAAGAAGGGAACATTCACATAGAAGGGACGATCGCTAAGAAGACCAGAGGACTTGGGAACATAGAGAGTCTAGTTCACAGGAAGATGTGGAAAGATATGATGAAAGAGAAACCCGCCCCGAAAAGGTAGATAGGCATGACAGTTAGAGGAAAAGGACTCACTCAGATTCAAGTGATGATGAAACTGCCTCCAAAAGATGCAGGGAACCAACCCCTACGGTCATGCGCAACCCGTACGGTGCCTAGATCAGTGGGAGAGTCCCTAGAGACCTATACGGACTCACCATCCGCTAGAAAATTGATGAGCATGGAAAGCTGGAAGGGGAGCGGGATGTCTTTCTCAGAAGAATAAAGGCCTTGGACAAAGATAAAATCGGGGAAACCCACTGATTGGTAACCCCGGGAGTCCGTTCGCTGATTCTAAAAGGCAAGCCCATTTTTCAGGTAAATTCAGGATGCCACATGTGGAACAATTCAAGGCGGATACCGACCCACAGAAGCATGTCAGCAAGAGATATTAAAGTACAATGGCGCAATATAATTATGATGATGCTCTCATGTGTCGGATGTTCCTACAGACATTTGGAGATCAGGGATCTATGTGGTTTGAAGGACATTCGACAGGATCCATTAGGAACTTTGAGGAACTGATACAAGATTTTACCAGGCAGTTCATGGGAAATATCCAGCGAAGGAAATCAATAACAGCCTTGTCAACCTTAAAACAAAGGAAGAATGAGAAGTTGAAGGATTACCTAACTAGGTTCTCACAGGAAGTGTCGGAAGTATAGGATCTTAACAATAACGCGGTAGTATCCGCATTTATTAACAGTCTACATCATAGCCATTTGACGCTAAGCTTGAGACAGAAGGGGTCGACCAAGTATGCAAGCATGGTAGATTATGTCGGAGGATATGCCAAGGCGGAAGAGGAACAGATAGCCCATGATGGAGAGTTCATACATGAGGGTTAGCCCGAGAGCAGCCAAAAACCCAAAGATGGCAGCTCAAAGAATAGTTGCAAAGGGGACCAGAAAGGTAGTGGGGGAAAGGGTAAGGATGGACTCAAGGATGACGATAAAGGTGTGGTAAGTACTTTAAAAGGCAATAGGCCAATTACACCTCGTTAGCCAGAAGACAAGAGAAAATATTGAATGTGATAGAATACAAGAATCTACACAAAAAGCCCCCGAGATAGTTGAGTTTTACGAAGAAAGACACTATCAAATACTACAGATTTCACTAGGATAATGGCCAAGAAACCTCTAAGTGTTATTAGTTGAGGGATTATATCGAAAAGTTGATCAAAGAGGGGCATCTCAAGGATATGGTCCTTAGAAGTGGGGTGACCAATATAAGGACACCCAGAAGGAAGAACGCGATAGAAGCCAAAGGAGTCCTAGAAGAAATTCAGACAGTGGGGCAATTAATACCATCTTTGGTGGACCACAGATAGGGGGTAACAATCGAGAGAGAATGACCAAAGTTAGAGAAGCCATAAACGGTCAAACGAATCTATAAGTAAATCTATTGGGGTCCGATCAGAAAAAGGTCAAGCAAGGATGAGACCCGATAGTCTTCACCGAGACAGATACATATGGATTGAAGGTAAGGCCGAATTATGTGTTTTTTATGTCAGTTCACGTGGGTCATAAGGAAGTGAGAAGAGTGTTGATCGACAATGGGAGCTTAGCAGATATCTTGAGTGTGGAAGTATTCTATCAGCTTAGATTGTAAAAAAAAGACCTTTAGCTGCTCAAAGTCCCGTTGAGAGCCTTTAGGGGAGCAGAAGTAAGATCGCTGGGAATAGTGAAGCTAACTGTAGAGATTAGGAGCTTTCCATGCACCAAGACAGTAATGCTAGATGTTGTGGATGTGAATGTGGAAAACTGGTCGTACAACTCCTTGTTAGGCAGACCTTTCCTGAACAAGTCAAATGTTGTGCCTACCACATATGCACTGACAGTAAAGTTCCCAACAGAAGATGAGGTAGGTGTCATGAAAAGTTCTCAAGAGTGGGCGAGAAGGGCTAATCTAGCTGTACAGAGGGAAAAAAAAGAACCAAGTGTAATGCAGATAGATATCCAAAGAGATGAGAAAGACCCGAAGGTGTATGAAGGGGAGGCTGCAGTAAATCACCTACCCGATTTGACCTAGACGCAAGGGAGGTATCTTCGGAAGATGGGATGGCCTACGAAGATGTGCCGACTGAGGAAGTCATAATTGACGAAGGCAACCACGATCAGACCATAAAACTAGGGGCCTGGTTGACTGGAGAAATTCGGGATGGAATGATCAACCTGTTAAAGGAATACAAGGACTTATCCGTATGGAAACACAAAGATATGCCCGAAATCGATCTGAAGACAATCTCCCATTACCTAGCAGTTGACTCCAATCAGAAACCAGTCATCCAGAAGAGAAGGCAATTTAACCATGAGAGAAGCAAGACAATCAAGGAAGAAGTAATGAAACTGTTGGCGATAGGATCCATAAGGAAGGTGCAATACCCTAAATAGGTTGCTAACGTGGTGCTAGTGAAAAAAAAGAATGATCAGTGGAGGATGTTCGTAGATTTCACTGACCTCAATAAAACATGTCCGAAGGATGGCTTCCCGTTGCCTCGGATCTACCAGTTGGTAGATGCAACAACCGATCACGAATTATTGAGCTTTATGGATGCTTAGTCGGGTTACAATCAAATCTGAATTTATGAGCCAGATGAAGACAAAACCTCTTTCACAACTGACCAGTGGTTATACTATTATAATGTAATGCCCTTTGGTCTCAAGAATGCTGGGGCAACCTACCAGAGACAGGTAAGCAAGATGTTCGCCCAACAGATCAGCATGAATATGGAGGTATATATGGACCACATGTTAACAAAGAGCACAACATCCAGAAAATATGCAGAATATCTCAAGGAGATGTTGGGGGTATTAAGGAAGTTCGACATGAAACTTATGTCGGAACCCCGTTCACCGGTTACGCAGCGGAACTAGGTTTTAAATTTTTTAATACAGATCATAATCTGTATCTGGGACCAGTAAACTTGGGATCATAATTATTTTTCAGAATTAATACATACAATATGTAAACACAGGAAATTGAAATCGATATAATCAGAAGAAGAAAATATTACCAACGTTTGGATGCTCCTTCACTTTATGATATACTCCTGACTGAACAACTCGATCTTCCTCGCTATCTCCCGGCACTGGTAACTGCATGTGGGCACGTCACGATATCAGGAACATGAATGGAGGATGTAGAGAGAAACCTTGAAAAAACTCTATCTTCTTGAGAGAGAAAACCTATTATTTCTCATGCACTACATTGATTGCAATTTTAATTCACAGAGCAAAAACAACACTTTACCTTTAGGTGCATTAATCAATATAAATCAATTTTCTCTCTTTTTGATAATCGTGCAACATCTGATGCTTGCAATTGCTATTGCAATTTTTCTTTGTTATCAACGCAGAGACAATTTTTTTATCACATGCAATTATGATATCCGTTGATTTTCCTCTCACCTTGTTTGTATCCTATACAAACACTTATATGTGTCACATATCAATTGTTTCATCTGTACATACCAATTTTCATTATATGTAAACTCTTGTATTAATAATTGATATATATATATATATATCTTTTAATTATCCTTTCAAATATATCTAATATATTAAAATTGATAATAAGTATTTTAAATTTAAACTTAAATTCAAATACTTAGATAAATGATTTAGTAAAAAAATAAAATAATCATATTATTTTATTTTCACCTAAATCCAAATATCAACTAATACCCTCCAATTAATAGTTAATTAATAATTCATAATTATCAATATAATTTAATAATCAAATTATTTAATTAATTTAACTATTAACATTCATTAATTAAATAATCTCATTATTCAATTAATTTCTAAACTAATGCATGTCACTTTCTTAACACAATTAATTGGACAATCCAATTAATTAATCGTGACCTTTGTTACCTAAATTGGTCGGGCTAGGAAGGGGGCCTAATGGACCCACAGTATTTTGAGCTCCAATAATCATCAGAATCATTAACTAAACTTTTTAATTAATATTCCTTGAATATTAACTCTGGTGTTATTCCACTAAAAACCAGAAGCTGCACTCTCTCAACTGTAGACTCTTTTACACAGACCGATACAACTCGGTGTCCATCGATATAGCTATTACATATGGTGTGATCCTCCACAATAGTTCATAATTAGAGCTGGGTCATATTGTTCGTTATACCCCTCTAATTACATATATCCTTTAAGTACCATTGATTCTCTAATAGATAATAAATCCTATTTCCTCACGGAATTAGAAGAGCGCTCATATTGTCCAAGCCCCCGAATAAACCATTAAAGGAACTATCGTCTACTTCTCACAAGAAGGAGCGGATTCCACTATTGTGTACAAACCTTCCCAGCCACAAGCCAAACCGTAATTCTAACATACTGAGCATATTGATCAGGAACTGCATCCGACCTCACCCATGGTATATCAAAGACCACGATCTAACCTGAAGGAGTCGATAAGACACTCGGGATTAAGATCACCCACATATAGCCATCATTAGTTGATATATATATGAATCTCATCGGTAAACGGATCTTGGTGAGAGATTCATATAGATCATGGCCCAGTCCTATATGATAACATCATACAAGGTGCCTCCATTTTCATATCTCATATGAATGATTCAGGATAGAATCATCGTACATTACGGAATGGACCGCAGCTATAGATTATTATCCAGCTTTATTTGCTATCTATGGACTCTTTAGATTGCACATCTCTTACTGTATCCATCTGTATATGACACTCATATACACAGTTCGAGATTACATCCGGCAATCTTGGATGTTAAATGTATGCACAAGTTACAAAATAAACAACACAACAAGAATGAATTGAACTTTTCCTTTTATTTATTTCATAAATCCATTTACAAATTACATCTTTAGGGTATAAACCCCAACAATCTCCCACTTGCACCACACCATGTGAGGCATGCCTCGTAACCCTAGGCCATCTAGGTGACCCGAAAACACTTTAGCCGGTAAGGTCTTTGTAAATGGATCAACATGATTGTCTTGTGAGGCTATCTTTGTGACGATCACATCTCCTTTCTTCACTATCCCTCTAATGAGATGATACTTTCTCTCTATATGCTTCCATTTCTTGTGGCTTCTTGGTTCTTTAGAATTAGCTACAATACCACTGTTATCATAATAAAGTGTGATAGGCCTATCCAGATCTGGAACAACTTCCAGATCACTCAAGGACTTATGGAGCCAAACAGTCTCTTTAGTTGTTTCACAAGCGGCTACATATTCGGCTTCCATGGAGGAGTCAGCAATGCAAGATTGCTTGATACTTCTCCACACAATGGCTCCACCACCCGGGGTGAATACTAATCCAGACGTGGATTTCCTAGAATCACTGTCTGACTAAAAATCAGAATCTGTGTATTCTAACGGGATTAAATCCTGCCCAGAATACACTAGCATATAGTCTCTCGTTCTCCAAAGATACTTGATAATTGTCTTGACAGTAACCCAATGATCCAATCCTGGGTTGGACTAGTATCTGCTGACTACTCCCACTGTATAATAGATGTCCGATCTCATGCATAACATAGCATACATGAGACAACCTACTGTCGATGCATAGGGTACACGTCTCATATCCTCAACTTCTTGAGATGTCTTAGGACACTGTTCCTTAGACAAGTGAACTCCATGCTTGGAAGGTAAATTACCTTTCTAGGAGTTCTGCATCAAAAATTATACAAGAATCTTATCGATATATGATGTCTGAGACAGTGCTATGAGTTTGTTCTTACGATCCCTTATAAGTTGGATCCCTATAACATAACTTGCCTCTCCCAAATCTTTCATTTGGAATTGGCTAGCCAGCTAGTCCTTTACATCAGATAACACTCTCACATCATTCCCAATTAGTAGGATATCATCTACATATAGAATCAAGAAAACTACTTTCTTATCAATGATGCGCTTGTAGACACAAGGCTCATCGACGTTCTGCTAGAAGCCAATGGTTTTGATCACATCATCAAACATAATGTTCCAAGATCTAGATGCTTGCTTAAGTCCATAGATGGACCTTTGCAGCTTGCAAACCTTTTGATCTTAATCAGGAGACACGAATCCCTCTGGTTGCATCATATATATGCTCTTATCAAGATTACCGTTCAAGAATGCAGTCTTGATATCCATTTGCCAAATTTCGTAATTGAAATAGGCAGCAATGGATAAGAGAATATTAATAGACTTAAACATGGCTATTGGCGAGAAGGTCTCTTCATAATCGTCTCCCTCTTTCTGGGTATAACCATTGGCCACTAGCCTTGCCTTGAAGGTCTCTACCTTCCCGTCTACTCCTCTCTTTCTCTTATAGATCCACTTACACCCTATGGGTTTTACCCCATCCGGTAAGTCTACAAGATCCCAGATTGAGTTAGAGTACATGGACTCCATCTCGAGATTCATGACTTTAAACCATTCCTCTTTATTAGGATCTTCCATTGCTTTCTTAAATGTCAATGAATCATCCACACTATCAGCAGAGACAACACATTGTCCCTCACCTATACCTAAATAGTGTTAAGGTTGTCTCACAACCCTCTCACTACTTCTAGGTGGTAGTGTATCCTGATCAGGAACCATCTAACTATCAGATGTTTGTGGATCACCAACTCTTTTTGATAAAGCACTAGTCTCACCAGGCTTCAACTCATTTAATACAATCTTGGAATGAGGTTTATGGTCACTAATGTAATTATCCTCAAGAAACGTTGCATTTGTCGATACAAATACTTTGTTATCTTTAGGAGTATATAAGTGTCCACCTCTGGTCTCCTTGGAGTATCCTACAAACAAGGAGACAACAGACTTGGAGTCTAGCTTTCCAGTTCTATTCTTCAGCACGTGTGCTGGACACCCCCATATGTGGAAATATCTCAAACTAGCTTTACGACCATTCCACAACTCTAGGAGAGTCTTAGGAACATATTTTGATGGCACTACATTCAAAATGTATGTCACTGTTTGTAATGCATATCCCCAAAAGGAATTTGGTAATGATGAGAAACTAATAATAGATCTTACCATTTCCATCAGGGTTCTATTTCTCCTCTCTGTACACCATTTTATTAAGGTGTACCGGGAGCTATGAGTTGGAAAACTATCCCATGCCCAACCATGAAGTCTTCAAACTCTTGGTCAAGGTACTCACCTCCACGATCCGATCGTAGTGACTTGATAGTCCTACCTAATTGATTCTAAACTTTAGCTCGAAATTCTTTAAACTTTTCAAATGTTTTCGACTTTCGTTGCATCAGGTAAACGTATCCATATCTTGAGTAGTCATCTATAAAGGTGACATAATACTCATAACCACCCCTAGCTTTAACATTCATCGGTCCGCAGACATCTGTATGTATAAGCTCTAGCGGTTCTTTAGCTCTAAGCCCTTTTCCAGTAAAAGGTCTGTTAGTCATCTTACTTTCCACACAAGATTCACAATCAGGTAAGGTGTCAACCTTTAACTTTCTTAGAGGTCCGCTATTTACTAATCTGTCTATCCGGTCAAGGTTGATATGACCAAGCCTTAGATGCCAGAGATATGTGTCATTATCTGGAGAAATCTTATGTCGTTTAGTTTTTGGTTTTTCAACCTTAAACATTTCGGTGTTGAGCAGTGTAGTATGTATTAACGGTCTTAACACATATATTTTTCTTTCATTAATTCCTGAACAAATATTCAGACCATTTTTTCCAATAATAACAGACTTATTATTAAAAGAAACCGAATATTTTTGTTCTAATAACTTAGAAACGAAAATCAAATTCCTTGTAAATCCATGAATATAAAATACATTGTCTAACAATTTATAATTATTACAAAAATGTAATCTAATTACGCCCACTGCTCGTGCCGACACGACATCCCTTGACCCCACACGCATTGAGAAGGCTTGCTCATCTAGCTGTGTCCAAGAATCAGTCCAATATAAAGAAGAATAAACATGGTTAATGGCCTCTGAATCAACTATCCAGGGTGAAGAATCATCTTCCACTAAACATGACTCAAGAACATGTAAATCATATTTACCTATCTTGGACTTCTTCTTTCTTTGGGCTTTCATGGGTTTGGGATTACCCTTCTGTTAGGTTTTAGTTTGTGTTGGCATAAATTCCATATCAAAATGATGTTTACTTGTAATGACTTAGTTGTTTAGGTTCATGATGATTCAAGCTTCAAGAAAGAAGAAACAACAAGTCAAAGCAAGTTCTAATTCTTCAAAGAGAAAGGATGCAATTTGTTTCTACAAAGGTATACTAAGACCTTATCTTTCTCTTACAAAGCTTAGGCATACACACATATCATACATTTGTGTCCCTGCATAGTTGTGCACCTTTATAGGCACACACATACATATAATACATTTGTGTCCCCGTATCGTTGTGCACCTTTATAGGCACACACATACAATTCATTCATATATGTCCCTGTATTATGTTGCACCATGTATAACACATTCACACACTTGGAGATGAATGCTCACGCATTGGTTAGGAAATAACATGTTTTGGAATATGCATGATTGGAAACTATCTCTATGTAGTTTGCATTCTAGTGTGAATTGTGTTTGTGTGTGTATATGTTTGTATAACATGGATATTGAACTTGGATTTAGTCTTAAATCATTCTTGATATAGTTCCGGTCATTTCGGTTACTCATACTATTAATCTCAAGTTCAAAGTCAAAAGATACTACACTTTCAACTCATGTTTCATACATTGTCTTCGTCTTTGTATATCGAGTCGAATTATTATTTTCTCGGTTGAGTATCTTATATTTCCATGTCCATGTAAGAGTGACGGTTTGTAATCCACAAACAGATTTGAATTCTGAGTTCGGAGGCAGGAGAACGGTCGAAGAACGCGAGGGTAGCACGAGGGGAATGCACCATGGGTAAAAGGCCATGGAGGTGTGCATGCCCGAGATGGTTCGTGGACATCTCGGCCGCACAACCTTGCTGCCCCGAGATGCCCACACACCATCTCTGGGGAGCACTTACAAAGAAGAGCAAGAAGTCTTGCCTAGAGTTGGGAGAACTCGGATAGGTGAGCAAGGAAGTCTTGACTAGAGTCGGGAAGACTAGGATAGTTAAGCAAGAAGTCTTGCCTTGGGTTGTGAAGATCCGGATAAGGTGAGCAAGGAAGTCTTGACAAGAGGTGTGAAGCCTCAGATTTTTGAGCATAGGGCGACAACTTATAGAGTAGGATATGAGGGTAGTTTCTAGGTGAAGAGGTCACTTGAGAGATTGTACTTGTCTTATCTACTAATGGATTTTGTTTGCCAGTGGCTGCTAGCCCATGGATGTTTCCTCTTCGGAGGTTTACCATGTTATATCTTGTGTCAACTTTTATCTATCCCTATCTTTTTAATATTTGTATTGTGGATAGAACTCTTGATGTATGTTGACTTCCTCTTTATAATATAGATTGTGTATGTGTTACAATTACTTGTTTGTATCACACTTTACTTGTGTTTATATATTGATTAATTGTCTTTAATTAATATATATATATATATATATATATATATATATATATATATATATTGATACAAGCAATTAGAGGGACAAACTTTTGTATGTTTCTAAGGGAGTCGAAAAAGGTGCCTAACCTATTCACCCTCCCCCCCTCTAGGTTAGCCTTGAACATTTAACCGTGATTGTATTTTCACCTTCGCCTTTTCAGCAGACCTCTTCCTTTACCTATTATTGGAGGAAGATGATTCGGTAACATTTGCCTCACTGGTTTTGCCCTTGTTGTCCTTAGTCAAGGACTCAAAGGTAGTGAGCTCATTGAGCAACTGTGTGAGATTGAACCTTTGCTCTTAAACTGATCAAAATTCTTCAGAAGAGTCATCAATATGATGCTCACTTGACTGGGTTCATCAATGGCCTCGCCATTGACTTCTGCCATGTTGAAGTAGGACATCATGCTTAGGACATGTTTCCGAACTGACATACCTTCCTTCATGCGAGCGAGCATAACGGAACGAACAACTTCATGTAACTTTTGCTCGGAGGGCTGCCCGAACATAGCTTGCAATGACTCCATGATTTTGAATGCTGAAGTCATTGCTTCGTGCTTTGTGAAAAGCGCGTCAGTCATAGAAGCCAACAGATATGTTCGGGCCTTCTCATCAGATGAGACCCATCGCTCGTATGTCTCACGAACAGTTTGTATGGCATTGGCAGCAGGCGCTGGAGGACATTCCTCCGTAAGCACGAATTTGAGGTCTTTGGTGACCAATATTGCATTAATGTTTAGTTTCCACTTAGTGTAGTTATCACCGGTTAATTTATCGTTTGTGAGAATTTGAAGTAATGCAGAAGACATTATTGCTGAAATAAATAAAATATTCATTCAGTCATTTATTCAAAACAAGTGTGAGTGCTTTGGCATAAATTTAAACATGATGCATGCACATGTTTAACGAACTAGAACTACCCTAAAACTAGTTACTATACCACGACAATCCAACATACCACAAAGAAGTGCCGCCTTAAGGTCGGTCAAGTCTTTGCATGTTGGACCAAGACATTCTCAATCAAATGATATTCTAGAATAACTCTTATTCCGTATCATTTAACCGTCATTTATTTATTCAGGTTTTTAATTAACAAACTTAATCAAAATCTTCGTGAGTGTAGTCCACCATTTAAGATCTCACGAGCTTAACTCGAGAATTGTCGCCTTAGGGTCCGTCAATCCCGAAATACCCTCAGAAATCCTATCCGTTAGAAAGTCAACCTTGGTATTAACCTTTATGGATACCCTCCTTAGGGAGCTTAGGGAGGACGAAAGCAAAGTTGTCACGAGGCCCCACTCAGATCTCACGGTATTGAACTAATGTTGGAGACCGCGAGATATATATGTCATATATCCCTCTCCCACTCACTATTTTAAAATCAGTGTTTTTATTAACCGTTAATGCACCTAGACTCTACAAGATTAAATGACTAACTTTAATCAAGTTATCTAGTGCATTAACTAATTAGAAACAAATTCTAATTAACTAATAAATTGTTAATAATTTTTAACAATTAGAAATCTAATCTATTAGTGAATAATCAAAGCCTTTGTAAACTATTTACTAAGGTTTGATTATTATGTTAGTGTTTACCAAGTGTTAACTATTAAAACCCTAACACTTATTCGGTTCATTTATTATTAGGTAATTAATCATATTAATCCTAATTACAATAAATGACCCTATTAATCTAACTTATTAAACTCTTTAATAACTAGATTAATAATAATGAAAATTACCAAGTTTTCTAACCATTAAAAAAACTAATCTCATTATTCATAACCATTTATGTATATTACCCATTTTAATCACATTAAAATATATATATAAAATATCAGGCTATGATGCATGTATGACATCAAATATTTTTGTGTCGGCACTTATAATCTAAATGACATACGTATGCATGACAATGCTTTTATCATCACATAATATAAAGCATATATAAATTGACCGAGTACTGTAGATTGTTTAACCTAAAAAAAATTAGAATCTATAATTACAAAAATACCCCCAAGGCATTCCTTGGTCTTCTTGTAATTTTCAAGTCTTCCAGTCTCCTCAGGTCACTCCGATTCATCTCATGAATCCTTCTTCGCGATTTTTCCAGGTCTTCAATATAGGTTATATTTTTTTTACATAACAAAAACAGTAAAAAAAAATAGATAAAATAATAATAATAATAATAATAATAATAATAATAATAATAATAATAATAATACAACCCATAAACCTTAAATCCACAGTACCATATAATTAACGATCAATCATGTTTTTGTAAATTAAAAAATTTAATATATATACAAAAACTTCATACAGTCAATTTAAATCATGTCTACACTATCATACATACACAAGCATCGAAAACAATTCCCTGTTCGAAAATAAAACTAGGCTTTGATACCAATTGTTGGAACCCCGTTCACCGGTTACGCAGCGAAACTAGGTTTTAAAATTCTTTCATAATCTGTATCTGGGACTAATGAACTTGAGATCGTAATTATTTTTCGGAATTAATACATATAACATGTAAACACAGAAAAATTGAAATTGATATAATCAGAAGAAGAAAACCTTACCAACGTTTGGAGACTCCTTCACTTTATGATATACTCTTGTCTGAACCACTCGATCTTCCTCGCTATCTCCCGGCACTGGTAACTGCGTGTGGGCACATCACGATCTCAGGAACTTGAATGGAGGATATAGAGAGAAGCCTTAAAGAAACTCTTTCTTCTTGAGAGAGAAAACCTACAATTTCTCATGCACTACATTGCTTGCAATTTTAATTCACAGAGCAAAAACAACACTTTATCTTTTTGTGCATTAATCAGTATAAATCAATTTTTTCTCTTTTTTAACAATCGTACATCTGATGCTTGCAATTGCTATTGCAATTTTTCTTTGTTATCAACGCAGATACGATTTTTTATCACATGCAATTGTGATATCTATTGATTTTCCTATCAACTTCATTATCCTATACAAACACTTATATGTGTTGCATATCAATTGTTTCATCTGCACACACCAATTTTCATCCTATATAAATTCTTGTGTTAATAATTGATATATATATCGTTTAATTATCCTTTCAAATATATCTAATATATTAAAAGTGATAATAAGTATTTTAAATTTAACTTAAATTCAAATACATAGATAAATGATTTAGTAAAAAATAAAATAATCCTATTATTTTATCTTCACCTAAATCCAAATATCAACTAATGCACTCCAATTAATAGTTAATTAATAATTCATAATTATCAATATAATTAAATAATCAAATTATTTAATTAATTTAACTATTAACATTCATTCATTAAATAATCTCATTATTCAATTAATTTCTGAATAAATACGTGTCACGTTCGTAACACAATTAATTGGACAATCCAATTAATTTGTCCAATTAATTAACCGTGACCTTTGTTACCGAAATCAGTCGGGCTAGCAAGGGGACCTGGACCCACAGTATTTTGATCTCCAATAATCCTCGGAATCATTAACTAAACTATTTAATTAATATTCATTGATTATTAACTCCGGTGTTATTCCACTAAAAACCCGAAGCTGCACTCTATTAACTAAAGACGCTTTTACACAGACCGATACAACTCGGTGTCCATCGATATAGCTATTACATATGGTGTGATCCTCAACAATAGTTCATAATTAGAGCTGGATCATAATGTCTGTTTTACCCCTCTAATTACATATATCCTTTAAGTACCGTTGATTCTCTAATGGACAATAAATCGTATTTCCTCACGGAATTAGGAGAGCGCTCATATTATCCAAGCCCCCCCTTAATGGAACTATCGTCTACTTCTCACAAGAAGGAGTGGATTCCACTATTGTGTACAAACCTTCCCAGCCACAAGCCAAACTGCAATCCCAACATACGGAGCATATTGATCGGGAACTACATCCGACCTCACCCATGGTATATCAAAGATCACGATCTAACCTGAAGGAGTCGATAAGACACTCATGATTAAGATCACCCACATATAGCCAGCATTAGTATATATATATATATATATCATCGGTAAACGGATCTTGGTGAGAGATTCATATAGATCAGTACCAATCCTATATGATCACATCATACAAGGTGCCTCCATTCTCATATCTCATATGAATGATTCAGGATAGAATCATCGTACATTACGGAATGGACCGCAGCTATAGATTATTACCCAACTTTATTTGCTATCTATGGACTCTTTAGATTGCACGTTTCTTACTGTATCCATCTGTATATGACACTCATATACACAGTTCGAGATTACATCCGGTAATCTTGGATGTTAAATATATGCACAAGTTATAAAATAAATAGCACAACAAGAATGAATTGAACTTTTCCTTTTATTTATTTCATAAATCTATTTACAAATTACATCTTTAAGGCATAAACCCCAATAACTTAACCCAAAGAAATTCATTTTCGGAGTGCCTTCAGGAAACTTCCTCAGTTTCCAAGTTCATTAGAGGGGAATTGAAGTAAATCCCGAGAAGATAAAAGCATTGGAAGGGATAAGGTCTCTGAGGACACTGAAAGAAATTCAAAGGCTAATAAGTTGTCTAACATCCTTGAATTGGTTCATTAGCAGGTCAACAGATAAATGCTTACCCTTTTTTATAGCAATCAAGAAGGGTAAGGGGGCAGAACGGAACGATGAATGTGAGTAGGCATTCCGAAATATCAATGAGTACCTAGGTAAAGCGCTGATCCTAGCTAAACCCTTGGAAGGATAAGTGCTCTACCTATACATGTCGGTCACAACTGTGGCAACGGGATCAGTGCTAAGCAGGTAGGACAAGGGGATACAAAAGCCAGTGTATTACACAAGCAAGGCTTTACTACCAGCTGAATCAAGATACTCACCAGCCGAGCAGATAGCATTAGCACTAGTAACAGTAGCAAGAAAACTGAGACCTTATTTTCAAGCTCACAAGATTGAGGTCTACATAGACTACCCACAGAAGCAAATTCCATCAAAACCTGAGGTGTCTGGGAGGCTAACCAAATGGGTAGTGGAGGTGAGTGAATTTGACATAGCTTACCTGCCAAGAGCCATAATAAAAGGGCAAGCTGTAGCCGACCTAATCACCAAGTTTGCTGAACCAAATGGCGAGCTGATCAGGATACTAAAAGAGAAGGAAGAATTTATCTGGAAACTACATATAGATGGATCATCCAACATGTATGGTAGTGAGGTAGGCATAATGATATCCACTCCAGAAGGTGATCAGTTAGAATGTGCCCTACGATTTGACTTTAAAGCCACAAACAACATGGTCGAGTATGATGCGCTTTTGGCAGGACTTAGGGATTGCACGACACCTGGGACAGATGAGTTGGAGATATTCAGTGACTCATAGGTGGTGGTGAACCAAATCTTAGATTAATATCAGGCCAAAGACAGTAACATGACCTCTTATCTAGGGATAGCCAGGATACTGCTTGAGAGATTCAAGGCCTATAAGATTACTCAGATCTTGAGGGAAAAGAATGAGAAGGCAAACACTTTATCAAAATTGGAGTCAGCAACTATCAGCATATGGCCGAAGACTATCCAGTTGCTTACCTCAAAAGACTGAGTATCAAAGATGAAGATTACGTAGCAATAGTATGAGTGATCAAAGAAAAGCAGGCCACCTGGATGACCCCGATCAGGGAATGTCTAGAAGATGGAACACTCCCAACAGAGGTGACTGAAGCAAAATGCCTCAAATACAGAGCCACCAGATACTCAATAGTTGGAGGAGAGTTATACAGGAGAGGATTTTTAAAGGCCTTACAGAAGAGTGTCTGCCAAACAAAAGGTATACAGATATTAGAAAATATCCACGGAGGTGTGTGTGGGAATCACTCTGGGGGAAAAAAGTATAGCGTACACGACTCTTAAACAAGGCTTCTTCTGGCTGACCCTCTTCCAAGCTGCTCAGGCAGTCGCAGAACAATGTGGTAGCAGTCAGAGGATAACCAATAACATTAAGAGGCCCCCCGAGCAGTTGAATAACTTGACATCACCGTGGCAGTTTGCCATATGAGGGCTAGATCTGATTGGTCCAATGCCAACAGTAACCAACGGAGGAGCAAAGCACGTCATTATTGTAGTAGATTGCTTCACAAAGTGGGTAGAGGTAGAAGCACTGGTATATATAATTGAGGCTAACACGATCAGTTTTGTGAAGAAGAATATCATTTATCAATTTGGAATCCTGGACACAATAATCATAGACAACGGAACCTGGTTCGACAATGACAACTTCAACAACTTGTGTCAAGACTTTTACATAAGGAATTATTATGCCACACCATCCCATCCTCAAACCAATGGCTAGACGAAAATAGTAAACAATATATTAAGCATACCCTGAAGGTAAAGTTGGATGCTAAGAAAAGGAATTGAGCAGACAAGCTACACGAAGTCTTGTGGGCATACCGGACCAGAGAAAAAACTTCGATAGGAGAGACCCCCCATTCACTAGAATTCGGGACAGAGGTAGTAATCCAGATTGAAGTAATTCATAATTGACCATGGGTACAACTCTTTCATCCCAAGGCGAATGTGGAAATGTTAGAATAGAATTTAGACTAGTTAGAGGAAAAAAGAGATATGTCGAAGATAAGGAACGCTACCTATCAGCAAAGGGCAACCGGATACTACAACTCACATATCTGAGTCAAGAGATTCCAACTTAGAGATTTAGTTCTGAGGAGGGTGTCACCCAATACAAGGGAGAAATCAGCTGGATCACTAACAGATAAATGGGAAGGACCGTACAAAGTTGTTGGATTGGTCGGTCATGGAGAGTACCGCCTTGTCCAACCAAAGGGGGCGAGCTACCTAGACCATGCAATGCTCAGTACCTGAAGAGGTTCTACCCCTAAGGGTTTCCCATTTTTAAATATTTCTTTTTAGTTTAGAAAATAAGTTCGCCTAGTTTAGCTTAAAATTTAGTTTTCCTTGTTAGCTAATCTGTTGATGTTTCTTTTTAGCATTCAATGAAAATCCCTTTGAGGGAACAATTTCAAGAAGTCAAGAAAGGTGTTCTAAATTTGCTTTCATTTACAAAAGCAATCCCGGGGCACCAAGAAATCGCTCAGTATCGATATGAGCACCTGGGAGGCCCAGTGGGGGGGGGGGGGGCAAAAACACACACCGTAAAGGTAGTGTACACTCACCGAAACTAATTGGGTGTAATGAAACACTGTTAGGGCGCATTCGGGCCATAAAGACCTGATGGGATACGTCAAGAGTTGAATGAGGAACAAAATATCTATGCTAGAATTAGTTGCTAGTAAAATTTAAGCATTTGTAAAGAAAGTATGATATAAGCCACTCTATTACAATGAATCTAGATCAACAGACTATTGGGTGACGTCCCAATGACTTAGTTGACAGTTAAAAGACAAGCGTCTATAAACTATATACCATGTAAATGGCCTATAAAAGAACACTACTTGAAAAAAGAATAAAAGTAGCAAATCGATCGGTGGTTAAAGTAATAGATTGGGCCAACATAAATGGTCTACTCGACGCCGCTAAAAATGGGCCATGACAAACCCCGCTACAAACAATTACTTGGTCAAAGTTTGGACGTTGAACTTAATAAAGTTTAAGTTAAAAAACAGTCCTAGCCATGCTAAGGCTACTTAGTTAAGGATGGTGTATCAAAACTGAGCATGACTGAAAAATGAACAACTAATCAATAAACGATCACAGCCAAACGTGTTAATATGGTCTCAGTTGAGCCATTCAACTCAGTGTAAGGCAACATACATTGTTAGAGTCAATTCATGACTACGACAGTTAATAAAAATGCTCGATCAAAGGTAGACCGTTCGATTTCAACATGACAATTAACAAACGATTTAAGTTGTGTAGCACAAGGTACAAACAATCAGTCAAGCCAAAATCATATTACCCAGCGCAGTTAGAAAATTAGCTAATGTTGCTGAACGAACCCGACCACATGAAAATATTCGGTTGAATTCAAGGCAGTTAACGTAGTGCCACAAGGTGTGAATAGTTAAAGCTAATAGATAACCCTGAGAGATTGAATTACAAAATGATTTGTACCATGCGCAAGGGTTTGGTTGTAGTTAAGATGATTAACTTGGTGCGATATAATATATGTAGTTCAAGTTAGCAAACGGCTATAGCCATTCCTAGAACACTTGGTTTTTAGTTAGTCACTTGGTCTGGCTCAAGCCCCCGAGTGATCCCGGTCATACATCTAAACATTCAATTCATACTAAATTACTTGTCTAGGTACAAAAAACAGCAAAAAGGAAAAAAATGGTATTATTAATATCATAAACTCAAGATATTACAAAATTGTGGCTATGTGAACAACATAAACAAAGAGCAGGCTAAAGGGTCAAGCATCCGGAGTGCTTGAAGGACCTCAGGTCTAGATCTGCTAGGAGGAAGGTCATCACCCCTCGTAATCCTTAGTCAGGTCTCCATAGTCTGGCCAACTGATGTCATCTTTTGGGTCATTGGCTATAAATGGAGAGTAATATGTGTTTGGTAGGGGGCCAACATCAAATCCCTTGGTCAAGACATCACTCGCTTCATCAGCATGGAAGGCCACTAGAGAAGAAGTAGAGGGAAGCTCCAGGTGTATAGGATGAGGGTCCTTCCTGATGGATCTATAATGGGCCCACCACCTGATCCTTAGGTTCTTTATGGCTTCCAATGATTCGTCTTTATGCCTCTTGATGGTCCTGTCCCATTCCAGCTAGCCTCCATGTAGATCTCTCAATGCCACTAAAGAGCAATCACTAGCCCTCTGTCAAACTCTCTCAGTAAGAAAGCATCGAAGGCTGGAGACCTCTTGTAATGGTCAACATTCTAGACTTCAAAGGCTGATCTGGTCTCCTAAGAGAGAACCTCCATACTGATTTGTTGTTGTTCCAGATCCTTTGCTAGGTGCTCATAGTGGATCTGAGCCTCCTCAGATGTTTGTTGTGTCTTAAGCATGACTTGTTGAGCAGAGGTAAGGGTGTCTTGGGCAACCTAGGTCTCTTATTTGAGTTTATCTGCTGCTGTTTCTGCCAGGATGGCCCTCGACTCTAGCCCAGCGCTTCGTAACTCTTCCCTAGTGACCCTTTTCTCCAGCTCAACATTCATTATGGTGAGATCTTTGAGTGTTGTCTTAGTTGCGAATAACCTGCCTTGAACGTTAGCAATAGTCTTCCTCAAAGCAACCTCAGTCGCAATATGAGTCTTCAACTTCTCCTCGTATTACTTGACTTTGGTGCACTGGCAGAAGAGGACTTGAGAGCATTATTCTTTACAACAAGGGCCCTCTTTAATTTTGGATATCTCCGCAACCTGTTTTTCTGGTCAGTTAAGGCCTAGGTTAGCCCCTCTACCGCCTGAAAGAAGAAGTGCAAACTAAGAAGGTCTCTTAGTGTCATACTATTGTTGGTAGTATGATAAGTATCAAAAACTTTATTTGATAAGTAGATAAATAAAGGAATTTATTTATTTAGTCAAATTAGGAAATTTTAGATATCTATCAAAACTCTAATTGATAATTGAACAAATTAGGAAGTTTTTGATAAAGTCACAATTTAATTCATATTCAGTAACTTAGTATTGGATAATACACTCATGAGTTAGGATATGGTTGAACTCTAAAGTTAGTAAGAGTTTTGGTGAAACAAAAATCCTCATAGTGTGAGCATTTTCGGCCACCTATATATCCATCAAGAGAATTCAACCAACATTAATGGTCTTATGAGAGATTTTTTTCATTTGCTTGTTTAAAAGAAAAAAAAAATCAACCAACTCATAGAAAAGGTGTGTGAGAATTCGGCCAAAAGAAAAGAAAAAGGGAGCTTTTTTGTTTTCGATAGTGCACTAGTAGCTTTTACATCAAAAGGCTTTGTGCATAACATCAAATTAGGTGCACACAAGTCTTCGATCAAAAGATTGAGAATTCACAAGTGACCAAACTTTCTTTGTTTCTCTAGGAGGGTTATTATGACTAACTAAAGAAAAAGTTTTTTGTTTTCCATCCTCAAGTACACAATTCTAAGAAAGGGAGTCCAGACTCCTAAGTGATTCATGTTCGTGATTGGATTGAAAGATCTTGCAGTTTTAATTCGATGCAATATCAATTGTCACGTAAAAAGGTACGATACCTTTTAATTATATGTTAATTAATCACAGGCTAAGGTTTTCTCTTTTAAAGGATTTTGTTTTTTGAAATATACCAATCAAACTTTTCACTTCTGCCGTGTGTTCTTTCCTACATGATAGAGGACAAGAATCTAGACGAGAAACCCTCAAAGCAGTCTAATTTTATGAGATGGGACACCTCTAAGTACTGCTGATTTAAATATGAAAAAGATCACGAGACCTCCAAATATTACCAACTGAGAGATTACATCGAGAAGTTGATTAGAGAAGGGCACTTGAAAAATATGGTCTTGAAGAGAGGCGATGATCGGCAGAGGGACCCACCAAAGGATAAACAAGACAGAAAAGGCAGTCCCAAAGGAAACTCAGATGGGGGAGTGATCAACATCATCTTTGGAGGGCCATACATAGGAAGAAGCAACCGAGAGAGAATGAATGAAGTTTGTGAGGCAATAGATGGCAGAGAAACTTAGAGGTAAACTCGGTTGGTCGATAAGAAGAAACTCAAACAAGGCTGGAATCCGATCGTGTTTTCTGAAGCTGATACACACGTACTTGAAGTCATACCAAATGATGCAAGCGTGGTATCAGTTCGAATTGTTCACAGGGAAGTAAAAAGAGTGAAGATCGATAATGAAAGCTCAAAGAATATCCTAAATGTCAGAGTATTTGATCAACCGGAGCTATATAGGAAAGATCTACAACCACTGATGATCCCGCTTAGGGTGTTCAGAGGAGTAGAAGTGAGATCGTTAAGGACAATTAAGCTGCTAGTGGAGATTGGGAGTTACCTTTGCTAGAAAATAGTAATCCTTAGTTTTATGGTCGTAGACATTGAAAACTAGCCCTACAACACCCTATTGGGAAGACCTTTAATAAACAAATCAAAGGATGTCGCTGCAACCTATGCTTTGACCGTCAAATTCCTAACTGAAGTAGAAAATGGTGTCATGAAGAGCTTCTAAGAATGGGTAAGGAAAGCAAACCGGGCACTATATAGGGAAAAAACGAAGTCGAAAGTAATACAGATAGACCTCTCCGAAGAGGAAACTTGTCCAAAGATGGATGAGGAAAAGGCCAGAGTAGAGACACCGACCTGATTCGACCTGGACCACAGGGAGACATCTCTAGAAGATGGGAATAATTGGGAAGAAGAACCAACCAATGAAGTCATAATCGATAAAAGTAACCCCGAGCACACGGAAAAGTTAGAGGCTGGGTTGACGGAACAAATCCAAAATAATCTGATCAACTTGTTAAGAGAATACAAGGACATGTTCGTATGGAAGCATGAAAACATGCCAGAGATTGATGATAAGTAAATCTCTCACTACTTGGCAGCTAACCCCGAGCGAAAACCTGTCATCCAAAAGACGATGGTTTAACCCTGAGAGGAGTCAAGCAATTAGAGAAGAAGTCAAAAAACTACTGGTAGTAGGGTAAATCAGGGAAGTACAGTACCCTGAAGAACGGGCAATGAAGGATGTGTGTGGATAACACATATGAAAATACAAACATGGTTAAATGCTCAAGGCTAACCTAGAGGGGGGGGGGGGGGGGGGGGTGAATAGGTTAGATACCTTTTTCGACTCCCTTAGAAACAAACAAAAGTTTGACCCTCTAGATTGCTTGTATCACAATATATCTATATATATATATATATATATATATATATATATATATATATATCAATTAAAGAACCTTAATCAATATATAAAACAAGTAAAGTGTGATACAATCAAGTCATTGTAACACATACACAATCTATATTATAGAAAGGAAGTCAACTTACATAAAGAGTTCTGTCCATAGTATTCAAATAACAAATACAAATAAAAGATAGATAGGGATAAAGAAAAGTTGACACAAGATATAACGTCGTAAACCACCGAAGAGGAAACATCCACGGGTTAGCAACCACCGGCAAACAAAGTCCATTAGTAGATAAGACAAGTACAATCTCTCAAGTGACCCCTTCACCTAGAAACTACCCACATATCCTACTCATGAAGATGTCACCCTCTTGCTCAACAATCTGAGGCCTCACGCCTTTTGTCAAGACTTTCTCGCTCACCCTTTCGGACCCTCACGACCCTAGGAAAGACTTCTTGCTCAACTATCCGAGTCCTCTCGACTCTAGTCAAGACTTCCTCGCTCACCCTTCCGGATCCTTACGACCCAAGGCAAGACTTCTTCCTCAACTATCCGAGTCCTCCCGACTCTAGTCAAGACTTCCTTGCTTGACAATCTGAGGTCTCACACCTCTTACCAAGACTTTCTTGCTCAACAACATGGGTCTCACACCTATTGTCAAGACTTCCTTCTCACAAGGCATCTAAGTGATCATGAATGCAAAACGCAAACAAGCACACAACATAGAATGTTATGATCAACACATCCTTTGGAAAATACTAGACATGAGCATGAATGCACAAAACAAATGTAGTCCAGTCAATCATGCATGTTTAACCCATCTAGATCATGTAAGATATGTTCAATATTAATTACAATCTAAATACATGCATAGATCTAAAACTTGAATCACAAGATATGTTCAATTAACACATAATCAAGTTTAAATCTCATAAACCAAAAACATGCTAAAATCATATGACAGAGTCATTTAGATTAAAGCTAAAGTTCTAGAGTGTATTCCTATTCATAGATTCAACAAAACAGATGAATAGCTCAAAAGAACATAAACACATGTATCATTGTGAGAATTCGGCCAAAAAGAGCCTAATACATGTGAGGAACTATTTTTCACAAAATCAATCAATCAAAGATCATCAAATAGTCCTATAATCAAAACTAGCACAATACAATCCCAAACATGTGAAAACATAGGCAAAATCAAAACCTAACTCAACATGTGAGATTTCAATTGAAACTCAATCTAGCTTTAAATGAGTTCAAAACTCAAATCAAAACAATCACAAGACACATATATATGTTGAAGAAGAAAACCCAAGGCAATTGACCAAGTTTTAAAAGAAAACTTTGAGAGAAAATCAATACCTTAGTTGATTTTGGTGCAGTCCCGTTTTTATGAGTTTAGACTCCAAAAACAGCAATAAAACTAACTCAAATCTTCAGAGAAAAGATGGATGATGAATAGACAAACACTCTCACCTTTGAATCACTCAAAGCGGAGTTCAAATGAAGAAGTTATGGTGTTTTGAAGGTGAGAAAATGTAGAGAGAAAATTCTGCACTCAAGTTTTTAATTTCTTCTTCGAATGAAATGTGAGAGGGAAGGGAAATATAAAGGAGAGGGAAAGAAAGAAACAAAAAGACTGAAATTCCCTCCTTTGATAATGCTTCCCTGAAATGGTGCATGGGCATCTCGGGGCAGCAAGGAGTTGCAGCCGAGATGGTCACGCGCCATCTCGGGCTTGCACCAATTGATGACCATTGGCCATGGTGCAACTCCCTTGCACTCCTATCGCGTTCTTCGACCGTTCTCTGGCCTACGAACTCGGAATTCAAATCTGTTTACGGATTACGAACCGTAACTCTCTCACGGACATGGACATATATGATACTTAACCTAAAAAATAATGTATGCAATATGAGTTGAAAGTGTAATATCTTTTGACTTAGAACTTGAAATCAATAGTATAAGTAACCGAAATGACCGGAACTCAATCAAGAATGATTTAAGACTAAATTCAAGTTCAATATCCATGTTTTACAAACATATACACATACAAACACAGTTCACACTAAAATACAAACTACATAGAGATAGTCTTCAATCATGCATTTTCCAAAACATGTTATTTCGATACCAATGCATGAGCATTCATCTTCAAGTGTGTGAATGTGATATACATGGTGCACAACGATGCAGGGACACATATGAATGAATTGTATGTGTGTGCCTATAATGGTGCACAATGATGTAGGGACACAAATGTATGAATTGTGAGTGTGTGCCTATAATGGTGCACAACGATGCAGGGACACAAATGTATGAATTATGTGTGTGTGTCTAAGCCTAGTAAGAGAAAGATAAGGTCTTAGTATACCTTTGTAGAACCATATTGCATCCTTTCTCTTTGAAGACTTTGAACTTGCTTTGACTAGTTATTCCTTCTTCCTTGAAGCTTGAATCCACATGATTCTAAACAACTAAATCATTACAAGTAAACATCATTTTGATATGGAATTAATGCCAACACAATCTAAAACCTAACAATCTCCCCCTTTGGCAAATTCTATGTCAAAACACCTATACATTTACTACAAATATAAAAATGAAGATAGGTCATAAAATCACTCCCTCACATTACAATGAGTAAGATTCCTATAACTAATCTACATTAACTCTTGAACTTCATCTTGATCATCTCTTGAAGCAACCTACAAAACATCTCAAAGCACAATGCATATACAATAGAAAAACAACAAATGGTAACATATAATATGGATAAGAATTTACAATTAAGTCCAGAAATACATGTATCTCCCGCTCAATACATGCCAAAACTCAAGAATTCTTAACCAAATCTTAAGACTAATTATTACATGCCATTGAAAGTTCAAAAGTTCACAAAAACAACATAAAAAGAAACTAAGTAACTAGCATCTCTTTCTCCCCCTTTTTGACATGAAATGATTCCAAAATTTAAGAAATATACCACAAGACTCAAATACTAGCTACTTGTTCCACCAAAGAAAGTCGTGCGAGTAGTTGATCTAACATAAAGCTTGAGAGGTGGTCTTGAACTTGAAGCAATACACTCCTTCAACTCTTTTATCCTATCATCTTGTTGAACAACTATAGCACTAAGTTCATCAACCTTCTCCTTCAATTGTATAGCCGAATTCGGAAGAATATTTGTGCTAATCACATGACTATCAACTTGAGAACTACTAAATATTCCAAAAGTATCACAAGTCTTACCCTTATTCTTATATGACATGTATGACACACGTTTATCACAATGCTTTTCTAAGGGTTGAACTAACACATCATCTTCTCTACTCTTAACCCCACGAGCTAAACACATTGATGTTATAAACCTCGGCAATGCAAGCTTTTTATCACCTCTAGTAGAGAAAGTCGCACTATCAATATAATACATGAGAAGATCTCCAAGGTTTATAGGTTGATTAGTCACCAAGGCATACACTATTTTGATCTTGTCCTTATTCAACTCGGTTGAATTCGAAGATCCAATAATGTTAGTGCAAATGAATAGATGCCAAAATGCACTAGCCTTAGTTAACTCATGTTGACTAATATATGCTCTACCTTTTCACTCAAAAGAAGCAGTGTCACAAAGAGTTCTACCCATGATATTTAGATTTTCAATGACATCCACATCTAGAAATCTAGAATCTATATCATTAGATAGCCCAAGAAACTTGTTAATGTTTTTCGGGTTAACTCTAAACACAACACCCCTAATTTCCATCAAAGCATCCAATAAGGTGGCACTTTCTTTATATTCAAGATAAAACTCTCTAACAAGAGTAACATTCACAATTACTAACATGTTCACCCAAGATTCCCAATTTCTATCCTTTAAGCACTTAAGAACATAAGAATATTTACACTTACCAAAGTCAATGGCTCTCTCTTGAAATATCTTCTTAGTTCCAAAGATCCCTAAATCTTTTGTCCTTGAAGCTTTGGATCCTTTTGATTTAGACTTGGCTTTCACAACGGTATTCAATTGATTTCCACTTCTGGTAATCTTAGTTCTTCCCATTTGTTCTTGTGTTATAAGATGCTATATACATACAACAATATAAGTTCCTCGGTTTTTGATTGGCTCATTTCGTTGACAACCACATTTCGGGTTTAATGTGTAGGGCAGTTAGGTCATCATTGCTCATGTGCTCTTTCAAGCTTCAAAGGTAAAATCACTTGCTTAACCTTCATTAAAGAGATTTAGTGCACACACTCACTTTCATGCATGTTTTTGATCACTTTGCATATGTGCTTAATTGTCTTGTTGTGTGCCTAATTTTGTTATTTCTTGCTTTATCAAATTGATTGCATCTTCTGTTTAAAATGTCATGTCATGTTAGGCATTAGGATGCATTCCCTTCACCTATTTTCTCTTGCATAATTTGTGTATGAGTGTGAAGGAAGTGAGCCCTGCGCTACTCGAGTAGCGCCTTCACCAGCGCCAGCACCAGCGCAGCTTTCTAATGATTTGTCGCTGGTGGTGCGTTGGTCGTCATGCGCACCACACCAGCGCTTCTTGTCCAGTGATTTGTCGCTGGTTGTGAGCCACTGCCCAGCACTACTCTACTAGCGCCCATCATAAAGATTAGGTTGTGCGCTGGTGGTGCTACTCGACTAGCGCACAATGCAATTTTCTAGGCGTTTTTGTCAAAACGACATAGTTTCATTTATGGCTCATATTTATGTATCATCTTCTCCTTTATTCGAACCTATAAGCCAAAAATCATATCTTTGAGAGGGAAAGTAACTCCTAGAGAGAGAGAGCTTCCAAGAACTCATCTTGGCTCATCCAACCATTAATCCATGAGCATCTAACATCTTCCTGTATCTTCCAAGCATGGGTTCTTCTTGTTTTCATTGACTAGGTAATCTCTACATGACATAGAATTAATTGTTTCATTACTAGGCTATGTTTACCTAGAAATAGCATTAATTACTCATTGATTGTATGCTTTTAAGTTTTATTGCATTTATAACATGCTTGAGTATTTTTTTTGTTTGTTGAGATGTATTCTTTCATGATAGCTAGCATTTAGGACGATTTTACCCTTCTAGCTAATTCTTCTTGCCTTTGCATTTAGAACATTGATATCTATGATTTGCTTTAATTGTCATTATTAATCCTAGATAAGCATGAATGTCTTGACCTAACATTTTTGCCTATTAAATATTCTTGTATATTCACTTAGGTCGTGTTTGACTCTTCATTGAGGTTAAGTCTTGTGACTAAGTGGTTAGTGCACAAGAAAATAGATCAAGAATCACTATTAAGGCCCGTTGGGTAGAGTGAAACGGTTAGTAACTGGAGGGTGTGATAGGAGGTCAACCTAGGTTGTAAACTTTCATTCAATAGTGGATTTGAGGATCGAGTGTGGCACACATATCAGCCCGTGGTATTTACCATTTGGAGGGTTTCCACGTAAATATTGTGTGTTGTTATTGTTTTAAGCATAATTGATTTTATTGAATGCTTATTTATTCGGGGTAATTTGTGTTAATATTGATTAATCGAAAAATAGGTAATTGATTCAATTAAAACCTATTCACCCCCCCCCCCCCCCCCTCTACGTTATAGACACACACGGTTTTAGGGAACTTTCAAACAAAAGTGAGTGAAAGACAAAACAAGCATATTAGTCACAAAGATATAAAAACAAAGACATATGACTTAAGAATGAATCATCATGCAAGACAAATATAGTGAGTAATATCTTACAAGTATCATTAAGTCAAGATAAGCCAACAACATATCATAAAAGAAAACAATGTCTAGCATACAATGCTCCCCCTTGATAAATTCTATAACTAAAATCAATGATAGCACAAAGTTCACAAAGATGTTCACACAATCACACATTCAAGCAATTTGAAGAAATTTCAACAAAATAAGCTTTATATGCTAAGAGAGATACATAAAGATTTTTTCAAGTTCTCTCATAATTCTTCAACAATTGCTAAAATATCATTATACTTATAAAAAACGTGTGTGTGAGAGAGTTATGCTTCAAATATATATCATGAAGTAGTTTGATAATCAACATGCAAACAATTTCCAACAACTATTTATCTTAAGCTTTTTCCATAAAAAGTCAAACCGATTATCATCTGGAATTTTTTGTTTTTGAGAGAATAGATTTCAACATATGAGAGTGTGTGTTCATGTGGCTCGTCATCCCATTTCTGTTTTTCAACCCGAGCTCATTTGATTTTCAACTATACTTCTTTTTAAGCCTTCCTCCTTTTCTTTTTAGGCTTTGAATCAAAGATTTTTTTTTATGATTCCAGTTCAACACTTCTTTGATTTTTCCATTTTTTTTAGCATAAACAAAATTCACTTCATGGCGGCTTTCACTCATCGCAGTGGTGTAGCTCTTTCCAATATTGGGTAGCTTTTCACAACCAATGTGTGTAGCCCTTTCCATGAAGGTGCTCGCTGAGTTCTATGTATTTGCCGAAGCAAAATGAATACTAACCATAGGTCATTTTAAATGTACTTAAGCACAAAAACTTCATGGTGTATCCAATGTTTACATATTAGTAAACTCAACCTACTAGCAAAACATATAAGAGAAGCAAGGTGTAATTTTAGAAAACCAAGATTTTACGGCTCATAAGCACATGATCTAAGAGCAATAAGTAGAGACTTATTCAAGATCATTACTTCTCTAATGAGTAGCTTTCAAAGAATATGAAGCTCATATTTTCAAAAGTAATGCCACTTAATATACTATACATAAACAATCATCAAAGTTAAGATCAATGTGAACAATATCACTATTAGATACTAAAATAACAAATGTCAATGAGAACCACATGTATGCTATACAAAATTCTCTAATATGACATGCTATGAGATGTATATCAAAAATTGAGTCAAAAGATGAATATCTAAGAGAACATGCATTAGAGTATAGGGATACCTTTTTACACATTATATTCATCAAATATCATACTTCTGCCCTTTTTATGAGCACTCTTGCCTTGAATGTCCTCATGACACCAAGTTGACGATGTTTTACAACAAGAGTATAAAAAGCATAATATCTCAACTCAATCAACACATATATCAAAAGAACTTCTCTAAAGTTAATCAACAAATTTTGACCATCATAATAAACATGATGTGAGATAACCAAGTTCATATCAATACATGGAGTATTCAAAGCTATCAAGTAAGAATTCTCAACATAATTGATATATTGCCTCAAAGCTACCTCACATGTGCTTCTTACATTAGTGATAAGAGCACTCACCCTTGAACCACTTGTTCTTGGGTGTACTTACACAAACATTTACACTATCATCCTTGACAACAATATCTAGAGTAAAGTCCTTTAATGACTTGATTAACAAGAATATCATTAACACACTTTTCCTTAACATTTTCAACACAAGCTTTGTCAAGTTGAACAAGATTAGTTTTCTTTCTACTCCAAAACTTCTTTTCATGCTTAGCAATATTATCATGTTTTTCAACTTTCAAATCCTTAGCATGTTCAAGTTGAAGTTTAATCTCCTTATCTCTAGATTCATTTCCTAATTTGCATTTTCAATATATTTATAACACCTATGCTTAATGAGACCTATTGTGTTGCAATAGTGGCAAATTGGAACAAAAGATGAGATTGTACCTTTTGGAGCTGAACTAGCTTCACTAGGAGTTTGCAAAAATACCTTGTTCGCCAACTTCTTCTTGGCTTTTGATCTTCTCTTCTTGCGTGGTTTCTTATAAATCATGACTTTATCCAAGTGAGTAGGAAATGGTGCTTCCAAGGGCTCCTCTTCAACTACCAAGTTGTCTTCACCACTATAAGAGTTAACAAGATTCCTAACACTAGACGCACTTACCGAATCATTCACTAAGTCCTTAATGGCCTCCTTAGTCGTGTCTATCTCTTCCATTAATTCTTGTTCTCTCTTTTTCAAAGAAGATATTGTTGGGGTTTATGCCCAAAAGATGTAATTTATAAATGGATTTATGAAATAAATAAAAAGAAAAATTTAATTCATTCTTGTTATGTTATTTATTTTATAAACTTGTGCATATATTTAACATCCAAGATTACCGGATGTAATCTCGAACTGTGTATATGAGTGTAATATACGGATGGATACAGTAAGAGACGTGCAATCTAAAGAGTCCATAGATAGCAAATAAAGCTGGGTACTTTATTTGTGGTTAATCTATAACTGCGGTCCATTCCGTAATGTACGATGATTCTAACCTGAATCATTCATATGAGATATGGGAATGAAGGCACCTTGTATGATGTGATCATATAGGACTGAGCCAAGATCTATATGAATCTCTCACCAAGATCCGTTTACCGATGAGATTCATATATATCAACTAATGATGGCTATATGTGGGAGATCTTAATCCTGAGTGTCTTATCGACTCCTTCAGGTTAAATCGTGGTCTTTGATATACCATGGGCTAGGTCGGATGACAGTTCCCCATCAATATGATCCGTATGTTGGGATTGCGGTTTGGCTTGTGGCTAAGAAGATTTGTACACAATAGTGGAATCCACTCTTTCTTGTGAGAAGTAGATGGTAGTTCTCTTAAGGGTTGATTCGGGACTTGGACAATATGAGTGCTCTCCTAATTCAATAAGGAAATAGGATTTATTGTTCATTATAGAGTCAACGGTACTTAAAGGATATATGTAATTAGAGGGGTATAACAGACAATATGACCCAACGCTAATTATGAACTACTGTGGAGGATCACACCATGTGTAATAGCTATATCAATGGACACCGAGTTGTATCGGTCTGTGTAAAAGCGTCTACAGTTGAGAGAGTGCAACTTAGGATTTTTAGTGGAATAACACTGGAGTTAATAATCAAGGGATATTAATTAAAGAGTTTAATTAATGATTCTGAGGATTATTGGAGCTCAAATACTGTGGGTCTATTAGATCCTCTTGCTAGCTCGATCGATTTAGGTAACAAGGGTCACGGTAAATTAATTGGATTGTCCAATTAATTGTGTTACAAAAGTGACACGTATATATACGGAAATTAATTGAATAATGAGATTATTTAATTAATGAATGTTAATAGTTAAATTAATTAAATAATTAGATTATTTAATTATATTGATAATTATGAATTATGAATTACTATTAATTGGAGGGTGTTAGTTGATATATGGATTTAGATGAAGATAAAATAATATTATTATTTTATTTTACTAAATCATTTATCTAAGTATTTGAATTTAAGTTTAAATTTAAAATACTTATTATCACTTTTAATATATTAGATATATTTGAAAAGGATAATTAAAATGATGCAAATTGATGTGTGTACATATATAAATGTTTGTATAGGATACAAATAAGAATATATATATATATATATATATAAAATGTTGACTTTTATAAAATAATAAAGAAAAAAAATCAAAAGCTGCAGTTAGTAAGATATATATATTTTGTTTTGTAACAAAGTGAAGGTAGGCGTGATGCTTAGATATATATATATTTGTGAGCAGCTGTGTGAGAAAAAAAAAATTTGCTTGCTCTGTAATCAACCAAGCAAGGCGTGAATATAGATTGGTGAAGTTAGGCGTGTGATATATATATATATATATCTTTTGTTTTAAGAAAATATATATATTTGTGAAACAAAAGGTGTAGTCGTACACCAAAGATTTAAAAGAAAAAAAATGTGATTTTTTTGTGTGTACTTGATACAAGCTGTTTGGCGGTAAAAGAATTATTTTTTGTACAAGTGTGTACATTAAAATAACACAAAAGATTGAAGAAAGATTTTTTTCAAATTTTCTTTACTTCTCCATTCAAGTTCCTAAGACTGTGACGTGCTCACACGCAGTTACTAAATCCGAGAGATAGCGAGGAAGATTGAATGGTTCAGACAGAAACATAAATTAAAGTGAAGGAGCCTCCAAACATTGGTATGTTCTTCTGTTTTTTGTTAATTACAATTTTCTGTATATACATATTGTATGTATTAGTTTCGAAAAATAACTATGATCCAAAGTTCACTGGTCCCAGATACAGATATGATCTGTATAAAAAATTTTAAAACCTAGTTCCGTTGCGTGACCGGTGAACGGGGTTCCAACAATTAGTATCAGAGCCAATTTATTTTTCGGAACAGGAAATTGTTTTCGATGCTCATGTATGTATGAATGTATAAGCACCATCTTTATGATTGTATGAATGTTTATAATTAAATTGTTTAATTTAAACATGGTTGATCTTAATTTTTTATGATACTGTGGATTTAGGGTTTATGGGTTGTATAATTTTTATTTTATTTATTTTACTGTTATTGTATTGTAAATAATAAAAAAAAACTTGTAACCTGTAAACGAAGAACTGGAAACGTGCGCGACTTCGGTACTGTTCACGGTGGCGTTACTGTATCACCGAGTACTGTTCACGACATTACTGTTCACAGAACATTGTTCACGGCCGGCACTGTTCACCTATACTGTTCACACACGGTTCCGTTGGCAAGTGTTGCCTAGTGTGTTTTGTGCAGATTTCCCGTTTCTGATTCATGAGATGAATCAGAGTGACCTAATGAGACTAGAAGATATCTGAAGTTATTAGAAGACCAAGGAATGACTTGGATTTATTTTTTTTGTAATTTTAGATTCCAATTTTTTAGGTTAAATAATCCACAGTACTCGGTCAATTCATGTATGATTTATATTATGTGATGATAAAAGCATTGTCATGCATACGTATGTCATTTAGATTAGATGTGTCTACACAAATATATTTGATATGCCATACATGCATCATAGCCTGATATTTTATGTTTTTTTTAATGTGATTAAAATGGGTAATATACATAATTGGCTATGAATAATGAGATTAGTTTTTTAATGGTTAGAAAACTTGGTAATTCTCATTAATATTAATCTAATTATTAAAGAGTTTAATAAGTTAGATTAATAGGGTCTTGTAATTATGATTAATATGATTAATTACCTAATAATAAATGAACCGAATAAAGTGTTAGAGTTTTAATAATTAAAATTTGGTAAACACTAACATAATAATCTGACCTTAGTAAATAGTTTACAAAAGCTTAGATTATTCACTAATAGATTATATTTTTAATTGTTAAAAATCATTAATAATTTATTAGTTAATTAGAATTTGTTTCTAATTAGTTAATGCGCTAGATAACTTGATTAAAGTTAGTCCTTTAATCCTGTAGAGTTTAGGTGCATTAACGGTTAATAGAAAACCCTAATTTTAAAATAGTGAGTGGGACAGGAATATATGACATATATATCCCGCGGTCTCCATCATTAGTTCAACACCGTGAGATCCGAGTAGGGCCTTGTGACGACTTTGCTTTCGTCCTCCCTAAGGAGGGTTTCCACAAAGGTCAAAACCAAAGTTGACTTCCTAACGGATAGGATTTCTGAGGGTATTTCGGGATTGATCGACCCTAAGGCGGCAATTCTCGAATTAAGCTCGTGAGATCTGAAATGATGGGTTATACTCACGAAGGTTTTGATTAAGTTTGTTAATTAAAAACTTGACTGAATGAACGATGGTTGAATGATATGGAATAAGAGTTATTCTAGAATATCATTTGATTGAGAATGTCTCGGTCCAACATGCAAAGACTTGACCGACCCTAAGGCTGCACTTCTTTGTGGTATGTTGGATTGTAGTGGTATAGTAACTAGTTTTAGGGTAGTTCTAGTTCGTTAAACATGTGTATGCATCATGTTTAAATTTATGCCAAAGCACTCGCACTTGTTTTAAATAAATGACTGAATGAATGTTTTATTTATTTCAGCAATAATGTCTTCTGCATTACTTCAAATTCTCCTGAACGACAAATTAACTGGTGATAACTACACTAAGTGGAAACTTAACATTAATGCAATATTGGTCACTAAAGACCTCAAGTTTGTGCTTACGGAGGAATGTCCTCCAGCGCCTGTTGCAAATGCCACACGAACTGTTCGAAAGGCATACAAGCGAAGGGCAAGCCCAAACCCAAGAAAGCCCAAAGCAAGAAGAAGTCCACGAAAGGTAAATATGATTTTCTTGTTCTTGAGTCATGTTTAGTGGAAGATGATTCTTCGCCCTAGATAGTTGATTCAGAGGCCACTAACCATGTTTGTTCTTCTTTACAATGGACTGATTCTTGGACACAGCTAGAGGAGCAAGCCTTCTCAATGTGTGTGGGGTCAACGGATGTCGTGTCGGCTTGAGCAGTGGGCGTATTTAGATTACATTTTTATAATAATTATATATTGTTGGACAATGTATTTTATATTTGTGGATTTACACGGAATTTTATTTCCGTTTCTAAGTTGTTAGAACAAAAATATTCTATTTCTTTTAATAATAAGTCAGTTATTATTGGAAAGAATGGTCTGAATATTTGTTCAGGAATTAATGAAAAAAATTTGTATATGTTAAGACCGTTAATACATACTACACTACTAAACACCGAAATGTTTAAGGTTGTAAAACCAAAAACTAAACGACATAAGATTTCTCCAGATAATGACACGTATCTCTGGCATCTAAGGCTTGGTCATATCAACCTTGACCGGATAGGCAGACTAGTAAAAAGTGGACCTTTAAGTGAGTTAAAGGTTGACACCTTACCTGTCTGCGAATCTTGTCCGGAAGGTAAGATGACTAAGAGACCTTTTACTGAAAAAGGGCTTAGAGCTAAAGAACTGCTAGAGCTTATACATACAGACGTCTGGGGACTGATGAATATTAAAGCTAGGGGTGGTTATGAGTATTATGTCACCTATATAAATGACTACTCAAGATACAGATACGTTTACCTAATGCAACGGAAGTCGAAAACATTTGAAATGTTCAAAGAATTTTGAGCTGAAGTTGAGAATCAATTAGGCAGGACTATCAAGTCACTGCGATCGGATCGTAGAGGTGAGTACCTTGACCAAGAGTTTAAAGACTTTATGGTAGAGCATGGGATAGTTTTCCAACTCACAGGTCCCGGTACACCTCAGTAAAATGGTGTAGCGGAGAGGAGAAATAAAACCCTAATGGAAATGGTGAGATCTATGATTAGTTTCTTATAATTACCAAATTACTTCTAGGTATATGCGTTACAAACAGCGGCATACATTTTGAATGTGGTGCCATCCAAATCTGTTCCTAAGACTCCCCTAGAGTTGTGGAATGGTCGTAAAGCTAGTTTAAGACATTTCACATATGGGTGTGTCCAGCACACGTGCTGAAGAACAGAACTGGAGAGCTAGACTCCAAGTCTGTGATCTGCCTGTTAATAGGATACTCCAAGGAGGCCAGAGGTAGACATTCCATAGTCCTGAAGATAACAAAGTATTTGTATCGACAAATGCAACGTTTCTTGAGGACAGTTATATTAGTGACCATAAACCTCGTTCTAAGATTGTATTGAATGAGTTGGAGCCTGGTGAGACTAGTGCTTCATCAACAGGAGTTGTTGATCCATAAACATTTGAGAGTCAGATGGTTCCTGATCAGGATACACCACCACCTAGACGTAGTGAGAGGGTTATGAGACAACCTAAACGCTATTTAGGTATATGTGAGGGACAAGGTGTTGTCTCTGCTGATAGTGTTGATGAACCATTGACATTTAAGAATGCAATGGAAGATCCTGATAAAGAGGAATGACTTAAAGCCATAAATCTCAAGATGGAGTCCATGTACTCTAACTCAGTCTGGGATCTTGTAGACTTACCGGATGGGGTAAAACCCATAGAGTGTAAGTGGATCTACAAGAGAAAGAGATGAGTAGACAGGAAGGTAAAGACCTTCAAGAAAAGGCTAGTGGCTAAGGGTTATACCCAGAAAGAGGGGGTCCATTATAAAGAGACCTTCTAGCCAGTTGCCATGTTTAAGTCTATTAGGATTCTCTTATCCATTGCTGCCTATTTCGATTACCAAATTTGGCAAACGGACGTCAAGACTATATTCTTGAATGGCAATCTTGATGAGAGCATCTATATGATACAACTAGAGGGATTCGTGTCTCCAGATCAAGAGCAAAAGGTTTGCAAGCTGCAAAGGTCCATCTATAGGCTTAAGCAAGTATCTAGATCTTGGAACATCAGGTTTGATGATATGATCAAAACCTATGGCTTCGAGCAGAATGTCGATGAGCCTTGTGTCTACAAGCGCATCATTGATAAGAAAGTAGTTTTCTTGGTCCTATACGTAGATGATATCCTACTCATTGGGAATGATCTGGGAGTGTTGTCTAATGTAAAGGGTTGGCTGGCTAGCCAATTCTAAATGAAAGATTTGGGAGAGGTGAGTTATGTTCTTGGGATCCAGGTTATAAGGGATCGTAAGAACAAACTCATGGCACTT
Source organism: Dipteronia dyeriana (assembly GCA_032871835.1). NCBI lineage: Eukaryota > Viridiplantae > Streptophyta > Magnoliopsida > Sapindales > Sapindaceae > Dipteronia > Dipteronia dyeriana. Next base: position 70,371,253 of record CM065299.1, on the reverse strand, counting down.
TCTCAGGCATCATATATCGATAAGATTCTTGTACGATTTTTGATACAAAACTCCAAGAAAGGTAATTTACCTTCTAGGCATGAAGTTAACTTGTCAAAGGAACAATGTCCTAAGACACCTCAAGAAGTTGAGGATATGAGACGTGTACCCTTTGCATCGGCAGTAGGTAGTCTCATGTATGCTATGTTATGCACGAGACCATACATCTGCTATGCAGCGGGAGTAGTCAGTAGATACCAGCCCAACCCAGGATTGGATCATTGGTTTGCTGTCAAGACAATTCTCAAGTATCTTCGGAGAATGAGAGACTATATGCTAGTGTATTCTGGGCAGGATTTGATCCCATTACGATACATAGATTCTGATTTTTAGTCATACAAGGATTCTAGAAAATCCACGTCTGGATCAGTGTTCACCCCGGGTGGTAGAGCCATTATATGGAGAAGTATCAAGCAATCTTGCAATGCTGACTCCACCATGGAAGCCATATATGTAGCCGCTTGTGAAGCTGCTAAAGAGGTTGTTTGGCTCCGTAAATTCTTGTGTGATCTGGAAGTTGTTCCACGTTTGGATATGCCCATCACACTTTATTGTGATGACAGTGGTGTTTTGGATAATTCCAAAGAACCAAGAAGCCATAAAAGAGGGAAGCATATAGAGAGAAAGTATCATCTCATTAGAGAGATAATGTAAAGAGGAGATGTGATCGTCACAAAGATAGCCTCACAAGACAATCATGTTGATCCATTTACAAATACCTTACCGGCTAAAGTGTTTTTGGGTCACCTAGATGGTCAAGGGTTACGAGACATGCCTCACATGCTTTAGTGCAAGTGGGAGATTGTTGGGGTGTATGCCCTAAAGATGTAATTTATAAATGGATTTATGAAATAAATAAAAAGAAAAGTTCAATTCATTCTTGTTATGTTATTTATTTTATAAACTTGTGCATATATTTAACATCCAAGATTCCCGGATGTAATCTCGAACTGTGTATATGAGTGTCATATACAGATGGATACAGTAAGAGACGTGCAATCTAAAGAGTCCATATATAGCAATTAAAGTTGGGTACTTTATTTGTGGTTAATCTATAGCTACGGTCCATTCCGTAATGTACGATGATTCTATCCTGAATCATTCATATGAGATATGGGAATGGAGGCACTTTGTATGATGTGATCATATAGGACTGGGCCATGATCTATATGAATCTCTCACCAAGATCCATTTATCGATGAGATTCATATATATCAACTAATGATGGCTATATATGGGTGATCTTAATCCTGAGTGTCTTATCGACTTCTTCAGGTTAGAACGTGGTCTTTGATATACCATGGGTGAGGTCGGATAGCCGTTCCCCATCAATATGCTCTGTATGTTGGGATTACGGTTTGGCTTGTGGCTGGGAAGGTTTGTACACAATAGTGGAATACACTCCATCTTGTGAGAAGTAGATGGTAGTTCCCTTAAGGGTTGATTCGGGACTTGGACAATATGAGCGCTCTCCTAATTCCGTAAGGAAATAGGATTTATTGTTCATTATAGAATCAACGGTACTTAAAGGATATATGTAATTATAGGGGTATAACGGACATTATGACCCAGCTCTAATTATGAACTACTGTGGAGGATCACACCATGTGTAATAGCTATATCAATGGACACCGAGTTGTATCGGTCTGTGTAAAAGCGTCTACAACTGAGATAGTGCAGCTTCGAGTTTTTAGTGGAATAACACCGGAGTTAATAATCAAATAAATATTTATTAAAGAGTTTAATTAATGATTTTGAGGATTATTGGAGCTCAAAATACTGTGGGTTCATTAAGTCCCCTTGCTAGCTCGATCGATTTAGGTAACAAGGGTCACGGTAAATTAATTGGATTGTCCAATTAATTGTGTTACAAAAGTGACACGTATATATACGAAAATTAATTGAATAATGAGATTATTTAATTAATGAATGTTAATAGTTAAATTAATTAAATAATTATATTATTTAATTATATTGATAATTATGAATTATGAATTACTATTAATCGGAGGGTGTTAGTTGATATATGGATTTAGATAAAAATAAAATAATACGATTATTTTATTTTACTAAATCATTTATCTAAGTATTTGAATTTAAGTTTAAATTTAAAATACTTATTATCACTTTTAATATATTAGATATATTTGAAAAAGGATAATTAAAAGATATATATCAGTTATAACACAAGATATTGTACATGATACAAATTGTTGTATGTACATACATAAATGTTTGTATATGATACAAATAAGGATATTTATATATATATATATAATGTTGACTTTTATAAAATAATAAAGAAAAAAAATCAAAAGCTGCAGTTAGTAAGATATATATATTTTGTTTTGTGACAAAGTGAAGGTAGGCGTGATGCTTAGATATATATATTTGTGAGCAGTTGTGTGAGAATAAAAAGAAAAAAAAATTGCTTGCTCTGTTATCAACCAAGCAAGGCATGAATATAGATCGGTGAAGTTAGGCGTGTGATATATATATATATATATATATATATATATATTTGTGAAAAACAAGAAGTTCAGTTTTTTTTGTTTTAAGAATATATATATATATATTTGTGAAACAAAAGGTGTAGTCGTACACCAAAGATTTAAAAGAAAAAAATGTGATTTTTTGTGTGTGTACCTGATACAAGCTGTTGGCGATAAAATATCTATTTTTTTGTGTAAGTGTGTACTTTAAAATAACACCAAAGATTGAAGAAAGTGTTTCTTTAAATTTTCTCTACATCCTCCATTCAAGTTCCTGAGACTGTGACGTGCTCATACGCAGTTACCAGATCCGAAAGATAGCGAGGAAGATCGAGTTTAGACAGGAGCATAAATTAAAGTGAAACAGCCTCTAAACGTTGGTATGTTCTTCTGTTTTTTATTAATTACAATTTCCTGTATATACATATTGTATGTATTAGTTTCGAAAAATAACTACGATCCAAAGTTCACTGGTCCCAGATACAGATATGATCTGTATAAAAAAATTTAAAACCTAGTTTCGCTGCATGACCGGTGAACAGGGTTCCAACAGATATCACATTATCCTTCTCAAGGTTTATCTTTTCAAGTTCTCTAAACTTCTTCATAATATCACATTTCTCACCAAGAGGTCTACGAGTGACAATCACAAACTCATCTAGTTGTTTTATGATCAAATCATCCTTCTTAACTACCTCTCTTAGAGCATTATCTCTATCTTCTTCAAACTTCTCTATCTTGGCCAACAACTCAAGATTAGTAGGATTGGAACTAGAGCCTCCATGATGATTTGTATCAAAGTTCTTGTTCAAAGATATTGTACCATCAACATCTAGTGAAGAATGAGAAGCCGTTAGAGCTACAAAGTTACTCACCAAATCTTCATCACTTGACTCACTACTAGAGCTCTGATTATCACTAGAGCTATCATCACTTCAAGTAGCCGCCAATACTTTTCCTTTCTTGTCTTTCTTAGATGGCTTCTTGGTGCACTCACTAGCAAAGTGACTGAAACCATGACAATTGTAGCATTGAACATCTTTCTTGTTCATGGCTTGACTATTCTTCTCATTCCTTGGAGATGATGTTTTCTTAACTCCCTTTTCCTTAGAAGACTTGCCTCTAGGCTTGGCATTCTTCTTTAGAAACTTTTTAAACTTTCTAACCAAAAGAGCCATCTCTTCATTTTCATCATCACTCTCATCCTCAATAGCATTGAGAGCGATTCCCTTACTCTTAATCTTTGGCTTCAAGCACATCTCATAAGTTTGGAGAAACCCAAGCAACTCATCAATGTTCATGCTATCCACATCCTTGCTTTCCTCAATGGTCGTCACATTTTACTTAAATCTCTTAGGAAGAGACCTAAGGATTTTCCAATTTAAACGCTCTTTTGAGATCAGTACTAAAAGTGCTTGACATTGGTTAGCAATGTTAAGAAGCCGAAATTGGAAGCCTTGATTTCTTCACCGTTAAGGTTTCTTCATTAGTAACTTAGAGAGTATCTCAAGCTTCCTTTGCGGATTCAAGATTTTGAATGTAGGAGAATTGATGCCCATCAACTCCTCCAAAGATGGCATTCATAGCACGATGGTGCCACTTAGCAACCTCAAACTCATTCATTGTCCATTCACGCATTGGCTCGAGTATCATGGTTCCATCCTCTTGAACCTTGGTAGGAGGACTATAACCTTCTTCCACTACCATCCAAGCTCTTTCATCAATAGAGCGGATGTAGGATTTCATCATCAACTTCCAATACCCATAGTTAGTGCCTCTAAGTAATGGTGGCCTAGTATTTGAGGCTCCTTCCGCCATTATATCATCTTGTAAACCCATGACTTCAAAAGCTTTGCAAAAACTGTGAATGTATCACCTGGACTCTCACTAAGTACAATCTAGTGTCCTGCTTTGATACCATTTGAAAATACAAACACGGTTAAATGATCAAGGCTAACCTAGAGGGGGGGGGGGGGTGAATAGGTTAGATACCTTTTTCGACTCCCTTAAAAACAAACAAAAGTTTGACCCTCTAGATTGTTTGTATCACAATATATATATATATATCAATTAAAGACACTTAATCAATATATAAAACAAGTAAAGTGTGATACAAACAAGTAATTGTAAAACATACACGATCTATATTATAGAAAGGAAGTCAACTTACATAAAAAGTTCTATCAATAGTACTCAAATAACAAATACAAATAAAAGAGAGATAGGGATAGAGGAAAGTTGACACAAGATATAACAAGGTAAACCTCCGAAGAGGAAACATCCGCGGGTTAGCAACCACCGGCAAACAAAATCCACTAGTAGATAAGTCAAGTACAATCTCTCAAGTGACCATCTAGAAACTACCCTCCTATCCAACTCATGAAGACGTCGCCCTCTTGCTCAACAATCCGAGGCCTCACACCTGTTGTCAAGACTTCCTCGCTCACCCTTCCGGATCCTCACGACCCTAGGCAAGACTTCTTGCTCAACTATCCGAGTCCTCCCGACTCTAGTCAAGACTTCCTCGCTCACCCTTCTGGATCCTCACGACCCAAGGCAAGACTTCTTGCTCAACTATCCTAGTCCTCCCGACTCTAGTCAAGACTTCCTTGCTTGACAATCCGAGGTCTCACACCTCTTGCCAAGATTTTCTTGCTCAACAACATAGGTCTCACACCTATTGTCAAGACGTCCTTCTCACAAGGCATCTAGGTGATCATGAATGCAAAACGCAAACAAGCACGCAACATAGAATGTTATGATCAACACATACTATGGAAAATACTAGACATTAGCATGAATGCACAAAACAAATGTAGTCTAGTCAATCATGCATGTTTAATCCATCTAGATCTGTAAGATATGTTCAATATTAATTACAATCTCGATACATGCATAGATCTAAAACTTGAATCACAAGATATGTTCAATTAACACATAATCAAGTTTAAATTTCATAAACCAAAAACATGCTAAAATCATATGACAAAGTCATTTAGATTAAAGCTAAAGTTCTAGAGCATATTCCTATTCATAGATTCAACAGAACACATGAATAGCTCAAAAGAACATAAGCACATGTATCATTGTGAGAATTCGGCCAAAGAGAGCCTAATACATGTGAGGAACTTTTTTTCACAAAATCAATCGATCAAAGATCATCAAATAGTCCTAGAATCAAAACTAGCACAATACAATCCCAAACATGTGAAAACATAGGCAAAATCAAAACCTAACTCAACATGTGAGATTTCAATTGAAACTCAATCTAGCTTTAAATGAGTTCAAAACTCAAATCAAAACAATCACAAGACACATATATATGTTGAAGAAGAAAACCCAAGGCAATTGACAAAGTTTTAAAAGAAAACTTTGAGAGAAAATCAATATCTTAGTTGATTTTGGTGCAGTCCCGTTTTTGTGAGTTTAGACTCCAAAAACAGCAATAAAACTAACTGAAACCTTTAGAGAAAAGATGGAGGATGAATAGAAAAACACTCTCAACTTTGAATCACTCAAAAAAGAGTTCAAATGTAGAAGTTATAGTGTTTTTAAAGTGAGAAAATGTAGAGAGAAAATTCTGCTTTCAAGTTTTAAATTTCTTCTTCGAATGAAATGTGAGAGGGAGGAGAAATATAAAGGAAAGGGAAAGAAAGAAGCAAAAAGAATAAAATGCCCTCCTTTGATAATGCAACCCCGAGATGGCACATGGGCATCTTGGGGCAGCAAGGAGTTACAGCCGAGATGGCCACGCGCCAACTCGGGCTTGCACCAATTGATGGCCTTTGGACATGGTGCCACTTCGACCGTTCTCCGGCCTCCGAAATCGGAATTCAAATCCGTTTGGGATTGAGAACCATATCTCTCTCACAGACATGGATATATAAGATACTCAACCCAAAAAATATTAATTCGACTCGATATACGAAGACGCAAACAATGTATGCAACATGAGTTGAAAGTGTAATATCTTTTGACTTAGAACTTGAAATCAATAGTATGAGTAATCGAAATGACCGAAACTCAGTCAAGAATGATTTAAGGCTAAATTCAAGTTCAATATCCATGTTATACAAACCTATACACATACAAACACAATTCACACTAGAATGCAAACTACATAGAGATAGTCTCCAATCATGCATTTTCCAAAACATGTTATTTCCATACCAATGCATGAGCATTCATCTTCATGTGTGTGAATGTGTTATACATGGTGCACAACGATGCAGGGACACATATGAATGATTTATATGTGTGTGCCTATAATGGTGCACAATGATGCAGGGACTCAAATGTATGAATTGTGTGTGTTTGCCTAAGCCTTGTAAGAGAAAGATAAAGTCTTAGTATACCTTTGTAGAACCATATTGCATCCTTTCTCTTTGAAGACTTTGAGCTTGCTTTGACTAGTTTTTCCTTCTTCCTTGAAGCTTGAATCATCATGAATCTAAACAACTAAATCATTACAAGTAAACATCATTTTGATATGGAATTAATGCCAACACAATCTAAAACCAAACAACAGACTTAAACAAGGCATGCCTAAAAGATAGATTCCCCTTGCCTCAAATAAGTTAGAATTTCATTGAATCACATGAACTTTTCTTACTTGTACATCAAAAATTAAGGTTCCATATATGTATAAATAGACCCAGAAAAACACCCAGAAGGGGATGAACGTAATTTCTTAAGAAAAGACAAGAGTGATTGAGTGTGTAATCTCTTTTTCTTATAGTGAATTTTTATTGCTGCAATCGGCAACCGTGGACGATTCCCCGCATTAGGACCAAGTAAAATCATGTGTCTTACTTATTTTTTTTACTATCTTTTGTTTGTGCTTAGCCATTACTTTGCTCTAATTATGTGATGGGAGACGATCCAAAAACCACCGTCAACAACTGGCGCTAGAAGAAGGGCGACGAACCTCCGACAATATTTTGTTTACATAATTAATTACGAAAAAACTCTGCCAAAAGCGGCATGATGGACACTGGAAGAGACAAAAGTCAATCTCCACACAGTGTTGACGTAATACACGAGACCAATAACCAGAACCTTACGGATGTCATCGCTGTAGGAGGAGATCCTCCAGTAAAGACCCCGCCATCCATCAGGCCAGACACTGTTACCACTACAGGTGCAACTACTGGCATATCCCTGTAAGCATTCAAACAGATCTAGGAATCCCTGAGAAAAGTCATTGAAGATGATGCCAAGCAAGGAATGAGTATATCAGCCTCGACTAACTTAAGTTTGACGTACCAACTTTCCACGCTCATCGTAGCCCAGGATCCAAAGATACGTTCCGAGATAGTAGCAGTCACCCAAGGAGCACCCTAGAAACCTGAAAGAGATGAGACGGAATATCATGAAATGAGGGTGCGTTCACGCAGGAGAAGTGACCAAGAAGATCGGGGAACAAGGTAGCACTAGAAATCTAGTTCACGGGAAGACGTGGAAAGATACGACGAAATAGAAACTTACACCGAACGTAGGCGTAAGTATGATGACAAGAAGAAAAGATCTCGCTCGCATTCAAGTGACAGCAAAACGGCCCCTCGAAGGTGCAGAGAACCAACCCCGGTGATCAGACGTGACTCTTTTAACGCTAAGATCAGCGGGAGGGTCCCTAGGGATCCATACGGGCTAACGATCCATCAGAGATTCGACGAATGTGGATAGCCGGAAGGGGAGTGAGAAATTATTCTCAGAATGATAGAAGCCCTCAAATGGAGATAAAGCTAGGAAACCCCCTGATAGGGAACTTCGGGAACCCGTTTACTGATTCAGTAAGACAGACCCACTTCTCAAGGAAGTTTAGAATGCCACATATGGAATAGTTCAAGACCAATACCGACCCACAAGAGCATGTGAGGAGGTATCGAAGTGCAATGGCACAATATGACTACAATGACACCATCATGTGTCTAACGTTTCCACAAACGTTAGGAGATCAAGGGTCGAGATGGTTTGGAGGATTACCTGTAGATTCTATTAGAAACTTCGAGGAGTTAGTACAAGCATTCATCAGACAGTTCATGGGGAATATCAAACGAAGAAAGTCTATATCGGTCTTATAAACTCTGAAACAAAGAAAGGATGAGAAGTTGAAAGAATACCTGACCAGATTCTCACCCAAATAGTGGTAGCAAAGACGAGCAAAAAGGTAGGGATGGGCGAAAGGAGGATGACAAAGGTACTAGGCAATTCAAAAGGCAAAATACCAATTACACATCGATGGCCAGAGGAAAGGAAGAAATCCTGAATGTGATAGAGGACAATAATTTGTACAAGAGACCCCCAAAGCAGTCATGTTTTGCCAAAAGAGACACCACAAAATATTATAGGTTCCACCAGAAAAACGGTCATGAAACTTCTAAGTGTTATCAACTGAGGGATTATATCGAGAAGCTAATTAGAGAATGGCACCTTAAGGAAATGATCCTCAAGAATGGAGATGATAGGGGTAAAAATGTCGTGATGGATGAGCAAGATAAAAGCCAGAGGAGTCTGAAAAGGGATCCAGGTAATGGGGCAATCAACACCACATTTGGCGGGCCATACACCGGGAATAGTAGTTGAGAAAAAATGTCTGAAGTTAGAGAAGCCATAAATGGCCAGAGAAACTTGGAGGTAAACCTATTAGGACCCGATCAAAAGATGCTCAAACAAGGTTGGGACCCTATAGTTTTCACCAAAGCAGACATGCACGAGTCCGAAGTCAAGCCGAACGATGCAATTGTGGTATCAGTCCGTATAGGCCACAGGGAAGTAAGAAGGGTTCTCATTAACAATGGAAGCTCGACAGACATTCTTAGTTTGGAAGAGTTTGACCACCTCAGGCTTTAATGAAGAGACCTTTGGCCACTTAAAGTCCAGCTTAGAGGCTTTAGAGGAACAGAGGTGAGATTGCTCGGGATGGTAAAGCTGCCTGTAGAGATTGGAAGCTCTCTTTGCACCAAGACAGTATTACTAGATTTTTTGGTTGTGGGCATAGAAAATTGGCCGTACAACGCCTTGCTAGGCCGACCCTTATTGAATAAGCAAAAGTTGTGACCGCCACTTACGTGTTAATGGCTACATTCCTGATTGAGGCATGAGTGGGAGTCATGAAAAGTTTGCAAAGTTGGCACGAAAGGCGAATCTGGCCATATACAGGGAGAAAGCAGAGTCGGGAGTAATACAAGTGTATAATCTCAAGGAGTGTGAAAGCCAGAAGATCGAAGACATGGAAATCGAAACATAAGCTCCAACTCGGCTCGACCTTGACCCAAGAGAGATGCCTTCGAAAGATGGGAAAAGCCAGGAAGATGAACCAATTATAAAGACTGCCATTAATGACAACAGTCCCGAGAGGACACTAAGACTTAAGGCTCGGCTGACGGAGCAGCTACAGAATGAGATAGTTGGATTGTTAAGAGAATACAAAGATATATTCGCATGGAAACATGAGGATATGCCAGGAATGGACCCGAAAATAATTTCACACAGCTTGGCAGTTGACCCCGACTATAAGCCAGTTGTCTAGAAAAAGAGACAATTCAACCTAGAGAGAAGCGATGCAACCAAAGAGGAAGTAAAGAAGTTGTTGGCAGCAGGATCAATAAGGGGGGGGAAATACCCGAAATGGGTAGCCAATATGGTATTGGTTAAAAAAAGAGCGGCCAATGGAGGATGTGCATGGATTTCACAAACCTCAATAAAGCATGTCTGAAGGATAGTTTCTCTCTCCCCCGTATTGATCAGTTAGTGGATACGACCATACGAAAGTCGGTCATGAATTATTGAGCTTCATGGATGCATACTCGAGATATAACCAAATTCAGATGTTTGAACTTGACGAGGATAAGACATCCTTTACTACTGACCAGGGTTTGTATTGCTACAAAGGCAAGCCTTTGGTCTTAAAAATGCCAGAGCAACCTACTGGAGATTGGTGAACAAGATGTTCGCCCGACAGATTGGTAGAAACATGGAAGTATATGTGGACGATATGTTGACCAAAAGCATAACGTTGAAAGAGCATGTAGCAGACCTCGGGGAAACATTTGGAGTGTTACGAAAGTACGGCTTGAAGCTCAATCCAAAAATATGCATTATTGGGGTGCCCTCGGGGAAATTCTTAGGCTTCCAAGTCCACCAGAGAGGGATAGAAGTGAATCCAAAAAAAAATAAAAGCATTAGAGGAGATGAGGTCCCCGAGGACATTGAAGGAAATTCAAAGACTAATGGGGTGCTTAGCATCTCTGAACCGATTCATCAGCAAGTCAATTGATAAGTGTCTTCCCTTTTTTAAAGCAATCATGAAAGGGAAGAGCGTAGAATGGAGCGTTGAATATGAACAAGCTTTCAAAAAGATAAAGGAATATCTGGGGAGAGCTCCAGTACTCTCCAAACCTCTTGAATGAGAAGTACTCTACTTATACCTATCAGTGATGCCCGTAGCGATAGGGGTCAATGCTAATCAGGCTGGATAAAGAGGTACAGAAATCGGTGTATTATACCAGTAAAGCATTATTACCGGCGGAGACAAGGTACTCTCTAACGGAGCAAATGGCACTGGCTCTGGTAACTGCAACCAGGAAGCTAAGGCCGTATTTCAAAGTACACAGGATTGAGGTCTACACGGACTGCCCCTTGAAGCAAATTCAGTCCAAGCTTGAAGTGTCTAGAAGACTGACAAAATGGGCTGTGAAGTTGAGTGAATTTAAGATAGAATACATACCAAGGGCCGCAATAAAAGGGCAAGTTGTGGCTGACCTAATCACAAAATTTACTGAATCAAATAGCGAGGTAATTAGGATGTTGAAAGAGAAAAATGAATTTGCATGGAAGCTACATGTAGATGGGTCATCAAACACGCACGACAGCAGGGCCAGAAAAGTCATATCTACCCAGAAGGAGATCAAGTAGAGTGTACCTTGCGTTTTGACATCAAATCCATCAAAAAAATGGCAGAATATAAGGCAATTTTGGCAGGACTCGGAGTCTGCACCGCCCTAGAAATAGATGAGCTAGAAATATTTAGCTACTCATAAGTGGTTGTGAATCAAATATTGGATGAATATCAAGCAAAAGATGGAAACATGGTCGCATATTTGGGGATAGCAAAAGCATTACTAGGGAGATTCAAGACATAAAATCACCCAGATCCCTAATGAGAAGAATGAAAAAGCAGACGTTCAATCAAAATTGGCATCATCAACCGTCTATGTGCAGTCAAAGACCGTCCCAGTCGCTCACCTCAAAAGACCGAGCATTGCGAACCAAGAAGTGGTGTTGGAAGTGAAAGCAGTTGAAGGAGGTCAAATCACATGGATGACCCCGATCAGGGAATACCTGGAAAAGGGAACGCTTCCAATCGAAGCAACTGAAGCAAAATGCCTCAAGTACAAAGCTACAAGGTATTCAATGGTCGGTGGGAGCTGCATAGAAGAGGATTCTAAAAAGCCTTACAATGATGTGTCTACCCTATAGAAGGCAGACAGATATTAGAAAGAATCTACGGGGGATTTTGTGGAAATCACTTTAGAGGCAAAAGCTTAGCACATAAAACTATCAGACAAGGCTTCTATTGGCCAACCTTATTTCAAGACGCTCAGGCTGCCGCTGAACAACAACGACATAAAGAGGCCTCCTAAACAATTAAGGAGTTTGTCATCACCTTAGCCATTTGCTATATGGGGGTTGAATCTGATCGACCCAATGCCAGCTGCAACCAAAGGTGGAGAGAAGCACGCAATCATGGTTATAGATTACTTCACCAAATGGGTTGAGGCGGAGGCGCTGATAAGTATAACCGAATCCAATACGATGAGTTTTGTCAAGAAGAACATTATCTACCGGTTTGGAATCCCAGACATGATAATTACAGACAATGTCATGACTTCGACATAAGGAATTATTATACAACACCAGCTCACCCACAGACCAACGGTCAGACTGAAGCAGTGAACAAGATAATCAAGCACACCCTGAAGGTGAAACTAGATGCCAAAAGAGGAAGTTGGACGGACAAGCTACACGAGGTTTTGTAGGCATGCCAGACCATAGAAAGAACCTCAACAAGGGAGACCCCTTATTCTTTGGCGTTCGGGGTAAATGCAGTAATCCCAGTCGAGGTCATTCATAACTTGCCCAGGGTGTATCTATTCCACCCTGAGTTGAACGCTGAGATGATGAGACAAAATCTAGATGAGTTGGAAGAAAGAAGAGACATGTCGAGAATCAAGACTGCAGCCTACTAGCAAAGGGTGGCTAGATACTATAACTCGCACGTCCGCATCAGGAGATTCCAACTTGGAGACCTAGTTCTAAAAAAGGTGTCACCTAGTACAAGAAATAAGTCAATCGGAACCCTAGCGAACAAATAGGAAGGCCCGTACAAGGTGGTTGGGTTGGTAGAACACGGGGCGTACTTCCTTACCTGATCAGAAGGAAGCGAGTTGCCCAAATCATGCAATGCCTAATACTTAAAATTGTTTTACCCTTTGGGGTCCTTTAGTCTTTTTTATTTTCTCTTACTTCTTTAGAACTTAGTTTTATCATGTTGCTTGATTATTTTATTTTCCTTTTTAGCGTTTAATAAAAGCCCCATCGAGGGAATATTTTTGAAGATCAAGAATAGTGTTCAAAAACTTTGTTTTCATATTCAAAAGCAATCTCGGTGCTTGGTGCACTTCATTTTTAACGTCTAGGAAGTTATCTTCAAGTCACTCGCCAAGTGAGCAGTCTCCCTAGAGGAAGCCTTAGAAGTTTACCTCGTGTTCTTCGACCTATCTGGATGGACATCAATAGAAGTAGAACCAAGGTGTTCAGAGGAAAAAGGAAAAACCCCCAGGATGGGCCATAGAATAGTCAACATTCAAAGCAATAGGTTGGGATAAGAAAAAACAACCCCTAAGAAGATACTTGAGGCTAGCGATATTTTCTTTATCGCTAGCCTCGATGGCATGTGTAAAAATCTCAAAATAACAATAACAAAAAGTCAGGTCCATACCTGAGATATGCGCAAAAGTAATCAAGACACAGAAGTTTGAAGATGGGAAGCCAAAATCCAGAGGAAAAGAGAAGTTAGGGTTTTTACGAGAAATCACTAGGGAATAAGAAAAATGAAAAGTTTTCGAGCTATATATAGGGGCAAGTGACATCATACCATCATGCATACATGAGTAGGGGTAGGTACACACGGAACGAGAAACATGCATTGTTCAAAATTTGAAAAAAAAAAGGTGAATAAATGATTGCGTCAGCCGAAATGAGTGTGATTGAACTTGACGTCCAGCCACAAATCAATAAATGCACGTTCAAAAAGCATCACAAGCGAAAAATAATAATAAATTAAACATACTTCGCCGAACGAGTTCTATTTCGAATGAGACGCTCGATCTTGTATGTTTAAGGGGGTGTTGTTATTGGAAAATTTTAAGTAACACGACACTTCAGCAAAAGACTAGGGTCGGGAACGCCAAGTCACCAGGGCCTGATCAAGTTAAGTCAACAAAAGGGGGGACCAAGTGAACCCGACCGACCCTCCCAGATCGAGTTGTCAATATGGTCGGGACTAGGGTAAGGTTGAACTACCGATAGGAGGCAAACAAGGATGATCGGGAAAAACAAACGATTAGATGCGAGACACGTAGATTAACACCCATATTCAATAAGATCACGACTCAAACATGCAGAAAAAGGAGTCCAACTTGAACAAGGTTTCTAGAAGCCCACTTTGATAAGGAAATAAGCTTCCTCATAAACAAAAAAGTGTGGATTAAATAAGGGATTCAATAAGACCAGGACATGATCAACGTGAAACAAGGAAAAGGGACAACACGACTCCAATAAGTTCGAATTTCATTGAATCATAGGAACTTTCCTTGTACATCAAGAATTAGGGTTCTATGCATGTATAAATAGACCCAAAAAAACACCCAAAAGGGGATGACGTAATTTCTTAGGAAAAGACAAGAGTGATGAGTGTGTAATCTTTTTTTCTTATAGTGAATTTTTTTTGCTATAATCGACAACCCTGGATGTTTCCCCGTATTAGGGTTTTACTACGTAAAATCCCGTGTCTTACTTATTTTTCTTATAATCTTTTGTTTGTGCTTAGCCATTACTTTGCTCTAATTGTGTGACGGGAGACGATCCAAAAATCACTGTCAACAATCAGCAAATCAACATGCAAGTGTTTGCCTTTCTTCAGGGCCATAAGAAAAGGCAAAAGAGTGAAATAGAATGAGGAGTGCTAACAAGCCTTCCAGAAGATTAAAAAGTATCTAGGCAAGGCCATGGTTCTATTAAAGCCATTGGATAGAGAAGTGTTATACTTATACCTATCAGTCATAGCAATGGCTACAGGGTCAGTACTAGTCAGGTTAGACGAAGGAATACAAAAACTGGTGTATTTTACCAGTATGACCTTGCTTATAGCAGAAACAAGTTACTCAGCCGAGCAAATGCCATAAGCACTAGTGACAGCAGCAAAAAAACTGAGACCTTACTTCCAAACACACAAGATCGAGGTCTACATAGACTGTCAGCTCAAGCAATTTTTTTCCAAACCAGAAGTGTCAGGAAGACAGACAAAATGGCCGCAGTTGAGTTGAGTGAGTTCAATATCACTTACTTACAAAGGGCTGCAATCAAGGGTCAAGAAATGGCAGACTTAATCACCGGTGAAAAATCCCTTTAAATGTGTGTCTAATAAACCTAGAGGGGGGGTGAATAGGTTTTAATCAAGTCAATTACTAAATTTCTTGATTAATCAATATTCAATGTACACCTAATAAAATAAACATAAAACATCAAGGGTAAAAATGTGGAAATATAAACAACATAGGATGTATATATGGAAAACCCTCCAAATGGGTAAAAAACCACAGGCTGTTAAGTGCGCCACACTCGATCGCAGAAATCCACTATATGAGCAAAGGTTACACCCTCAAGTGATTATAGGACTCTCACTCTCGACAGCCTTAGGCTATGGACACCGCCACTCACCACTCTTGGTTCATTCCCTAGTGATATCCCCTGATCACTACTCTTGGCGTGAACGCCTCCTTCCTACTCTACCCCCTTGGGCTTTTTACAGTGGCACCCGACCAATTGCTTGCCAACCCTTCCTTTGGTTGCAAGACTTGAATTGCTTGTGCACTACACACCGGTAGCCACAAGACTTAATTCTCAATGAAGAGATCAACAACCTATGTGAATATATAAAAAATATTCTAAATGCAAATAATGCTAGGCAACACTAAATGCTTATCTAGGAATTAAACCATGTCAATAAATGCAATTCCTAGATATCAAAGTCTAAATGAATGCTCATAAAGACTTATCTAGTTATCAAACAAAACCAATTCAACACATGTTGTCATTAAGCATGGCATGGTCAATAAATACAATCATCAAAATGCAATCAATATGACCTAATCAATATCTAAATGCAAAGCATAGAGATTTAGCTAGAAGGGTAAAATCGTTCTAAATGATAGCTATCACTAATCACTACTCTCAACCAATAACCAACAACACAGGGCATGTGATAAATGCAATCAAACATAAGAACATATATTTAATTAACAATAAAAGCTAAACCTAGGTCTACATGTCATAAGAAAGAAAAGAGGCAATCTAGAACATGTAAAAGTTACCTAGTCAAGAAACATATGAAGACCCATGCTTGGAAGATAAAGAATGATGTTAAATGTGCATGAATGGGAGTTTGGTTAAGTAAAAAAATGTTCTTGAAACTCTCTCTCTCTCTCTCTAGGAGTCAATTTCTCTCTCTTGGGGATTTAATTTCAGAGTTCTAGGTCTTATTTGGGAAGAAAATGATATATATAAGGTGTAAAAGCAAGATGCACAAGAAAAGACGATTTAGCCCAAATCAGGCTTTTTGCTACATATTTCGCACCAGGAGGGGCCAAAAGGTTATGTAGTGAAAATCACTGTCACAAATTTCACTACTTGTTTCATACCAGGAGGGGGCGAAACGTTGAGTGAAATCCGCTCTCAACACTCCACCTTGAAATTCAAGCATATCAAAATGTGACCAAATGAATTCGAAACCTTTCGTATAGTATACCGTTTGAAAGGTATGGAAGTCTACTTTCTACTAAAACTAACAAAATGTGATTTTAATGACTGAAGAAAAAGTTATGATCAAATGAGTGACCAAAGGTCAGAAACGGACAACAACATAGATGCCCTGTTAATATGGTCACTTTGGAGATTTCAAAACCAATCCAAACGGTCATGAAATATTTCAAATAATATATCGTTGGAAAGGTATAAGTGTCTAGTTTGTACAGAAACTTTCAAAACTCATTTTAAGCAATGTATAAAATGTTATGGTAACAAGACCGTACAAAGGTCAGTTTTGAAAAACACTGAAATCATTGAAAACCATCTTTTAAAAACTAGACACATTACTCCAAATAACCAATCCAAGAAAAGAATAAGACCTTCTCAAATGGTCACTTAACACGTTAAGACAAGCACACCATCGTGCAAGCGTGAACGTTTCTGATCAAACAACGGAAAATAAATCAAACACATTACAATCACCACACTTAAGACTAAGAATGAAATGCATGATAACACATGCAACAACTCAAAAACTTGAAGTGCGTGTGTGTGTGTGTACAATAACAAATGCATGTCAATATAAATGCATATATATGAAATGTGAGTGTGTGCAACTAAATCTCTTCACTAAGAATTAAGCATAAGTGAACTACCTCTTGAAGCTCACCGGGATCTTAGGCGCTTGCCATTGAAAGCCTAAGCTACCCATTACACATTGAATCCCAAATGTGATTTGTCATGAAATAAGCCAATCATAAAACTGAGGTTCTTACAATCTCCCCCTTTGGCTATTTCATGATAAAATCACCACTCACAAATCAATCCTCACAAAACAATCAAAAATCTCGTTATTGTTCATAGGAGTCCATTCTACGTTACAAAAAGAGATATACGTAATATTCAAAGTCTTCAATCCCTTCGTAGATCATCATACCTACACACAATAGCAAGAAAGCTCTTTCCAAAAGCAAATGCATGTGAGGTGAACAAAAATAAAAGCAATTGCAGTCAATAAAGCAATATAAACAAATGCATGTGCAATGCTCCCCATAAATGGGTTACTCTCTCTCATGATCTCTCCCTAAAGCATAACTAATGCTCCCCATATATTTCTCAAGACTTCTCCACCTTTTTATCATGAGATAGGCAAAGGAGCTCCCCCTATCGGGTTGCTTTAGCAAAGAGAGCTATTTGCATAATTACGATGCATAATCATATAAACAAAATTTATGCAACATAAGTAATTGAGAGAGAATCAAGGAGTTTGATTTAAAGATAAATGTGTGACAAGGATGCTTTACAAGCAAGACATGTTGCATTCAAATCCAAAACAAATGGTATTTGGCAAAGCAAACATCAAAAGGGTTTCCAAAAGAATTCAAACCAATTTGTACCCTTTTCTCACAAGCAAACAAGATATAGTTTCAAAAAAATAAAAAAGAAGCAACTATATCAATCCTTAAGGGCAAATCAAGACATTGGACCAATAGATCCTATTAGATATAGTAGTCTTGTTTCACCAATAAGAAAATAGAAAAGATTAATTTGGATATAGAATGCTTATTGATTGCATGGATACAAGATCCTTATTGATTAATCTTCTCATTTGCACTCACACACATTTGCATTAAAGCAATAGAAAAACAATTCATGCATATCATTTTAAGCATGTCATAATATGTAAGTTCATATGTCATGGAGATAAATTATGGGACATTCAAATGTATTTTCCCAAATAATTCTCCTTGTCCAAAAATGCATGTTTGAATATAAATATGACATGGATTGCAAACAAAGCAATGTGCACACTTATTAAGAAAAAAAAACATATAAACATATATGTACAACCAAGAATTTCAAGCAATTATCAAAAGAGCATAAATTTAATTAACTTTTTGCACATAACAAATTATGGAAGTTCGCTCTCTTTGCTTGAGCTCCCCAAATGTGGTCAAATCCAACCAAGTCAATGGGAGACATGAGCCCATATAAACCTACCAAGTCCAAAGGACCTAGTTGCATTTACGGGTAACATATGGGCACTAAGGTAAGCGGGTTCATTCTTTCTAACCCACCTAGACTCCACTTTATCATTTTTAGTGGTTAAAGACATTTTTTTAAGTTCCCTAGGTTCATGCAAGCTAACACTCTTTTTCAACCGTTTATCTTTTATTCTCTCTAACCTACACCTCTTAATGTATTTAAAGCAATTTGGTCTTAAGTGA
The DNA here is from genome assembly GCA_032871835.1 of Dipteronia dyeriana. Lineage (NCBI taxonomy): Eukaryota > Viridiplantae > Streptophyta > Magnoliopsida > Sapindales > Sapindaceae > Dipteronia > Dipteronia dyeriana. The sequence goes on along the minus strand of CM065299.1, from coordinate 70,352,406 downwards.
CCAATCATACCACAAAAGTGACAAGTAGGTACAAAGTTAGAAATTATACCATTGCATTGTGATCTCATCCTGGCATCGCCATATTGATGAGCTTGTCTTTGATGGTGCATCGGTTTGCTTATCATTGGAGCTTGAGCTGATTGGTGGCACCTTTAAGGTTTTGCTTGTCGAGGTTGTTGAGCCAGTTAAACTTGCCTCCTTGGTCGGTCATGTTTCTTGAGATCACCTCATTTCCTCAAGTTGACTTGTTAGAGGAGGTGATTGACTTTTCAAAGGATTGTCCTTCTTTCTTGGATTGCCTAGGCTTTAATTGAGTTGCCAAGGCTTGTGTGGACTTTCCTTGAGTTAAAGGTTGCTTGGATGAAGCTTTGCTCTTGCCTTAAGCTTAAGGTTGTTTGACCTTAGCCTTATTTAATTCTTCAAGGCACCTCATCTCTCTTACCTTGACAATCTTCAAGGCCTTTTCTTTGTTGGCAAGCTCTTCTTCCATTGCCTTCATCCGTTGGTGGCAAACTTTAATCTCCTTCTCATATTTGGACACATCAATCTTGCCTATCATGAAGGAGTCATCAATGGAGATCACTTTCTCCATGGTCTTCAATTTGGAGACAAGAATGGAGATGTCTTCCATTTGGTCATCCATGATCTCTTTGGACCAATGAAGTTGATTTTGACAATTTAGCTTGCTTTTTTCAAGGGTACGAATCTTTTCTTCTGAGGAAACCTTCCACAATCTCAAAGTCTCATTCTCCTTGGAGAGCTCTTCATTTTGCTTCAAAACTTTGAGAAGGGTCACTTGACATTCATTAATTGAGTCAATTTCCTCATCAAGGAATTTTCCTTAGTCATTTGCTACCACACCAACATGTAGGGAAAATCCACGCAGCGGAAGAGTGAAAAATTAGAATTTGGGTTTTGGTATAAATAAAAATTTTTCCTTTTTCTAACAAGAACCTTAATCTTAGATTAATTGATGTATATAAAAAGTATCGTACCTTTTTTTTCGTGACGATTGAACTAGCGTTGAAATGAATCCGTAAGATCTTCCAATCCAATCAAGAAGGTGAATCACCAAGGAGTGTTGAGTTCTTTTCTTTAAATTGTATACCTGATGATGGAAACAAACAAAATCTTCTTCTTTGTTAGTCACAATAATCCTCCAAGAGAAAAACCAATAACGTCCGATCACTTTTGAATTTGATTGAAACTCGCGTGAACCTTGATTCAATGTTGTACACAAAACCCTTTTGATGCAAAGGATACCAGTGTACTATCGAAAACAAAAACGTTCCCTCTTTTCTCTATGCTTGGCCGAATTCTTCACACAATGAGTTAGACAAAGTTTTTTTATATATAACAATAAAAAACAAATAAAAAACAACTTATCACACCAAAAATTCATTCTTGGTCTAATTTAATAGGTATTATATATAGGAGACTAAATCCTCTCCTAAGAAAGATTTACTTGGTGGTTAAGAATCCTATCCTTAGGTGGATTTACTTGGTGGTTAAAAATCATTTTCCAAAAGAAATTCTTTCCTACACCAAGAATCTTAATCCAACTCAATAGTGTATTTGTAACCATATTAAAGTCTTCCCAATTTGATTAGATAAATAATTTTTTTTATTTATCTACTAATCAAATATAATCTTTAATATTAATTATACTACAAAAAATAGTATAATTTTGGAAGACCATCTCCTACTAAGAAAAAGATTTTGACTTTTAATTAAATATTTAATTAATCAATAAATTAATTAATTTCCATTTAATTAAATAATAAAATAAAAATAATATAATTAAGCTATTCTAAATAGCCTTGCCGCCCAACACATATATATGGGCCATATACTATTTTTCTTATTTTATTAAATCCATTGGATCTTAATAAAAAGTTCACATGTGAACTAGACCTATTCTTACAAAAAGAAACAAGTTCACATGCCTTAATGCAATTCTAAATGGACCCCTAAATTGGTCCGGTAGAATATATCAAGTGATCCATGCAAGTTCGTGTGGATTAGGGATCTTGGCGGGCTATCTAAATTTAAGCTCAAATAGACACAACCCAATCACAATCAACAAATGATTCGCTTAGGTCCGATCTATTTAATTTTAGTTCATTCCATTAAAGAACTAAAATTGAACTCTTAAATAAAGATAGAATAAGTTGATGTTACTCATTCATACCCTAGACAACTTTATTGGAGAATGTGTATCCTCGTGAATAATATTAGTAATCGCCAAGAGTTCATAGACCGCCTATAGCTCTCCAAGTTACCATATTTACTCATATGACCACATTTTGAACTTGGATATTTTGACTTGTCCAGAAGCCATGTTTCAATGGACACTATTGAAAACTTAACGTTAAGATTTAATATCCAATACCTCAAAACATCCATATGATGATATTCTACTCTCATTTAATAAATGGAGCCACGATGTCCATATCTATAAATGAAGTCCTCTATCGATTAACAAATGAATACCACCAAACTATCGAGGATAGACTATGCTATATAATCGTACTTATTGATAGCTCAAATGATAACACTTGCAACCATAAGTCCATCATTTATCTCAGGATTGAGATAGACTTTCTGATTGCCTTCAAATGAAAACTTTTATCCATTGACGGTTCTAGATAAAGTATTTCATTGTGATCCAATTCAATCCAACAGTGCACTAGATTCTTTTGCCAAAGACACTACACTTTGATGATTTTAGACTCATCATAACACATTTGATCTCACTCAAATGCTAACAAAAGAATCTACAACTTTAACAAGATAAAGGCGCCCAACTTTTATCTTAAGTTGTTAATATTGTTCAAGACTAACTAAAGAATTGTGTCTACCTCATACATATCTAGATGTATGAAAAATTCTTCTTTTCTCATAGCCTTTTGACCTTATGATTATTTACTTTTGACGATTATAATATTTAAACTATAAATGCTATAAGATTTGTTAGACTAGAAATCACTTTAGTAATATGAAAAGATTGTCAAATACATTATCACACTCTTGCTATCGAGCATAATCCCTACAAAGATCTTAGACTTTGTTTTTGAACGTAGATTCAATTTCGGATTGCATTGCCTTTTGCCAATGCCGACAATCAACATCTTCCAATGCTTCCTTGTACGTATAGGGATCATCATCGTCCGGTGATTCTCTACAGATTCTCCTAGACCGATGTATCTCTCGGGTTGTCTACTAACCCTCCCACTATGATGAGGTATGGTAGATTGTTGATCTTCTATTGGTAGGGAACTTACAATTGGGCTTAGTTGTGAAACCTCTTATGGAATTGTATCTCCAGAAAGCTCATTTAGGACAATTCTACTTTTAGGCACAAAATTATTCATATAGTCCTTTTCCAGAATTTTTGCATTTATCGAAACAAATACTTTAAGATCCGAAGGACTATAAAAATAATATCCTTTTGTTTTTTTTGGCTACCCCACGAATATGTATGTTTCTGAACGGGGCTCCATCTTTTTTGTCTTTTCTTTTAACACATGCTCAGGACATCCAAATATCCTTAAGTGTTGTAAACTAGGCTTTCACCTGGTCCATAACTTATGTGGTGTTTTAGGAACCGACTTAGATGGTACATCGTTTAGAATATACATGGCAGTTTGTAAAGCATATCGCAAAATAGAGTTAGGAAGCGTTGAATAACTCAATATAGACCTAACCATGTCCAAAAGAGTTATATTTCTCCTTTTTGCCACCCCATTTTGTTGAGGTGTGCCTGGCGCAGAAAACTGAGAAATTATCACATTATCAATAAGATATTGCTGAAACTCACCATATATATATTCTCTACCACGATCAGACCTCAGATTTTTATACGTTTCTCAATGTTGATTTTCAATTTCAGCTTTAAATGCTTTGAACATGTCAAAAGCATCCAATTTATTTCTCATGAGATACACATAACCAAATCTTGAGTGATCATCCGTGAAAGTGATGAAGTACGTATATCCCCCTCTAGATTGAATGCGCATAGGTCCACAGACATCAGTGTGTATCAATCCTAAACATTCTGTGGCTCTTGTGCCTTTGGTCGTAAAAGACCTTTTGGTCATTTTACCCTCCAAACAAGATTCACAAGTTGGTAGATCATCAACCTTTAAGTCACTTAGAGGTTCGTCACTTACCAATCTTTTAATCCTATTAAGGTTAATATGATCTAGGCGTAAATGCCATAGGTATGTTTCATCTTTTGATAATCTTACTCTTTTATGATTAGGTTCCGTTGATTCTGTGTCTAACAGGTGAGAGATATTTCTAGGCAGGTAGAATAAACCGTTTTCCAATGTACCTTTACAAACAAATTTGTTATTCTTACTAATAATAAAAATTTTATTAAAAGTAACCGAGTATCCAAATTTATTTAGACAAGAGATCGAAATTAAATTCCTCTTGAATTGTGGTACATAATAAACGTTTATTAAAACTAAATTCCTATAAGAATCTAAATTGATTCTAATATCTCCCACTACACTAGTAGACACCAACGCTCCATAGCTTAAATGAAAGTTGAATTCATTCTTATTCAGTTTATTCCTTTGAACCTTTTCACCCCAAAAGAAACACTTTCCTTTGAACTTGGTTACTCTATTGGTCTCCTTCTAAGAAGGCTCAAGTTGCTTTCTCTTTTGTTGTCTTTAGACCTTCTTACGGGTCTTTAATAGTAGCAACTTACCAAGCATATGAATCTCTTGACCCTTGCCTTTCACAAGGATTTTTTCCACGCTTTGAATATCTTGCATCAGGTCTTGAAAGGTGTATTCCTTATTATTCAAGGTGTAGTCCAACTTGAATTGATCAAAGGAATTCGATAGTGAGTTGACAATCATGTCAATTTTGGTATCACCATCTATCTCAGCACCATTCAGTTCAGCAATGTTGAGATGTGCTATGACTTTCATTATGTGATCATTCACACCTTGTCCAGGTTTCATCCTAAGATTCATAAAAGCAGTCACTGCCTCTCTCTTAGTCGTCCTAGATCTTATAGTAAACATCTCCTCTAGAGACATCATTATATCGGCAGCAGTCTTTATTCCTTCATATTGCTATTGCAACACGTCAAAGATGGTGGCCATAATGTAACGTACATTTAGCCATCTCATCTGAAGACTTCCACTACTGATACTCATCTCTTTGCTCCTGAGTAGATTCATTAGTTTTTATGTTTTTCACCTTGCAATAACAACCCAATTTTTCTTTTCCAAGTGACATAATTATCATCAGTTAAAGTATTATCTTTTAGGATGTTGATTAGGGATGGGGTTGTGATTTTTGAACAATAACAAAAATTATATAAGCAAATAATCATGATAAAGCACTTTCGAATATTTATCTTGAATTAATTAAAATAATTCATTCATAAAAATTCAACGGTGATCCAACACCCATAAATGTCACGCCTCCTTTGGGAGTTCGCAACATTTCTAGTTGGACTAGGTCCCACCTAATTGTTAACATAACAACCAACGTTTTCAATTTTAGCCTTGCAATTTTATTAACAAGAACTCTTGGGAGGATATTAATATAATTACATTGAGTGTGTTACCAAGTTATCGACCTTCAATATAATCCCTCACGAATATCCCTCCTTTGGGAGTAGATATCGTTTGGGCTAATTGTCTAGTCTATCCTTGAAAGGAAATATCTTGCTAAATTTCATTCATGAATACCTCTTGGGAAGTTATTACACGAAACATAAAGCTCAACTAAACTTGGAGGTTGTAGGTGTTCTAAAACACCTTCTCCCACTCAATTATTTAAGGTGTATGATCGAATTCCAAAGAATGATTTATCAAGTTATCTTGATGCCAATTTAGATACCTAAACCATTCTATGCATGTTCATACCAAAAGAGATATATGAGTGACACTCCTATTCTATATGACATGTTATCAAACAATGACAAACATTGCAATATTTACAAAAAATATAAATAGCTACAATTTTGGTCCATCCTAAAAAAACAAGTAAATTACATGTATTGGAATACAAAAAACTCTTTTCTTGGCAAACAAGTCTTCACACGACCTTCATCGTTTGGACTCCCTCGACTGCCTCCCATGGGCATGCATACCCTTGGCCCCTACCCATGGGCGTGCGCATGCCACAACCCCATAAATGGCTGCCATGAGCAGCCCATGGCTTCCATATGGCTGCCGTGCGCAGCCCATGCCACAACAAATGTGGCCGCGTGCTCTTCGCACACACGTTTATTGATATGGCTCGCACGGTCCCAAACTTGTTCCGGTTGCTCCCAATTCTTCAAACCTTCGAGTCTTCGATACTTGAATGTATTACAAAAGAATTTAAAATAAAAAAAATACTGCAATTTGTTATTATTATTATTATTACAACAAGTGCAGCTTTTTTTTATTACAACAAGTGCAGTATTTTTTTTAATTACAACAACAAAATAAAAAAAAACTTAGCAACTACCAAGAAGGTAATTATGGCGATAATAGACCACCCTTCTTGTTACAATCCCAAAACAAAAATACATTGAAATTGTAGGACCAAAATTGAGCAATAACAAACCACATTTAAAACATATATATATATCCATACATTCCAATGTAAATATATATGTGATTACCTAGAGTGACATCTCTTTTTAAAACATGCATATATACAATAAAAAGAAAAAGATTCATGAACACATACATCAATTAATCAAGGGTACAACCAGCCTCTGATACCAATTGTAGGGAAAATTCGCGCAGCAGAAGTGTGAAAAATTAGAATTAGGGTTTCGGTATAAATAAAAATTTTCACTTTTAATAACAAGAACCTTAACCCTAGAATAATTGATGTATATAAAAAATATCGTACCTTTTTTTTTCGTGACGATTGAACTAGCGTCGAAATGAATCCGCAAGATCTTCCAATCCAATCACGAACGTGAATCACCTAGGAGTGTGGGGTCCCTTTCTTTAAATTGTATACATAAGGATGGAAACAAACAAAATCTTCTTCTTTGTTAGTCACAATAATCCTCCAAGAGAAAAACCAAGAACGTCCGGTGACTTTTGAATTATCAATCAATTTGATTGAAATTCACGTGAACCTTGATTCGATGTTGTACACAAAACCCTTTTGATGCAAAGGATACTAGTGTACTATCGAAAGCAAAAATGTTTCCTCTTTTCTCTATGCTTGGCCGAATTCTTCACACAATGAGTTGGACGAAGTTTTTTTTTTATATAACAATAAAAAAATAAATAAATAACAACTTCTCACACCAAAAATTCATTATTGGTTGAATTTAATAGGTATTATATATAGGAAACTAAATCCTCTCCTATGAAGGATTTACTTGGTGGTTAAGAATCCTATCCTTAGGTGGATTTACTTGGTGGTTAAGAATCCTTTTCCAAAAGGAATTCTTTCCTACACCAAGACTCCTAATCCAACTCAATAGTGTATATGAAACCATATTAAAGACTTCCCAATTTGATTAGATAAATAATTTCTTTTATTTATCTACTTATCAAATATAATCTTTAATATTAATTATACTACCAACAATAGTATAATTTTAGGATACCATCTCCTACTAGGAAAAAGATTTTGACTTTTAAATAAATAAATAATTAATTAATTAATTAATTAATTTCCATTTAATTAAATAATGAAATAAAAATAATATAATTAAGCTATTCTAAATAACCTTGCCGCCCAACACATATATGGGCCATATATTATTTTTTTTATTTTATTAAATCCATTGGACCTTAATAAAAAGTCCACATGTGAACTAGACCTATTCTTACAAAAAGAAACAAGTTCACATGCCTTATACAATTCTAAATGGACCCCTAAATTGGTCCAGTAGACTATATCAAGTGATCCATGCAAGTTCGTTTGGATTAGGGATCTTGGCGGGCTATCTAAACTTAAGCTCCAATAGACACAACCCAATCACAATCAACAAATGATTCGCTTATGTCTGATCTATTTAATTTTAGTTCATTCCACTAAAGAACTAAAATTGAACTCTTAAATAAAGATAGAATAAGTTGATGTTACTCATTCATACCCTAGACAACTTTATTGGAGAATGTGTATCCTCGTGAAGAATATCAGTAATTGCCAAGAGCTCATAGACCGCCTATAGCTCTCCAAGTTACCATATTTACTCATATGACCACATTTTGAATTTGGATATTTTGACTTGTCCAGAAGCCATGTTTCAATAGACACTATTGAAAACTTAACGTTAAGATTTAATATCCAATACCTCAAAACATCCATATGATGATATTCTACTCTCATTTAATAAATGGAGCCACGATGTCCATATCTATAAATGAAGTCCTCTATCGATTAACAAATGAATACCACCAAACTGTCGAGGATAGATTATTCTATATAATCGTACTCATTGATAGCTCAAATGATAACACTTGCAACCATAAGTCCATCATTTATCTCAGGACTGAGATAGACTCTCCGATTGTCTTCAAATGAAAACTTTTATCCATTGACAATTCTAGATAAAGTATTTCATTGTGATCCAATTCAATGCAACCAGTGCACTAGATTCTTTTACCAAAAGACACCACACTTTGATGATTTTAGACTCATTATAACACATTTGATCCCACTCAAATGCTAGCAAAATAATCTACAACTTTAACAAGATAAAGGCACCCAACCTTTTATCTTAAGTTGTGAATATTATTCAAGACTAACTAAAGAATTGTGGCTACCTCATACATATCTAGATGTATGAACAATTCTTCTTTTCTCATAGTCTTTTGACCATATGATTATTTACTTTTGACAGTTATAATAATTAAACTATAAATGCTATAAGATGTGCATGAATGGGAGTTTGGTTGAGTAAAAAAGTGTTCTTGGAGCTCTCTCTCTCTAGGAGTCAATTTCTCTCTCTTAGGGATTTAATTTCAGAGCTCTAGGTCTGATTTGGGAAAAAGATGATATATATAAGGTGTAAAAATGAGCTCCATAAGAAAAGACGATTTAGCCCAAATCAGGTTTTTCGCTACATGTTTCGCACCAGGATGGGGCGAAAAGTTATGGAGCCAAAATCACTGTCACAATTTTTGCCACTTGTTTCGCACCAGGAGGGGGCGAAACGTTGAGTGAAATCCGCTCTCAGCACTCAAACTTGAAATTCAAGCATATCAAAACGTGACCAAATGACTTCGAAACCTTTCATATAATATACTGTTGGAAAGGTATGGAAGTCTTCTTTCTACTCCAATTAACAAAATGTGATTTGGATTGCTATATAAAAAATTATTGTCAAATGAGTGACCGAAGGTCAGAAACGGACAACAACAGAGTTGCTCTATTTTTATGGTCACTTTGGAATTTTCAAAACCAATCCAAACGGTCATGAAATATTATGAATAATATACCGTTGGAAAGGTATGAGTGTATAGTTTGTACAGAAATTTTCAAACTCATTTTAAAGTAGTGTATAAAAAGTTATGGTAACAAGACTGTACAAAGGTCAGTTTTGAAAAACACTTAAATCATTGAAAACCATCATTTAAAAACTAGACATATTACTCCGAATAACCATACCAAGAGAAGAATAAGACCTTCTCAAATGGTCACTCAACACGTTAAGACAAGCACACCATCGTGCAAGCGTGAACGTTTCCAATCAAACAACAAAAAATGAATCAAACACATAACAATCACCACACTTAAGACTAGGGGTGGGCATTGATTAGATCGGTTCACTTTTGGAGTGAACTGATACTATTCAGTTTTTAAAATAATGATCCGATCCGATCCAATATACAATTGTCAACCGATCAAAAACCAATTGAACTGAACCGGTTCGGTTCGGTTTTTTCGGTTTTGACATAAACAAATTAGACAAAACAAGCAGATAGACTGATATACATTAGGCAGAGATAAAAGGGTAAATCAAACATAAGAGAGATTATAAATACATAATATAATAAATCGATTATTTCTTTTTAAAACCTGTAATTAACTTTCCAAATTCAAATGAAAATTCACTTGAGATTGACCAAAACTACATACCGATTTCAAATAAAAAATGTATACACATACATATAACTGAGAGCACAAATTGAGGAGATTCAAGTGAGACTTATCCAGTCATCCAAGGGAAGTAAATAAAATCCCTTAATTTATAGGGAACAAAACAAAGAACAATGTGATATATGAAGAATAATATTAACAATGAACAATAAACATATAAACATGTATACAAAGACATAAACAACAAACAATAAGCATATCAACACATATACCAATCCACAGAAATTATCCTATCAACACACGACAAATACATTAGAAAAATTCTTCTCAAATCGTTGATTTTTCTCTTGTAATGAATTTCATACCTTCCAAATCTAAAGTCTCAACATTTTTTTAAGAAGAAATGATTCGTACTAATTCAAGCCCCTTACTCAACACAACACAGAAATCAGAGAAAGGGTGTGGTATTTTTGGAATAAAAAAAAATTAGATTTGCTAAAAAGAGATTATATTAATATTTTTGGAAAACAAGATGAAGAAATCAGAGAAAGGGTAGGATATCACTAACTAAAAAAGGAAACCCACAAATGGAAGTTGTACAGATGGCTTATCTTTGCTCTATATAAAAATGTTTGGTCTCTTTCCAGAAGAAGAGAAAAGCTAGGAGGTGGTCTCTTTGCTCTATACACCAAGCGATCGAAAGCAAAGAAGTGTTGGCGCACTAGTTCGGGTTCGATTCGACAGACCACAACACAAGACGAGAGAGACAAACGTTGGACTAGGATGAGGACAGCGGATGGTGTAGTTGAGAGATTTAGGGTTACCAGGTGAGAGTGTGAGATGAAGATGAGTGGGCGGAATAGTATTTTGAATAAGGTATTTTTATTTATATACTTCGGTTCTCGGTTCGGGTTTCGATTTAAACCGTAGAACAGAAAACTCAACCGAAACTTTCGGTTTTTTTAAAAACAAACCTAACCGAACCGGCACATAAGATAAAACCGAGAAAAAACTGGTTGGATCCGTTCGGTTTGGTTTGGTTATTTTTTGCCCACCCCTACTTAAGACTAAGAATGAAATGCATGATAACACATGCAACAACTTAAAAACATGAAGTGTGTGTGTACAATAACAAATGCACGTCAATATAAATGCATATATTTGAAATGCGAGTGTATGCAACTAAATCTCTTCACTAAGAATTAGGCACAAGTGAACTACCTCTTGAAGCTCACCGGGATCTTAGGCTCTTGCCATTGAAAGCCTAAGCTACCCATTACACTTTGAATCCCAAATTTGATTTGTCATGAAATAAGCCAATCATAAAACTGTGGTTCTTACAACCGAGTTCACTAAACCAAACAGCAAGGTGATCAAAATGCTTGGAGATAAAGAAATGAAGGTTTTTCACGAGCAGTTACGCGTAGATATGTTGTTAAACACGCATGGCAGTAGGGCATGCATGGTGGTATCCATCTCAGAAAGTGGTCAAGTAGAATGTGCCTTATAGTTTGACTTCAAAGCTACCAACAACACGGCCGATTATGGCACATTGTTGGCAAAACTCAGAGTTTGTACGGCATTGGGAGCAGATGAGTTACAAAATATTCAGTGATTCACAGGTCGTGGTCAACCAGGTTTTAGATGAGTATCAGGCAAAGGATAACAACATGGCAGTCTATCTAGAGATAGCTAAGGCCTTACTCGGGAGGTTCAAGACCTACAGAATCACTCAAATCCTAAGAGAGAAAAATGAGAAAATCGATGACCTATCAAGGTTGGCATCAGGAACTACAGGCATCTAATATAAGACAATCTCAGTGGCTCATCTCAAGAAACCTAGCATTAAAGAAGAGGAAGAGTTAGTGGTTAAAGTAGTCGAAGAAGGATAGATCACCAGGTTGACCCCGATTAGAAAATACCTGGAGGATGGTGATGATACAGCTGAAGCAAAATGCATCACATAAAGCAGCCTGATATTCGATTATTGGGGGAGAACTTTACATAATTGGGTTTTCAAAAGCCCTACAAAGGTATGTCAATCCGGTAAAAGGTGGTAAGATCCTGGCAAGTATTCATAAAAGGGTGTGTGGAATCCACACTAGAGGTAAAAGTTTGGCCCAAAAAAACCCTTAGACAAGGTTTCTATTGGCCAACCTTATTCCCAGACGCATAATCAGTGGCGGAGAAGTGTGACACTTATCAAAGGATGTCAAATGATATAAAGAAGCAACCCGAAAGCCTGGAGAACTTGACCTCACCTTGGCCGTTCATAATGTGAGGACTGGACCTGATCGGCTCAATGCCAACAATGACCAAAGAAGGCACAAAGCATGTTAAAGTGGCAGTGGATTATTTCACGAAATAGGCTGAGGTAGAAGCACTTGTGCACATAACAGAGACCAACATAATAAGCTTTGTAAAAAGGAATATCATTTACCACTTTGGGATCCCGGATACAATCATCACTGACAACAAGACCCAGTTCGATAGTGATAACTTCAAGAAGATATGCCAGGACTACCATATCAAAAACTATTATACCATACCAGCCCATCCTCAAACAAATGGGCAAACTGAAGTTGTGAACAGGATCATCAAGCATACCTTAAATGCCAAGCTTGATGCTAAAAAAAAGGAACTGGTCAGACACACTACATAAGGTACTCCAGGCCTACCAAACGACCGAAAGAACCTCAACAGGAGAAACTCCCTATACACTAGCGTTCGGGACCAAGACAGTAATCTCAATCAAGGTAATTCAAGCCTCCCCAAGAATACGATTGTATCATTCTAATGCCAAATGTGGATATACTAGAACAAAACTTGGATAAGCTAGAAGAAAAAAGAGACTTGGAAAGAGTAAGAAACACAACCTACCAACAGAGGGCAACCAGATACTACAACTCGCATGTCCAGGTAAGGAGGTTTCAGATCAGGAATTCGGTACTCAGAAAGGTATCCACGAATATAAAGGAAAAGGTTGTGGGAACATTGATAGATAAGTGGGAAGGACCCTATCAGATGGTCAGGTTAGTCATCCATGGGGCATATCGTCTTACCTGACCAGATAGAGGAGAGTTACCCCGACCAAGCAATGCCCATTATCTAAAGATCTTCCATCCATATGGGATTCGTTTTCCACTTTTCCTTATTATTTGTTTCTCTAAACAATTAGACATTAGAGTTAGCCCGAGTTTTGTTTTTTTCTAATCAGTGGTCGCTTTTTTCTAGCATTTTGATTGAAGTTACCATTACAAGTCACCTCGTGGAAAGAATTCCAAAAGATCAAGATAAAGTGTTTCAATTTTGCCTTCTTTTACAAAGGCAATCTCGTAGAACCTGAGATTACCAATACCAAATAGGTGCTCAGGATAATGAGGCAGCCAAAAACATAAGTCGCAAAGACAATTCACACTCACCAAAATTAACCGGGTGTATAGAAACACTATTAGAGCATTTTTAGGTCACATTTAACTGATGGGATGCACAGAAAGCTGAACGGGGAAATAAAATACCCATACTTGAGTGATTGCCAATAGAATATTGAGCAGCAATAAATTAAGTCAATGAGATATGGACCACCCCCGTTGCAGCGAATCTTGAGCAACAGATTACTAGAAGATGTCTCAGTGACTTAGTTGGTAGATAAATATAAGTGTCTATAAACTAGATACCATACGAATGGTCTATAAAAAGGAACACTACTTGATAAAAACAAGCAACCAGAGATGGTCGACCGATAGAGAAGTAACTGATCAGGTCAGACCAAAGGTGGTTAGTTAATAATGAAACTGGCCGGACCGAGTTCAATCAGATAATGAGATAACTGATCAGGTCAAAAAATGATGGTCAACGAGATGACCGACCAAGTCGTAGAAGATAAACTTATAACAAGGTTGATTCCTTTAAATGCCTTAATAGCGATATGCTAGGCTGCGAAGAATGGTTAATCATGATATCGCCCGGGGTTGTTATGTACAATGTTTAAGCTAATGAAATACCCGAGCTATATAATGATCACTCAGTTCAGTATGGTTAGATGTGTAGGGAAAATCGTGTAGTAGAAGAGTAAAAATTAGGGTTTGGTATAGATTAATTTTTTTCCCTTTTTAATAGAAAGAACCTTAACTCTAGATTAATTGATGTATATTAAGAGTATCGTACCTTTTTTTCCTGACTATTGAACTAGCGCCGAATTGAATCCGCAAGATCTTCCAATCCAATCACGAACATGAATTACCTAGGAGTGTGGGCTTCCTTTCTTTAAATTGTATACCTGAGGATGGAAACAAATAAAATCTTTTTCTTTGTTAGTCACAATAATCCTCCAAGAGAAAAATCCAAGAACGTCCGGTCACTTGTGAATTATCAATCTACTTGATTGAAACTCGTGTGAACCCGATTCGATTTTGTACACAAAACTCTTTTGATGAAAAGGATACTAGTGTATTATCGAAAACAAGAACGTTCCCCTTTTCTCTTCTCCTTAACCGAATTCTACACACTATAGTTGGATGAAGTTTTTTTTTTTAAACTGTAAAAGCAAAATAAATAAAAAAACTTCTTTCAAGTCTCCATTTATGCCTTGGCCGAATTCTAGTGCATGAATTCTTATCTTTGGCTAAAATTTACAACCTATATTTATAGGTTCACAAATCCTCTCCTAAAGAGAATTTACTTGGTAGGCAAGAATCATATTCTTAGGTGGATTTACTAAGTGACCAAGAATCCTTTTCCAATAAGAATTCTTTCCCTCACCAAGACTCCTAATCCAACTCATTAGTGTATTTGTAACCATATTAAAGATTTCCTAATTTGACTAAATAAATAATTCATTTTATTTATCTACTTATAAAATATAGTCTTTAATATTAATTATACTACCAACAATAGCATAATATTAGGAGACCTTCTAATATTAGAAAAAAGATTTTGACTTTTAATTAAATAATTAATTAATCAACAAATTAATTAATTTCCATTTAATTAAGTGATAAAATAAAAAATAATATATTAGGCTTTTATATATTAGCCTTGCCGCCAATGACATTATATAGGCATATATATTATTTTTCTTATTTTATTAAATCCATTGGACCTTTATAAAAAGTCCACATGTAAACTAGACCCATTCTTACAAAAAGAAATAAGTCCACATGCCTTAATACAATTCTAGATGGATCCCTAAATTGGTCCGGTAGAATATATCAAGCGATCCACGCAAGTTCAGGTGGATTGGAGATCTTGGCGGGTTATCTAAATGTAAGCTTCAATAGACATAACCCAATCACAATAAACAAATGATTCACTTAGGTCCGATCAATTAATTTTAGTTCATTCCACTAAAGAACTAAATTTGAACTCTTAAATAAAGATAGAATAAGTTAATATTGCTCATTCATACCCTAGACAACGTTATTGGAGATAGTGTATCCACATGAAGAATACCAATAATCGCCAAGAGCTCATAGACCGCTTATAGCTCTCCAAGTTACCATATTTATTCATATGACCACATTTTGAACTTTGATACTTTGACTTGTCCAGAATCCATCTTTCAATAGACACTATTGAAAACTTAACGTTAAGATTTAATATACAATACCTCATGTAAAGTCCTCATTTATTGATTGTCTTATTTCGTGAACAAACCACATATTAGGGTTTTATATAAGGGTAGCTTAGGCTCTCAAGACCTTAAGAGAAGAAGCACCAAAGGTATATTTCTTGTGCTTACTTGCTTTTAAGAGATATAGTTGCACACACTCACAACTCATGTATATTTCTTATTCGTATATGTTGTATGTTTATATGAGTGTGCATTCATGTTTTGATAACTCTTCTTACATATTTATATTGATCACATCTTTACATTTGTATTGACATGCATTATGTGTTGCTCACACACATGCTTACTTGCATTTGATTTGCTATGCATGTGTGCTTCATTGTTGTCTATGTGCGTTCATAGTGTGGTTTTGTGCATTGTTCGCGCTTGCACGATGGAGTGCTTGTCTTAGCGCATTGAGTGACCATTCGAGAAGGTCGTATTCTTCTCTTGGTTTGGTTATGTGGAGTAAGGTGTCTAGTTTTAAAATATGGATTTCAAAGATTTAAATATTTTTCAAAACTGACCTTTGCATGGTCTTGTGACCATAACTTTTTATAAAATGCCTCAAAAAATGTTTTGAAAAAACTTTAACAAACTAGACACCCATACCTTTCCAACGGTATATTATTCGTAATATTTCATGACCGTTTGGATTGGTTTTGAAATCTCCAAAGTGACCACAAAAACAGGGCATCTTTGTTGTTGTCCGTTTCTGATCTTTGGTCACTTAAATGACCATAAATTTTTCTACAGAGATCTAAATCAAGTTTTATAAATTGGAGTAAAAATTAAACTTCCATACCTTTCCAACGATATATTATACGAAAGGTTTGGATGTCGTTTGGTCATGTTTTGGGTCGCTCGAATCTCGGTCTGTTGCGCTGTTACGGCTGCTCCAGTCCACAAGTGCCCTCACCAGCGCCCCTTGAACAGTAGGTGTGTGCTGGTGTGGCGCTTGTCGACCAGTGCACTGAGTAAATTCTGGGCATTTTTCAAAATGATGTATGTTTGTTCTAGGGCTCATATTTATGTCCCATCTTCTTCCTCACTCGTTTTTTTAGAGCTTAAAAACCATTTTTTAGTGAGAGAAAACATTTTCCTTGAGAGAGAAGCTCCAAGAGTGGTTTCTTAACTCTCCAAACCCAAAAAACATCATCCTTCATGCATTATTGATCATCTTTAGACATGGGTCTTCATCATTCATGACTTGGTAAGTAAGAACAAACTTTTATCTTTGATTATTGTTCTTAAACTCCAAGAGTTCGTTTTTATTGCATAGGATTTATAGAAATCATTTTTGAATGCATATTTTTGTTGAATGATGACATGATTGGGTTTGTATTTTGATAGCTTAATTGATTAGGTCATTTTTGCCTAAAAGCTAGGTCATAAACATTCTTGTGTGATTCATTGTTGACTAGGTTGATAGATTGTTCATTAATCAACTTGTTAACCTTTTGAATTTTTATGTGATGTTTTTGTGACAATTAGTTTGTTAGAAAATCTCTACACAACTAATTAAGTTTGTTATTGATAGACATTGGTCTAAGACTTGCATTTATTGTGTGGCTAAATGTTTGTCTCAATCACATGAATATATACTAAGTATATGTTGAATACATTGTAAGCATATTTGTTGATTCATTGTGATTGTTTGTGATAGCTAGGAATGTTGTTATTGATAACTTTTAGGTAAATCTCAATGCCTTGCATTTCGATATTATTTAGGACTCACTGATTGCATTTAGTGATTGTATTATAGTCCTTGTCATGCTTAATGACAACATGTGTTGATTTGGCTTTTATGATAGCTTCATAGGATTGCTTGTTCTATGTTTAGATAAGCTTTATGACATGTCATTTAGCTCTTGATATCTAGGATTGCATTTATTGTCATCTCATAATCCTAGATAAGCATATAAGGTACCCTAGCCTTGTTTGTTGTTTGAATATCATCATATATTCGCATAGAGTGTTTATCTCTTCATTGAAGAGAAGTAAGTCTTGCGTTGCATCCGGGAGTAGGTTGCTTCAAGCCTAAGCAAATTGGACTAGGTCCACTTAATACCGGGATTAGGTAGTGGTAGTGGGTTATATACCGGGAGTAGGTTGTAACGCCTCTATCATCAGTGGATTCATTGTTCGAGTGTGGCGCACTTAATAGCCCGTGGTTTTTCCCATTTGGAGGGTTTCCACGTATATCTCAAGTGTTTTTATTATTTCCGCACTTATTACACTTGTGATATTATTGTGAGTAGTTAGGGGTATTTTTCGTCTAATTGACCATTAATGAAAAATTAGGTAAATTTTGATTAAAATCTATTCACCCCCCTCTAGATTAATATTAAACACACCATAATATTTGTTTCACCTCAAAACATCCTTATGATGATATTGTACTCTCATTTAATAAATAGAGCCACGATGTTCATATCTATAAATGAAGTCCTCTATCGATTAACAAATGAATACCACCAAACTATCTAGGATAGACTATGTTATATAATCGTACTCATTGATAGCTCAAATGATAACACTTGCAACCATAAGTCCATTATTTATCTCAAGATTGAGATAGACTCCCCAATTGTCCTTAAGTGAAAACTTTTATCCGTTGACGGTTTTGGATAAAGTAATCCGTTGTGATCATATTCAATGCACCTAGTGCACTAGATTCTTTTGCTAAAAGACACCACACTTTGATGATTTTAGACTCATCATAACACATTTGATCCCACTCAAATACTAGCAAAAGAATCTACAACTTTAACAAGACAAAGGCACCCAACCTTTATCTTAAGTTGTGAATTATTATTCAAAACTAACTAAAAAATTGTGTCTACCTCATACATATCTAGGTGTATGAACAATTTTCTTTTCTCATAGTCTTTTGACCTTACAATTATTTACTTTTGACAATTATAATAATTAAACTATAAATGCTATAAGATTTGTTAAACTTGAAATCACTTTATTAATATGAAAAGTCTATCAAATACAATATTATACTCTTGCTATCGAGCATAATCCCAACAATCTCCTACTTGTTCTATAGCAAATGTGTCATATCTCTCATCCCCATGTTCTCTATATGCCCATCAAAATTCTTTTGTGGAAGAACCTTTGCAAAGAGATCCGATAGATAATCTACTGACGCGATCTTGGTAATCGTCACGTCACCCTCATGCACAGTTTCCCTCATAATGTGTTACTTTCTTTCAATGTGTTTCCCTCTCTTATGACTTCTTGGTTCTCTCGAATTAGCCATTGCTCCACTATTGTCACAATAGATAGTGATCTGCTTATTAGCATCATGAACCACTTCCAAGTCAATCAAGAATTGGTGGAGCCAGACAACCTCTTTAGCAGCCTCTCATGCGGCAACATACTCGGCTTCTATAGTGGAATCAACAATACAAGATTGCTTGATACTCCTCTATATGACTGCCCATCCTTCAATGGTAAACACAGATCCTGATGTTGATCCACTAGAGTCAGAATCTGATTGAAAATCAGAATCTGTATACCCAACGGGAATTAGATCCTCTTCAGAGTATACAAGCATATAATCTCTCGTTATCCAAAGATATTTGAAAATATTCTTGACTGTCGTCTAGCGATCAGGACCAGGTTTCAATTGAGAACTACTAACTATGCCAACAGTAAAACAAATATCTGGTCTAGTACAGAGCATTACATAAATGAGACTTCCAACTGTCGAGGCACATGAAATCCTTCTCATGAATTGCTCTTCATGCTCATTCTTAGGAACTTGTTCCTTACAAAGTTTGATTCCTTGTCTGAAAGGTAACATACCTTTCTTGGAATCTTGCATGGAAAACCTAGACAAGATTTTATCTATATATGAAGCTTGAGATAATGCAATCATTCTATTCTTTCTATCTCTTATGACTTGGATACCAAGAATATAACTTGCTTCTCCTAAGTCCTTCATGTCAAATTGTTTTGCTAACCATTCTTTTACTGATGTCAATTCACTACATCATTTTCGATGAGTAGTATATCATCAACGTAAAGAACTAGGAAAACCAATTTGCCACCTTTAATCCTTTTGTATACATAGGGTCATCAAGGTTTTGAATAAATGCAAGACTTTTCACTGCTTGATCGAACCTTATGTTTCAAGATCTGGATGTTTGCTTCAATCTATATATGGATATTTGTAACTTGCATACCCTTTCTTCTTGGCCTTTTTCAATGAATCCTTCTGATTGCATCATATAGATGCTTTCGCCAAGACTTCCGTTAAGGAAAGCTGTTTTGACGTCCATTTGCCAAATCTCTAGGTCTAGAGATGCCGCAACGGATAAGAGTATCCTAATGGATTTGCGCATGGCAACAGTAGAGAAGGTTTCTTCATAATCAATACCTTCTTTTTGTGTATAATCTTTAGCTACCAATCTAGTTTTAAAGGTTTCCACCTTTCCATCTATTCCTCTTTTCCTCTTGTATATCCACTTGCACCAATGGGTTTTATCGCTTTAAGCAAGTTTACATGAGACCAGACTTTATTTTTGAACATAGATTCAATTTCGGATTGCATTGCCTTTGCCAATGGGGACAATCAACATCTTCCATTGCTTCTTTGTACGTATAGGGATCGTCATCGTCTGGGAGATTCTCTACAGATTCTCCTAGACCGATGTATCTCTTGGGTTGTCTGCTAACCCTCCCACTACGACGAGGTAAGGTAGATTGTTGATCTTGTGTTGGTGCGAAACTTTCAATTGAGCTGGGTTATGAAACCTCTTATGGAATTGTATCTCCTGAAATCTCATTCAGAACAATTCTACTTTTAGGCATAAAATTATTCATATAGTCCTCTTCTAGAAATTTAGCATTTGTCGAAACAAATACTTTAAGATCTAAAAGACTATAGAAATAATATCCTTTTGTTCCTTTTGGATACCCTACAAATATGCATGTTTCTTAACCGGACTCCATCTTTTCTGTCTTTCCATTTAACACGTGGGCAGGACATCCAAATATCCTAAAGTGTTGTAAATTAGGCTTTCGCCCGGTCCACAACTCATGTGGTGTTTTAGGAACCGACTTAGAAGGTACATCGTTTAGAATGTACATGGCAGTTTGTAAAGCATATCCCCAAAAGGAATTAGGAAGCGTTGAATAACTCAACATAGACCTAACCATGTCCAAAAGAGTTCTATTTCTTCTTTCTGCCACCCAATTTTGTTAAGGTGTACCCGGTGTAGAAAACTGAGAAATTATCCCATTATCAATAAGATATTGCTGAAACTCACCAGCTAGATATTCTCCACCACAATCAGACCTCAAGATTTTTATGTGTTTCTTAAACTAATTTTCTTCTTCGGCTTTAAATGCTTTGAACATGTCAAAAGCATCTGACTTATGTCTCATGAGATACACATAGCCAAATCTTGAGTGATCATTCATGAAAGTGATGAAGTACTCATATCCACCTCTAGCTTGAATGCTCATAGGTCCACACACATCAGTGTGTATCAATCGGTCATAAATGACCTTTTGGTCATTTTACCTTCCAAACAAGATTCACAAATTGGTAGATCATCAATCTTTAAGTCACTTAGAGGTCGTCACTTACCAATCTTTTAATCCTATTAAGGTTATATGACCTAGGCGCAAATGCCATAGGTAGGTTTCATCTTTTGATAATTTTACTCTTTTTTGATTAGGTTCCGTTGATTCCATGTCTAACAAGTGAGATATATTTCTATAAACCGTCTTCCAAAGTACATTTGCGAATAATTTTTTCATTCATACTAATAAGAAAAGCTTTATTAAAAGTAACCAAATAACCAAATTTATTTAAACAAGAAACTGAAATTAAATTCCTCTTGAATTGAGGTACATAATAAACGTCTATTAAATCTAAATGCCTATAAGAATCTAAACTAATTCTAATATCTCCCACAAAACTAGTAGACATCAACGCTCAATTGCCTAAATGCAAGTTGAATTCGTTCTCATTAAGCCTTCTCCTTTCCTTGAACCCTTATAAGGAAAAACAAACATGATTAATGACTCCGGAGCCTATGATTCAAGAATCCATAGAATCTGCCAAAAAACATGTTTCAAGATAATTAATATTACCTTCTTCCTTCTTGTCCTAAGACTTTGGGCAATTTCTTTTCCAATGTATTTTTTCACCACAAAGGAAACACTTCCCTTTGATTTTGGTTACTTTCTTTGTCTCCTTCTTAGTAGGTCCTAGTTTTTTTTTCTTCTGTTGTTTCTTGACCTTCTTACGGGTCTTAACAGTAGCAACTTTACATATGGTATGAATCTCTTGTACCTTGCCTTTCCCAAGGATTTTCTCGGTGCTTTGAACATCTTGCATCAGGCCTTGCAAGGTGTATTCCTTATTATTCAAGATGTAGTCGAACTTGAACTGATCAAAGGAATCCGACAGTGAGTTGACGATCATGTCAATTTTCATCTCACCATCTATCTTAGCACCATTCAGTTCAGCAATGTTGAGATGTGCTATAACTTTCATCATGTGATCTTTCACAACCTGTTCAGGTTTCATCCTAAGATTCTTGAAAGCAGTCACTGCCTCTTTCTTAGTCGTCCTAGACCTCATACCAAACACCTCCTCTAGAGACATCATTATATCGGTAGCAGTCTCCATTCCTTCATGTTGTCGTTGCAACACGTCGGAGATGGTGGCCATAATGTAACGTTTAGCCATCTTATCTGAAGACTCCCACTGTTGATACTCATCTCTTTGATCATAAGTAGATTCATTAGTAAGATTAGGTGGTTTAGAAGTGCACAGAACGAATTTATGCTTTTCGGATTGCAACAAAAATCCAAATTTCCTTTTCCATGTGACATAATTATCACTAGTTAAAGTATTGTCTTTTAGGATGTTGATTAGGGATGGGGTCATGATTTCTGAACAATAACAAAAATTATATAAGTAAATAATCATGATAAATCACTTTCGAATATTTATCTTGAATTATATAAATAACTCAATCGTAAAATTCAACGGTGATCCAACACCCATAAATGTCACGCCTCTTTTGGGAGTTCGTACTATTCACTAGTTGGACTAGGTCCCACCTAATTGTTAACATAATAACCAATGTTTTCAATTTTAGCATTGTAATTTTATTAACAAGAACTCTTGAGAGGATATTAATAAAATCACATTCAGTGTGTTACCAAGTTATCGACCTTCAATATAATCCCTTACAAATATTCCTCCTTTAGGAGTAGATATCTTTTGGGTTAATTGTCTAGTCTATCATTGTAAGGACGTATCTTGCTAAATTTCATTCATGAATACCTCTTGGGAGGTTATTGCACGAAACATAAAGCTCAACTAAACGACACTCCTATTCTATATGACATGTTATCAAACAATGACAAACATTGCAATATTTAAAAAATTATAAATAGCTACAATTTTGGTCCATTCTAGAAAAACAAGTATATTACATATGTCTTGGAATACAAAAAACTCCTTTCTTGGTGAACAAGTCTACACACGACATTCGTTGTTTGGACTCCCTCGGCTACCTCTCATGGGCGTGCTCACCCTTGGCTCCCCTCCATTGGTGTGTGCAGCCCAAAACCCATAAGGGGCTGCCATGCGCAGCCCATGGCTTCCATAGGGCTGCCGTGCGCAGCCCATGCCACAACAATCGTGGCCGCGTGCTCTTTGCACGCACGTTTGTTGCTATGGCTCGCACGATCCCAAACTTGTTCCAGTTGCTTCCAATTCTTCAAACGTTTGAGTCTTCGATACTTAAATGTATTATAGAAGAATTTTAAATAAAAAAAATACTGCAGTTTTTTTTATTACAATATAGTGCAGTTTTTTTTATTACAACAACAAAATAAAAAAAAAACTTAGCAACTACTAAGAAGGAAATTATGGTGATGATAGGCCACCATTCTTGTTAAAATTGATTGGGACACGTCGTTGCAGTGTCGTCAAATATGAACATTTAAGTTCGGACTCGCAAGGGCTCAAGTCACAGAGAATAGCACAGCAGCAAGCAAGGGATCGATCCACAGAGAGGTGGGATTCACCGATCGTCTCTAATTCTAGCTATTATTACAACACTCTGAGCAGACTCGTGTGTTGCGTGTGTGGAAAAGTGAATAATAATATAACTAAATAAATTATATAAATGATATATACAATGATAGATGGAATGGAGATATGCATGAAATTTGGTTACACTAGGGAAATGACTCAACCATGACAATGCTACTAATTACGTTCTAGACTCACCTAATCCTCAAATGTACAAGTATACATAGGCTCGTATCCCCTTAATTAATCTCTAATCTCTCTCGATGTCTTAGAGATAGTATCCATATATACCCGAAATCTCTCTCGAGCAATCCGGACAATATATATGAACTCATCAAGCACGTGGAATACAAATCAAACCCTATACGCTAGCCTAGTGGTTCTAGCACTTTCTAGTCAAGCATAGTGAATGTTTATCTAAGCATTGTCAAATGCGTCTCCTCTTGGTACATAGCATCTAACCATGGATCAATTACAAAGTGATCAATTAAGCAAAGGCTTTAAACACTCAAAACATCCATATAACAACACAAGCACAAGAAAAATGTCGGTGGTCTTTACTTCTATGTCAAAGATTCGGTTTAGTCAACTCCCTATGATGGCTAAACATGGGAAACAAGTTTACCTAACAACTATATGCAACAATGTGATTGTTATATCATTAAGAACATTCAATTTAGGTTAAAGGTTTATCCTCTTGATTAGGGGATTTTCCTATAATCAATTCATCACCCAATCCTGTCACTTGGATGGATAATCGTGTCTTAATACAAAGACCCATTAAGAATAAGGATATAAACCAAGGTCAATTTAGCAACTAAAAACCTGAACTGAAACCTTTTCTACTCTTTGGAGCTAAAATCCATATTACTCAAATTACTCAATACATGGAATTTCAAGTCATCCATCAATCAATCAACAATCACGGGTATCTAATTTCTACTCTAAATTACAACTACTCCTAAACTCAATCATGGACACATATTGATTTCTAACAATTCATACACATACATATCATATTAAGAGCACAAAAACACATATATCAAATAGCAAAATAAAACCCAAATGAATTTAAGAACAATCAATATATTTATTACACAAGTGTAGGTTTACAATATCACCAAATTGGTGGAATACATCAAAGAAAACAAGAAATACAAAGAAATGAGTAAAATGAAACAAACCCTTGAAGACAAGTCCTCCAAAGGTGTTCCTAACCTTCCTAGCTCGGTTTTGGCTCCTAATTCCTTTGTAATCTACTCTAAGATGGATGGAGGAAGTGTATAGTGGTGAGGTGGAGGTGTATGGTGAGCTCCCATGGAGGAAAAACCTCCATGGGAGCAAGAGGTGAAAGAAAATGGAAGAAGAAGAGAAGAGGCGTGAGAAGGGAAAAAGAGGGGAAGAGAGGTCTTGGATGTCTCAAGAATGAGGAGAAAATGGGGTATTTATAGTATGGGAGGTTATGGCAAGACTTTTGGGTGAAAATACAAGAATAACCCTATTAAAATGGCTGAAAAATGCATTTCTGCCCAGATGTGCGGTACGATGTGCTGTACGCATCAACACAGCGAACCGCACATCATTTTTGGAGCTTGCTGCCCTTTTACGCGGTACAAAACGCGGTACGCAACTTGGTCTCGCGTGGTTGCGTACCGCACTTCTCAGTGCATCATTACGAAAACGATCATAACTTTATGTAGAAACCTCGGAATTGTGATCTGTAAAGTGAATTGGAAAGAAGACCTCCGGGGATTTCAAAAAAGTGGTTATGGGAGATATAGTTCGATTGGAGGAGAGATATATGACCTTCCAAAGTTAGGATGTCTGGACAAGCTATTCCAAATTCTGCCCTTTAACCTCCAAAACTCTTCAATTAAGCTCAAATACCTTCCGTAGGGAACATGTACCTACACAAGGCTCACAAACACATCAAATACCAAAATATACTCGAAAACAAGAACAAAAGTTAGGTAATGGGGACCTCAAATAGGTATATAAATCTTTCCGATCAATACCCCCAAACCTATCTTTTGCTCGTCCTCAAGCAAAAACTAAAACGAAAAACATTCGAACAAAATGAACGTAATTAAAAACTAAGCTAGGCTAGTCCACTTTCGTAGAAAACACGATGACACTTAGCACATGCCACAAGCCTTTCAACCACTAGACGTTCCCTAGATGGAGAATTTTTGTCTTCTGAGGGCTTACAGATTCGAACACCCACAAACGTATTACTCTGGTGGAAAGTTGAGATGCAATCCAAACATACCAAATAAAGGATACATGCATGCTAGTATCTCAAATATACCAATCAATAACAATGCTTCACATAATGCAAGTATGTCAATACTTAGGATGCTTTCGGTTTATAAAACAAAAACGCTCGAATGCTTAAGATAAAATTCGCCTCGACTCTAATCCTCACCGGATTTCAGTCTGATTTGTTCACTCAGAACCTAGGCAATCACTCTCTAGCAAACACATACGATTTGGAAGTTATGTTCATGGAATCTAATATATCGCATATGAGTATATTCAATGAAGCACATTTTATAGTGATAGATCTCATGGAAAGAATTGAAATGTCATGAACGTGGAAAGAGCATGCATTGAGTCATATTCCCAATATAGACTTTCTAAGAGATCAAATGGACTTTCCCTCACTTGTATTAGGGTCAAGGTGATTTGTGGTGGTGTATGGGATGGAAGATATGGTAAGAGTGGGAAGGATAAAGTTACTAATCATGCCAAGGTGTTTATACATATTACAATACTTTAGTTAGCTCTAAAACACATTACATCACAAGTGACTAGACACTAAACTTTACATTGCACATTTGTGCTACACTTGTACTCATTGGTGAGTAACTTTTTATTTGAAGAACTTGAAGGCTTAAGTGTTTATAATTCACACTTATTTTCTTTTTTTTTTTCTTTTACCCTTGCCTTTGCACATTTACACATAATTGCCTAAGTACACATTTACAAAATTTAGAGTAAATATAACTTCTCTAAAGCTATACACCTTAACATGATCAATAACTAGGGTATGACTTGTGTTTGAGTTATGTTGGTGTATGGAGGTTTAGTGTTTGGGCTCAACTTTTGTAATGAAAACACACATAGGGACATGGGAGTGTTTGGGTTATATTTGTGGAGTTTAAGAAAACACTCAAGTCCTAAATCATTTCTAAAAGTCCATCTAACAAGGGAATACAAATCTCAACAAGCAATCCACATGATAAAGTTCTATGGCAATCAATGCAAATTTGAATTACAATGAGATCACAGTTAAGAACGAAATCGGAAAGTGTTTAAAGAGTAGAAACAAAACCCACAAATTTCGCTTTTTAGGTTTAAGTGTAGCTCACGGGTAGTCTCCACTATTTTCCTAAGCTAAACAAGCAAAGAGTTCTATCCATCTCAACATCAAAAGATTGGCACTGTACAAGAAAATTTAAGTGATGCATGGAGCTAAAAGCATACTATGCATATCTCTACCGGCACACAAAAGAAAGCAACTCAACATGGAGGCCAAAAATTTTAAAAACTGTCGAAATTCAAGTTCGTCCAATGTCCACTCTTCGGTGCATATCTTTAACAGAACTTAATATCATTTGACAAAATTTTAACACCATCAATTAAACATATAAATACACACTTTTCATTTATAAATTATTTCAAAATTCGAATTGGAAAAGTGTGAAAATGGACAATGAAAACAGTGTGTGCAGTTTCGAAAAACAGGGCATCGCCCTTGACCTTTGATCGAAGAAATGATCATAACTTTTAAACCGCCACCCAGAATTTTGTGTTCTTTATATATTCAGAATCGTAACGAAAAATTAAAGAACACAACATAGGTAGAAAAAATAATTTCTTCACCAATTAGTACAGTTTAAAAGAAACATTTGCCTCAAGAATATTCAAAACAGGACACTTTTTTCAGAGATTTGAAAATTGTCTAAAACAAACACCTTAAGATCTAAGCACAACACAAATCCACTCATAGATCTAAACATAAATGAAAATAAAAGAAAATAAGCATAGCATTACTAACATTAAAAGCATGGGCAGTTCCCGCCCAAGTCGACAACTACTCGACAAGCACTCAAATTAAATCTCAAAATTTAGAGGGAACCTCTTGTGGCTACAGCCACATGGCCTTTGTGGCATTGCCGTTTCACTTGGAGAGTTGTTACGGTGCGATAGACGTAAACCTAGCTCTCAAGAGTAGTGTGGTCTTTCCAACCTGATAGTTTCAATTCCTTGCACAAGCACAACTCAAAAAGCAATCAAATGCATATGCTATAAATAAAATAACAAAACACGACTAACAACTCCATAACCTAGCCTAAACATTGTCGTGCAAACAATGAAAGACATGAGTAAAAGAGATGTTTATTTTTAACATAACAATCTACTCCACAAAGCAATGAAAATCAGTAAAATGGAAGCTAAAACTATCAACAATCAATGAATGCGCTACCTCACTGGCAGCGGTGCCAATTTGATCTGGACACGTCGTTGCAATGTCGTCAAATATGAACATTTAAGTTCGGTCTCGCAAGGGCACAAGTCACAAAGACTAGCACATCGGCAAGCAAGGGATCAATCCACAGAGAGGTGGGATTCACCGATCGTCTCTAGTTCTAGCTATTATTACAACACTCCGAGCGGACTCGTGTGTTGCGTGTGCGGAAAAGTGAATAATAATATAACTAAATAACTTATATAAATGATATATAAAATGATAGATGGAATGGAGATATGCATGAAATTTGGTTACACTAGGGAAACGACTCAACCGTGACAATCCTCCTAATTACGTTCTAGACTCACCTAATTCTCAAATGTACAAGTATACATAGGCTCGTATCCCCTTAATTAATCACTAATATCTCTTGATGTCTTAGAGATAGTATCCATATATACCCGAAATCTCTCTCGAGCAATCCGGACAATATATATGAACCCATCAAGCACGTGGAATACAAATCAAACCTTATACGCTAGCCTAGTGGTTCAAGCACTTTCTAGTCAAACATAGTGAATGTTTATCTAAGCAATGTCAAATGCGTCTCCTCTCGGTACATAGCATCTAACCATGGATCAATTACAAAGTGATCAATTAAGCAAAGGCTTTAAGCACTCAAAACATTCATATAACAACACAAGCGCAAGAAAAATGTCGGTCGTCTTTACTTCTATGTCAAAGATTCGGTTTAGTCAACTCTCTAGGAGGGCTAAACATGGGAAACAAGTTTACCTAACAACTATATGTAACAATGTGATTGTTATATCATTAAGAACATTCAATTTAGGTTAAAGGTTTATCCTCTTGATTAGGGGATTTTCCTACAATCAATTCATCACCCAATCCTGTCACTTGGATGGATAATCGTGTCTTAATACAAAGACCCATTAAGAATAAGGATATAAACCAAGGTCAATTTAGCAACTAAAAACCTGAACTGAAACCTTTTCTACTCTTTGGAGCTAAAATCCATATTACTCAAATTACTCAATCCATGGAATTTCAAGTCATCCATCAATCAATCAACAATCATGGGTATCTAATTTCTACTCTAAATTACAACTACTCCTAAACCCA
The DNA here is from genome assembly GCA_032871835.1 of Dipteronia dyeriana. Classification (NCBI taxonomy): domain Eukaryota; kingdom Viridiplantae; phylum Streptophyta; class Magnoliopsida; order Sapindales; family Sapindaceae; genus Dipteronia; species Dipteronia dyeriana. Next base: position 70,323,072 of record CM065299.1, on the reverse strand, counting down.
ATCATGGACACATATTGATTTCTAACAATTCATACACATACATATCATATTAAGAGCATAAAAACACATATATCAAATAGCAAAATAAAACCCAATTGAATTTTAGAACAATCAATATATTTATTACACAAGTGTAGGTTTACAATATCCCCAATTGGTGGAATACATCAAAAAAAACAAGAAATACAAAGAAATGAGTAAAATGAAACAAACCCTTGAAGACAAGTCCTCCAAAGATGCTTCTAGAGGTGAAAGAAAATGGAAGAAGAAGAGAAGAGGCATGAGAAGGGGATAAGAGGGGAAGAGAGGCCTTGAGATGTCTCAAGAATGAGGAGAAAATGGGGTATTTATAGTATGGGAGGTTATGGCAAGACTTTTGGGTGAAAAGACAAGAATACCTCTCTAAAAATGGCTGAAAAATGTATTTCTGTCCAGATATGCGGTACGATGTGCTATACGCATCAACACAGTGAACGGCACATCATTTTTGGAGCTTGCTGCCTTTCTACGCGGTATGCAACTTAGTCTAGCGCGGTTGCTTACCGCACTTCTCTGCGCACCATTACAAAAACGATCATAACTTTCTGTATAAACCTCGAAATTGCGATCTGTAAAGTGAATTGGAAAAAAGACCTCTGGGGCTTTCCGAAAAGTGGTAATGAGAGATGTAGTTAGATTGGAGGAGAGAGATATGACCTTCCAAAGTTAGGGTGTCTGCACAAGCTATTCAAAATTCTGCCCTTTAACCTCCAAAACTCTTCAATTAAGCTCAAATACCTTCCGTAGGGAACATGTACCTACACAAGGCTCACAAACACATCAAATACCAAATTATACTCGAAATCAAGAACAAAATCTAGGTAATAGGGATCTCAAATAGGTATATAAATCGTTTCGATCAACAATCCCAAAACAAAATACATTGAAATTCTATGACCAAAATTGAGCAATAACAATCCACATAATAAAACATATATATATATATATATATATATATATATCCATACATTCCAATGTAAATATATATGTACGAATACCTAGAGTGACATATCTTTCTAAAACATGCATAATCACAATAAAAAGAAAAGAGTTCACGTACACATACATCAATTAATCAATGGTACAACCAGGCTTTGATACCAATTGTAGGGAAAATTGCGCAGCGGGACCGAAAAAAATTAGGGTTTGGTATAAATTAAAAAATTTCCATTTTTAATAGAAATAACCTTAACCCTAGATTAATTGATGTATATTAAGAGTATCGTACCTTTTTCTCGTGACGATTGAACTAACACCAAATTGAATCTGTAAGATCTTCCAATCTAATCACAGACATGAATCACCTAGGAGTGTGGGCTCCCTTTATTTAAATTGCATACCTGATGATGGAAACAAACAAAATCTTTTTCTTTGTTAGTCAAAATAATCATCTAAGAAAAAAATCCAAGAACGTCCGGTCACTTGTGAATTATCAATCTACTTGATTGAAACTCGTATGAACCCGATTCTATTTTGTACACAAAACCCTTTTGATGTAAAGGATACTAGTGTACTATCGAAAACAAGAACGTTCCCCATTTCTCTTCTTCTTGGCCGAATTCTATACACTATATAGTTGGATGAAGTTTTTTTTTTAACTATAAAAGCAAAATAAAAAAAACTTCGTTCAAGTCTCCACCTATGCCTTGGCCGAATTCTAGAGCATGAATTCTTTTCCTTGGCCGAAATTTACAACCAATATTTATAGGTTCACAAATCCTCTCCTAAAAAGGATTTATTTGGTAGGCAAGAATCACATTCTTAAGTGGATTTACTTAGTGACCAAGAATCATTTTCCAAAAAGAATTATTTCCTTCACCAAGACTCCTAATCCAACTCATTAGTGCATTTGTGACAATATTAAAGACTTCCTAATTTGACTAGATAAATAATCCCTTTTAATTATCTACTTATCAAATATAGTCTTTAATATTAATTATACAACCAACAATAGTATAATATTATGAGGCCTTCTCCTATTAGAAAAAAGATTTTGACCTTTAATTAAATAATTAATCATTCAACAAACTGATTAATTTCCATTTAATTAAATGACAAAATAAAAAATAATATATTAGGCTTTTATATATTAGCCTTGCCGTCCATGACATTATATAGGCATATATATTATTTTTCTTATTTTATTAAATTCATTGGACCTTTATAAAAAGTCCACATGTGAACTAGACTCATTCTTACGAAAAGAAACAAGTCCACATGTCTTAATACAATGTTAGATAGAACCCTAAATTGATCTAGTAGAATATATCAAGTGATCCATGAAAGTTCGTGTGGATTGGGGATCTTGGCGGGCTACATAAATTTAAACTTCAATTGACATAACCCAATCACAATCAACAAATGATTCACTTAGATCCGATCTATTAATTTTAGTTCATTCCACTAAAGAACTAAAATTGAACTCTTAAATAAAGATAGAATAAGTTAACAATGTTCATTCATACCCTAGACAACTTTATTAGAGATAGTGTATGCTCATGAAGAATACCAGTAATCGTCAAGAGCTCATAGACCACCTATAGCTCTCCAAGTTACCATATTTACTCATATGACCATATTTTGAACTTTGATATTTTGACTTGTCCAGAAGCCATGTTTCAATAGACACTATTGAAAACTTAAAGTTAAGATTTAATATCTAATACCTCAAAACATCCATATGATGATATTCTACTCTCATTTAGTAAATGGAGCCACAATGTCCATATCTATAAATGAAGTCCTCTATCGATTGACAAATGAATACCACCAAACTATCGAGGATAGACTATGTTATATAATCGTACTCATTGATAGCTCAAATGATAACACTTGCATCCATAAGTCCATCAATTATCTCAGGATTAAGATAGACTCTCCGATTGTCCTCAAGTGAAATTTTTTATTCATTGACGGTTTTGGATAAAGTAATTAACTGTGATCCTATTCAATGCACCTAGTGCACTAGATTCTTTTGTCCTAAGACACCATACTTTGATGATTTTAGACTCATCATAACACATTTGATCCCACTTAAATGCTAGCAAAAGAATCTACAAATTTGACAAGATAAATGCGCCCAACCTTTATCTTAAGTTGTTAATTATTATTCAAGACTAACTAAAGAATTGTGTCCACCTCATACATATCTAGGTGTATGAACAATTCTTCTTTTCTCATAGTCTTTTGACCTTATGATTATTTACTTTTGACAATTATAATAACTAAACTATAAATGCTATAAGATTTGTTAAACTAAAAATCATTTTATTAATATGAAAAGACTGTCAAATACATTATTATACTCTTGCTATCGAGCATAATCCCAACAAGATGAGTCACTCAGCTAAGTGCAGCTGTAAGGGCAATGTATAAGCAAATAAAGAACTATATCATTTAAAAGGAATCCTTTACAGGGAATTACTAGAATTCATAGGGATATAAAAAATATATACATATACTTAAAATGATGATGCAGACAGAGTTAGGCTCTAGATGTGCTCGAGAGACCACCAGGCCCAGTACCACTAGAGGGGTTGCATTCATCTCTATAACTCTTGGTCAGGTCCACAAAATCCACTCAGCAGATGTCATCTGGGTCATCGATCGTGAAATTAAAGTAATCAACATCAGGTACGGAACCAATGTCAGCTCATTTCTTCTAAACGCCACTCTTCACGTCTACGTGGAAGGTCATTAAAGAGGATTTGGACTGGAGTTTAAGACACATGAAGTGGGGGTTTTGCCCGACCGAACTGTAATAGGCCTTTCATTGTGCTCTCTGGTTTCTTATGGTTTCTAGAGACTCAACTTTATGCTTCTAGATCGCCCGGTCCCATTTTCGATGAGCTTTATCTGAATATCGCTCATTGACACCGAAGAACATCAGAGCGGTAACAAGCTCTCGCTCTAACTCTATCAGCATAATAGCCTCAAAAGAGGGAGACCTCTTGTATCGATTAATGTTTAGGACCTTAAGAGCCAGTCTGGCCTCAAAAGCTAATCTGCTCAAAAGTCTGTATGGCCTCAAAAGTTAACATGCCACTATCTTAAGTCCTCAGCCAGCTTCTCATAGCGAATTCTAGCCTCACCAGACTCCTGTTGTGACTCGAGCATAAAATGTTAAGCAGAAGCGAGAGTATCCTTTACTATTTTAGCCTTATCTTTAAACTTGACGGCCTTTTTGTCGGCTAAAATAGCCCTTGACTCGTGCTCAATGTACGACATTTCAGATTTTTCCACCCTCATCTCTAACTCACCATTCTTCGTGATAAGCTCTAACATTTTCACTGGCTGTGGAAGTCCTACTCTGAACACTGGCTAGCGACCTCCTTAAAGCAACCTCGGTCACCTTTTGTTTCTCAGTCTCTCTTCATAAGACTACTTGATATTCGATTGTTTGGTCGAAGTAGATTTAAGAGCCTCGTTCTTCTCAACAAGCTCATTTTTTAGTCGGGAGATTTTTGCAGCCTACCTTTCCTAAGTTATTAGGGCTTGAGTCAGACTAGGTAAAAGGTCAAAAATGCTGAAAGCTTACATATACACCATTGTTAAAGATTATACGAATCTGCTCGGAGCTAGAAGCGGTTATGGCCTCGCCGACGGACATGGAACATAGCATGATAAGAGGGTCAATTGATGGATTGCTTGAGCTTGAAAGGGGAAGAGGCCTAGACGGCACTTTGTTCAATAAATATGGAGAGGTTGTCTTTTCATGCCTAGAAAGAAGAATGACCAGGGATACATTTGAGGAGGTTGGGTCCGCTACAACACTCATACTTAGAGTTCCTCCGACCTCCTCTGCTTGAAGGCCTGTTGAAAGGCTCATTTCTCTCTGCACACTAGCTCCCTGAACATCACCACATTCACCAAGAAGAGAAATTTTAGGAGTTACGCCCCGTGGACTTGGAAGCAGATCGATCCTGGATAGCACTCTCAACTAGGTGGGTCCTAGCATCACCCACCATGGGGGTAACTTCAGCGTTTAGTAAAACCCCAGATGGTTGGCCTAATCGCATGGAAATCTAGTCAACATGATCCAAAAAATGGTCGGATACATTCTCATTAATAGGTTTAGTGAGGTCAGTCTCACCACCGTTGAAATCAAAGTCAGTAAAAACTATCTGACGTTTGACTATAAACTGCATCAGGGCTTTACCAGCACGTTACGTAGGAAGATTAGTTAGAGGTTGACTTATAAAGCGATCGGCTTAGGCATGAGATGATTCAGATTGGTTAATCGGTGGGGAAAGTTCTGTCTGTTGAAGACTAACCTGCTCGCCAATTTTTGTAGGGAGTCCATTTGGGTTTGTTCGGATGAAATAGAAATGAATGTCACAGATGTACGATCAACTGCTTCTTCAATCATTACTCCATCAATATCAGATCAGTCAGCGTTTCTTGATCATCTTCTCTTCGGAATTTGAAAGACTGACCTCTACGTGATAAGCCTCTGAACCCGTTACTAGCTAAGCCTCTTTCCATTTACGAGCAGCCTCGGGGGCAGAAATCCCTTATACTGTCTTGGCCACCTTTATGGCAAATCTTCTCTTACCATCCCTCATGAGGGCTTCGTCTACTCCTCTAAGCCTGTCCAACTGGGCTCAAAGAGAAATTAGGATCAAGCTTATAAGTATGCTCCACTAGATCAAGATCAGAGAGAGCGACCCCTTTGCCACTTGGTCAGCAGCTTCTCTCCTGCTAAGCATGTCCAAATTCTTAGACTTCTCGGCTTGATCATGTTGGGATTATGCTCGATAGCAAGAGTGTAATATTGTATTTGACAATCTTCTCATATTAATAAAGTGATTTCTAGTTTAACAAATCTTATAGTATTTATAGTTTAATTATTATAATTGTCAAAAAGAAAATAATCATAAGTCAAAAGACTATGAGAAAAGAAGAATTGTTCATACATCTAGATATGTATGAGGTAGACACAATTCTTTAGTTAGTCTTAAATAATGTTCACAACTTAAGATAAAAGGTTGGGCGCCTTTAACTTGTTAAAGTTGTAGACTCTTTGGCTAGCATTTGAGTGGGATCAAATGTGTTAGGATGAGTCTAAAATCATCAAACTGTGGTGTCTTTGGACAAAAGAATCTAGTGCACTGGGTGCATTGAATAGGATCACAATGAAATACTTTATCTAGAACCGTCAATAGATAAAAAATTTCATTTGAAGACAATCGGAGAGTCTATCTCAATCTTGAGATAAATGATGGACTTATGGTTGCAAGTGTTATCATTTGAGCTATCAATAAGTACGATTATATAGCATAGTCTATCCTCGATAGTTTGGTTGTATTCATTTGTTAATCGATAGAGGACATCATTTATAGACATGGACATTGTGGCTTCATTTAATAAATGAGAGTATAATACCATCATATGGATGTTTTGAGGTATTGGATATTAAATCTTAACGTTAAGTTTTCAATAGTGTCTGTTGAAACATGGCTTTTGGACAAAATATCCAAGTTCAAAATGTGGTCATATGAGTAAATATGGTAACTTGGAGAGCTATAGGCGGTCTATGAGCTCTTGGCGATTACTGGTATTCCTCACGAAGATACACTTTCTCCAATAAGGTTGTCTAGGGTATGAATGAGTTACATCAACTTATTCTATCTTTATTTAAGAGTTCAATTTTAGTTTTTTAGTGGAATGAACTAAAATTAAATAGATCGGACTTAAGTGAATCATTTGTTGATTGTGATTGGGTTGTGTCTATTGGAGCTTAAATCTAGATAGCCCACCAAGATTCCTAATCCATACGAACTTGCATGAATCACTTGATATATTCTACCAGACCAATTTAAGGATCCATCTAGAATTGTATTGAGGCATGTGGATTTGTTTCTTTTTGTAAGAATGGGTCTAGTTCACATGTGGACTTTTTTATAAAGGTCAAATTGATTTAATAAAATAAGAAAATAATATATTGGCTCATATATATGAGTTGGCCGGCAAGACTATTTAGAATAGCTTAATTATATTATATTATTTTATTATTTAATTAAATAAAAATTAATTAATTTGGTGATTAATTAATTATTTTATTAAAAGTCAAAATCTTTTTCCTAGTAGGAGATGGTCTCCTAAAATTATATTATTGTTGGTAGTATAATTAATATTAAAGACTATATTTGATAAGTAGATAAATAAAAGGAATTATTTATCTAATCAAATTAAGAAGTCTTTAATATGGTTACAAATACACTATTGAGTTTTGGTGTAGAATAGAATTCCTTTTTGAAAAGAATTCTTAACCACCAAGTAAATCCACCTAAGGAAATGATTATTAACTACTAAGTAAATCCTTCTTAGGAAAAGATTAAGTCTCCTAATTGAATTCTATAGAAATTTCGGACAGCCCTTATATATATATATATATATATATATATATATATATATAAGAGGATAGAATTCCTTTTAGATAAGGATTTTTAACTACCAAATAAATCCACCTAAGGAAAAGATTCTTGCCAACCAAGTAAATCATTCTTGGGACAGGATTTATGATCCTATATATATATATATATATATATATATATATATATATATATATATGTTAGGAAATTCAGACAGTCCTAAGGTTTTCTATGAGAGGAATTTTGGCCAAGCTAAGCAATTTTCAAGACGAGAATTTTGAGGGAGAAAAATTTAGTTTTTGTTCTAGACAAAATTCGATCAAATCATAGATATAGGGTGTAGAATTCGGCCAAGGAGAAAAGAGAAAAAGCGAACGTTTTTGTTTTTGATAGTACACTGGTATCCTTTACATCAAAATGGTTTTGTGTGCAAAATCAAAATGGGTTCACGCGAGTTTCAATCAATTAGATTGATAATTCACAAGTGACCGGACGTTCTTGGATTTTTCTCTTGGAGGATAATTGTAACTAACAAAGAAAAAGATTTTGTTTGTTTCCATCCTCGGGTATACAATTTAAAGAAAGGAAGCCCACACTCCTAGGTGATTCACGTTCGTGATTGGATTGGAAGATCTTGCGGATTCAATTCAGCGCTTGTTCAATCGTCACGGGAAAAAGGTATGACACTTTTTATATACATCAATTAATCTAGGGTTAAGGTTCTTGTTATTTAAAAGGGAACAAATTTTATTAATACGCAAACCCTAATTTCATTTTTTCACGCTTCCGCTGGACGTATTTTCCCTTCAGATCACCAGCGACGACATCTACCTTATACATTGGAAAATAAATTTGATAAATACCATAAGAATGGGTATGGATGTTATAAGTTAAGTGACAGGAGGTTCTGAACTTACAACGTTTGCGTTGGCTGAAAATAGCAAAGAAGAGTCCCAGTTTGATCAGATCCCTCTCTATAAATAAGGAGCGGTGGTCTCTGGTTTCCTATGATGTTTGAGCTGCCGTTATTACCATGTCGGCTTGGCCCTAAGTCAGTTTGGCATGAGTTTTATTTCATAACTCGGGAGTGTAAAAGTGCCTTTGGACACTATTTTTGGCTAAGTTTTAGCAAGGATCAACCACGATTGTCTTGCCCCAGTCACCCTTAACAAAAAGCCAACTATTCTTCTAGAACTAGTTCGATGACGGAAAACCCCAGATGAAGCTTTTGTGCTCCTTGTTATATGCTGGGGTGGGTTTCTTGGTGAACTCGTGAGTAATCTAGTGGTTGAGAGAATTGGATTGAAGGTGGAAAGTACCCCTAGTATATGATCGACCAATGGTATAGAAGTTACGAATCTCTTGAGGAGTCGGGTGATGTTTGGCCCCGATCAGTCTCCATAAATGCCATATGCTGATCAGGATCCGATAAGAGTTGAGAATCAGTTGTGCAAGAGCAATTATGGCCTTAACCAAATATCTGGCAATGAAATGTTAGATTGGTAGAGTCACCTCAGAAGTAAACATGGCTCCATTAATGGCAACAGCACTCGTGGGAGGATTCCAAACAGCTCGCCAACAACTTGTGATTAGCTCTATCACTCAGGAAATATCGATTCTATCAACGTAGTTTTTGATTTCCCAGTCGATCACCACATTCACCTCGCATTCAAAGACACATGGTTGGTCAACAGAGAACCTCAACAAGTGCGCCCGACGCCTCTTGAGGACATCGACTAACTTTAGCAGTTAAGAGGAAATCTTCAATCACTCGATGAAGAAGGAGAATTCTAGGTGGAAGTTCTACTTCCCTGATTGGTACCTGTTGCCTTTGACATCACCGAACATGTATCAACAGAAGAATGCAAAGGTAAAAATTCAGAACAGGCAATTGAATAATCCACGTTGAGAGATGTGGGTTGAGTTTGAGGAGTAAACGCATGGGGACTGCCCCACAATATAGACTCAAGTCTGGTGATATTCTTCTTATCACCCATTTCAACAGCACGAATAAGTAATTCAGAATAAGATGGCAAAGGACAGGATCCATATCCGAGTAATTAAAATGGACGAAAAGTGGACACTGATAGTGGAAGAATCAAAGGTCTGATGAATGTGGATAATCTAAAAAAAGCTTAAACAATAAGAAGCTTCGAAGGAAGATTTGAGAGAGGAATAAAAATTAGGGTTATAGTTTTGAATAAGGATATTGCAGAGGAAGATCGTGAGAGAGGGAAAATAAAGAGTTTTTGAAATACATATAGCAAAGAATGACATCATCCCCCAACTGAAAAAATGCACGCGAGAGTGGAGATAGGTGCACATACACCGAAGATCACGTGCCATTCGAAAATCAAATAAACCGCTAATGATTTCGTCACTCACAACGTGTCACTTGGGAAATTAAACGATTGTGGTTAAAATTAAAAGCTTAGCTATTAGGCATTAATGGTTATTAATGAGCTACGAGACAAAAATGAAAAGCAATTTAAACATACCTCACCGAACGAGTCCCTTTTGATGAACGAGATACTCGGTTCGAATGTTTAACAGGGTATTGTTATTGGTAAAACCCGGAAGGGTGATACATCAGCATAATCACCAGAATTCACGGAGATTAAAGATGACATGTCACCAAAAGTCAACCGAACTAAACCGATCTGAGTTGGCCAAAGATAACTCCATGATACCTGGTCAGGGTAAAGACCCTCGATCGGGATCTAATAGTTGGTGGGGGTGAATGAAGTTTGGACGGGATTAGTGATTGGTTAACTGAGCAACACGTAGAAAATTATAGAAGATGGTTGATTGAGCAACACATGGACAATGTCAAGATCAATGCAATTATAACACGCATACGCAAAGAAAGAGTCTTACTTAAATAATGTGTCTTGGAACATACTCTGATAAGGAAACAAATTTCGTTAGATATATCAGAGTCCATATTAGACAAGGATCTAAGATGTTCAGGACATAATCTATATGGAACAGGAAAGAAGGTTAACATGATTCCAACAAGTCAGAGTCTCATTAAATCATAACAATTTTTTTTACTTGTACACCAAGAATTAGGATTCTATGCATGTATAAATAGACCCTAAAAATACCTTTGAAAGGGTTAACGAAAAATAAATATACGAGAATACAAGAAAGATTGAGTTTGTAATCAAAAGCATTCATAGTGAAGTTTTTATCTGACCGTCTCCGACAACCTTGGTTTTTCCCTTCTTATGTTTTCCACGTAAAGCTTTGTGTTTTGCATGTTCAATTTCTTTCATTGATTTATAGTTTGATTATTGATTTATGATAACTTGTTACACGTGTGATTAATTTTATTTAATTTAAAAGTTACCGTAAACAATATCCTATAAATATCGTGGCCATATCGACATGTCTCGGTAGACTTTGGATAGGTGTGTTATATGTGAGTTCAGAAAAAAAAAAAAATCGGTGTATAATCATGTCGTCAATCGTCATATAAAGTAATTGGGCCTAGATTTGAGGCCCGTGTATGAAATCAAGGTCACGCCTAGAGTGGGCCTCAAAGCCCAAGCAAAATTGTACACAGTACACATGGCTGACGACACGTAACAAACCATATTTAAAAAAACCACTCAACTTATATAAGCGCAAAGCAAAGCTAACAGTCACTCTTGTGGTCTCCGCCAAAACATCATTAGAAAATGGAATCGATGGAGATAGAAGAGAAACAAGCGCCATTGATAGAGCAGTACGTGAAGGAAGCTTCCACTCTCACAGACGTCTCCTCTTTGTCCAACCTCATCGTCGATGCCACCTCTCACCCTTATCTCTTCGCCTTCTCCGAGATTTTAGCTGTCCCCAACCTCCTCCAGGTTTTTTTTTTTGAGAAATATTTGTCGTGTTGAAAATTTTATATTGATTGATTATCAGGCCAAAGCAGAATCGTTATAATAATTTATAGTTTTTGCTTTTCGCTAGAAAATAAGAAATCGCTTTGTTTTGTTGTGTTTCTAACTAAAATTAACCTAAATACAGCTCCAGGGAACGGAGAAATATGTGTACATTGATTTGCTTCGTCTTTTTGCTCATGGTACATGGACTGATTACAAGAGTAAGATACATTTATGCCTTTTCTCTTTTGCCGTCGATGGATATTTTTTTAATTTTTTTCTTTTTGGTCTTTTATACTCTAATTCTGTTGAAGATATTAAAATATGCATTATTTGTATAAAAGCAAGCTAACATAGTAATATGACTAGAAATAAAATTCAAAATGTCAAAATCATAAATCGCCTTTTCAACTTTCAAGTTTCACTTATTTAGATCAGTGATTACGAAAAGCATATAATGCAAATGGTCTGATCATGACAGGAAAACTAACATCGTCGGGCCTTCTTTTTAGAATTTGGTATTTTGGCTTGCCGATGTCCAATGTGAGCCAAAATGTGTTAGTTAGGAATTTAATTTGTTTGAATGTTTATATAGGTAATGCTGCAGATCTTCCACAGCTGCTACCTACTCAAGTGCTCAAGCTTAAACAACTTAGTGTGCTTACTCTTGCCGAAGCGAACAAGGTGTCTGGTTTAACTCTTGTTGAGATCTTTGTTCTTGTTGCTTGACATTACTTTTTGTGACAATTAGGATTATTGATTTATGTTACCCTGATAATGATAATGTTTTCTATAGATAATTTTCATCAATAAAACAAAAAACTAATAAATAAATCCTGTGCTTTTTAAAATTGTTCATGGTCCAGTAAAAAAAAAGGTGTTATCAAACGTGACAACATTGTGAATTTGTGATAAATATGATATCATGAAAATGCCACAGCTGCCGTTGATCAAGAAGGAAATCCAAAAGCAAGTGTTAGCATCTATACTTTCATAGTAGTTGATTGTCCTTTGATTAAATGAAAATCCATAGAACCAATTTTTTTCTGGGATTATTTTATCATTCTTTAAGTATTTTCTTGCTTTAAGAAGCTTAATTTGCATCTTGGTTGTCTCCATAGCTGAAAAATGAGATTCAAATTGGAAGTTATTGAGCCCATTTACCCATCAAGACATTAAATGGTTTGGCTGGTTGCAGGAAGCATCATCCTTGATCAATTGTGTATTTTTTATTTCTTTTTGTTACCAACTTCTTTGTCTTTCTCTTTCCTGGATTCAGATGACATTTCTGACACCCTGTTATCAAGGAGGCACAGTGATAAAAGTAGAAGTCTGAACAACTAGCTGGAATTTGAATTCTGATTGAACTATATTATGTGACCACCAACCAGTATGGCAGTATGTCTCCAATAATTTTTACCACATAATATCCCGTTAAAACCTTTATGATGGTGTATTGAATTTGTTGTGGATTTTTTCTTCTAATTAATGGGTTAACTTATACTATTTAGTATCTTAGGTCTGTAGATTTAGGTACTGCCGTGAAGTTCCTTGGATTTTGTTGTGAATCTGATTTATGAATTTCTCATTGCTTATATGCCACAGCTACAAGTAAATCTCTTAATGATTTATCTTGCCAACACATACCTATTAATATGTTGGATTTCTTTCATTATGTCTATGAAATGATGTTTCTTTTGTGTAAATTTCAATAAAGCTTCAATTCTTTACTTGTTTAAGCTCTCTCCTAGGTTCTGCCCTATGATGAACTTCTTAAAGCACTTGAGGTTGCTAATGTGCGTGAACTTGAAGATTTCCTTATCAATGAATGCATGTATGTGGTAGGTCTTCTTACTTCTTTCCTAAGATTTTCTTGAACTTATAGTCATCATGCAAGAAGCTACTGTCTTCATACTGTTTAGAATATTTACAAACCATTGATTTAAGAATTAATATTCAAGATCTGCATATTTAAATCTGAAAATGTGAAAGGTTTCCAGCAGCATGAGAATTTGATTAACACTAAGCTAGTGTTCTGACATGAATTCAGAATCATTAACAATTAGTATACATTCTGATACCATTAAGTGGGCTCCTTCATAAGCACAAATTTTAGGAGACAATTGTATGCAGTCAGTTGATTAGGCCTTTAGATTTATTGAGGTTTAGTTATATGAGGTTTATCACCTTAAGGTGAATAAATTGGTTCTTCTTCTTCTTCATTTTTTCTTGGTTTATGAAGTACCAAAAAGAATCTTTCATTGCATTTGTGAGGAGAAAATGCTCATTATCTTGTAATGGTTTTTCCAGGGCATAGTCAAAGGAAAGTTGGATCAGTTGAGAAGATGCTTTGAGGTAGAATTCTTAGTGTAGATATTTATTTTAGTTTATTTTTTGATATGAATACATATCAATTACTTAGGACTCAATAGTTTGGTTATGCTATTTGCAGGTTCAATTTGCAGCAGGGAGAGATCTGAGACATGGCCAACTCGAGAGCATGATACAGACCGTATCAACTTGGTATGTCTTGGTTCAATCATTTTTCAAATTTAAATATAATGTCCAACTTTCAGTTATAAAGTCTGTTATCTTGGTTCTTATATTCTGAAAAATGACTCTTGGAAACGTCCTTCTGCCATATCCTAGTGCTTATTGCTTGTCAATATACCTATTTTGTCTCAGACAAGTAAGTTTTCTATTTACTGACACCAAGTATCCACTTATCTCTTTGCTAATTGGGTTGTGCAATGCAATTATTTCAATAATGGATTTCTCATGAGATACTGTTGGTGGATCTGTTATGATTTTACCTATACCCTGTGTTAGCTAACAGCTTAACACAACCCTTAATTAAATTGACGGGGTAATGGTAAATCCTCTTTTTTAAACTTTCCATGTAAACTAGTAGCCACTTTTATATGGTCAAAACTCAAGTTTTATACATACAATTTTTTATCCGTTTCCACAATTTTTTCTTGGTGTGGCTGTTGGATGGCAGAGCTGGTGATGCAATTAGTTTAACCACTATATACTACTGCAGGTGCTCTTTTTTTTTTTTATTCCAATAAATATAAACCAACAACAAAAGGTTGAACTTAAGGCCTTTTGTACAACAACAAAAACCTTATCATCTAAGTTAGGTAGTACCCACAATTCATTTCATTAATATATTTTTGTATTTACCGTCATCGTCATCCATGCTTTAAAAAGTTGATTAATGACTGGGGAGCCAGAAGTAGATTTAAGTAGAAAATCAATTACCCAAAAGGAAATGAGCATATTAGGTGGAAAAAATAAAATATGGACTGGAGATACCGGCTGTAAGACGAGTTTTACTGATATGAGTAGACAGAAAATACTATTGTTATTCACTCCCTTTTTCTGAAGGTACTAAACCAGTAATGAAATAAATGAGTATTCTTTATTCTGATCATCATATCATTAATGCACATCAATTCCAAGTTCCAGCATGGAAATCTTTATTGATTAAGTCCTCAGTGCTTTAGCTGGTGGAAAGTGTGAGCATCTTGTCATGTATGCCTTTTTCATGATCCTATATTAGGTGGTCAAATATTGGAAATTTTATTCTTTCATGCTACCGGGTTTCTCAATGCCTTCAGCATAATGTCTTGTGTTTTTATGTGTTTTATTTAAATGTGGTTTAAACTTGTCAATTCCTATGGCTGTACAGTTGTTTTCTTGGTGATTAATGAAGTGAACATTTTAGGTTTAGATTACAAGCTTTATTAATCTCATTTTCATGAGTTGCAGATTTCTACATTTTCTCACTTCTTACAACACATTTACCTTTATTTCTTGTATATTTCATTGGTTTCTGGGAGATCACCAGTCTAAGTGCGTTTTCAATGATAAATTTTAGGTTAGCCACTTCAGACAATGTGCTTCTCATGATTCGAGACAAGATTAAATGGGCTGAAACAATGTGTGAAGGGGATAGAAATCACCGTAAGGAAGTCAAAGATTGGATGGAGGAAGTGAAGAAATCTCTCCATTCCAAGGTCTATTGAATTGACCCTTTCATCTTTAAACCTTTTGTTTGTAAAGTAGGGTGCTATGTTTTGTGACGTGCAGGTAACCACGTATTTATATGAAATTTAGGTTTTTCTTTGGTACACTCCTCACTCAGTTGCAGAAAGTGTTTCTTTTGTGTGAGGGAGTTGATTTTTTGGGCATTCACCATAAATGCAAGAGTCGGACAATGAATTATGTCTGCATGATAGGATTACAGTTATTTCATTCATCATACAGACTGTTGTTAAAACCTATTAAATTATAAACTTTCACACATGGATAAGAAGCCTTACTTTAAATTTGTAATATATTTGCCAAGCTGTGCATGTGTGCATGCAAGCATGCAAACATACATACGAGTATCAAGTCCTGCATAATTATGATAGTAAATAAGTTGTGTAAGTTGATGCTCTGGAGCCTCAGAGTGTCTGATCATCCATAATATGACATGGGTAGCACAGAGGGCGTTAGAAGGTGCGCGACTATCAAGAGTGATACTGTTACAATGAATGATAGGAAGCAACTGAATCTTGCTTAAGTGTGGTTCTAAAGTACTTGTATTTCAACCTGTATTTTAAATGTGTAAAGGAGATCCATTTCAAAAGCTATATAAATTGCAATGGATAGTTCTATTTTCATAAACTCACATCTGTGTTTACAAAATGGCCCTAGGGTTTTTCTTGTCTGTCCTTTTGCTGTCGGAGTCCAACTTTTTAAGAATAGTTCCCTGCATATTTTGAGCTGTGTTTCTTCTCATTGTTTAAATAAAGAGAACCGATTCCTTTTCTGCAGCAATATATTCATCAATGTGTTTTACTTGCATGCTGAGAAAAGTTTCACTGTAAGCAGGGTGGTAAACAGCATCAACAGGGTGGTAAGCAGTTCCGAGGGCATCAGGATTCTATTTACTGTGAATTTGATGGAGAAATGGACTATGAGGATGAACTAAGCCTATCAAAGAGGTACCTCAGTTCAATTTTTCTTTTGGCAATTCTGAACACTCCTATTTTATGAGCTGATGATTTACATTTTCTGTATAGAATATTTATATCATGTGTCTCTTTAGGCATCCATCTTTGAGGAATTTAAAGCCACGTCTTTGTTCTTTATTCTCCTGAATGGGGATTTGGAAGGGGCTCTAAGTAGTCTTGTATTTCTGTGGTTTTTGTAGGGGTGCATGTATATGTATTTTCTTTGAGATAGTTTTTGAAGATAGGTATATGTATTTTCTTTGAGATAGTTTTTGAAGATAGGTATAGCAGAATCAGACATTGATGATTGCTTCTTGAGATAGACTATGCGACTGCTTCTTCACTTGAGCACCTTTCCTGTTTCAATATTTTAGTTCCCTTTTCTTCCAAAAGAAGTAAAACTGATATCTTATATCTTACTTGATCTGTGAAGTTTGGGCAAAGGAGTGAAAATGACTTCTATTAACTGTTGTGGCATATTAGTCAATACAAGATTAGAGTATTATCACATTCACTTTAGCTTAATCTGTAGTTCCAGATGGGGGGTTGAATAGTGGATGATCAATCAGGTTTACCGTTTGTGCATTCCTACTCTCTGGTGTGGCTCTACATAACATGTTTTCTTTCCACGTCTCTCTAGTTCTGTACCGATATAATCTCATTCATTGTTAAATTTTGCAGGAGACGACCACCTAAATATCGTCCTTAAGAAAGATGGATTCTTTCAACGAAGATATTAGTATCAAGAAAGATAGGATGGATTGTTTCAAAGTGCTTTCAGGTTTCCTGCTTGATTCCCCTCTCTGCATATTAGATTAGAATGATAATATAGAAAGGTTTTTATTAGATTGCTATTATTCTTATTTGAATTATTGTTGGACAGATTCAAGTTGCTGGTTTAGCCTAAATTTGCTAGAAGATAATAGAGAATTGTAATAAAGTTATTGTTATTGATTTCAACATGAAGTTTTCTCAGTTTGTAAATGTCATGAAAATATGATGCTATATTTTTTCTTGCTCGGCAATTTCACCATAGCTTTTACCATTTTTTTTCCCAGTTTGGCACTCCGATCTTGCTGGGCCAAATAGCATCACTAACCTCCATAATTTCTGATCGATTTCAAAGAGGAAAATAGAAAACTCTTTACATCTTTGCGATTTCTTAGGAGCCCTCTTAACTTTGATTGAAAACATTTAAAACAATTTAAATCAGATCAATTTAGTCACCGTTTCGGTTTTGAAAGTGAAAGTGGCTGAATATAACTTTGAATGATGTTTTCATTATATGTTTGTTTGTTCAGCCACTAACAGCGACAGCAATCGAAAAATCAGAAAAGGAAAAAAAAAAAAAGAGTTAATTGCATGTTTCAGGTACGTTTACGTATTTGTCAATGTGAACGTAGTAGTTTAATGCATTTGAATTGCTTTAAAATGTGGAACGTCCTCTAGGCTTTATCTCTTAGAAAATGTTAAAAATGAATCAACTTGAATTGAGCAGTCAAGTCAAATATTCAATGTTTATGGGACAAGCTATTGTTTGCTCGTGTGCGCCGTGTTTGTGGTGGACGCTTGACATCATGACCCAGTCTGGGGCTGTTGTCTTTTTGCTATTAATATTTTAGTAGGGGTGGGCAAGCATAACGTATATAAAATGCAAAGTTTGTGTTTGATTCCACATTTTAGTAGTTATATATATATATTTATAAAAAAAAAACTTTTTTTTTTTAAGTCATTCAGTTCAGAACATTTTATATTTTCTTAGGAATCTTATTATTATTATATTGACATTCAACTTTCCTATTTATGGATACTCTGACTACATAATGGATAAAGAAGAAAGTCTCACTATTTTTGTTATAGAAGTGCGAATGTGGAAAGTGTTCTTCTCATTTGTTAAAGCCGACATAGGCAATGTTTATTATTTTATTACTTGATCAACGTGGTTGGTTGGGATAGACATAGTTGGGAAGGAGTTTTATTTTTATTTTATTTTTTTATAACCCAAAAGTTCTCCGAACCCGCTTTGCCAACTTGTGTTCGAAACCGGGCTGGCTCTGTGGAGCTCTTCAATCTATAGGCAAGGGCGGACGCCTAAGAGTTGGTCAGCCTTTTGTGATTTTTTTTTATTTGTTTTATTATGTTAACTGTTTGGTTATTATAATTTATAACAACTAACAATTAGTTTGTTTAAAAAAAAAAAAAACAAGTGAACAACTAACAATTAGAGTTAAAAGTGATTCTCTTTTCCCGATGTGTAACTGTCACCACGCACCTCAAAACTCAATTCATCTCAATTATCTCTTTCATCCTGATTAGTAATTTTTTAATTTCCTCCCTCAAAATTTACGATTACAAAATTAAATATAAAAACATAATCATATTGGATATTTCAACTCAGGTATTTTTTTATTTAAAATTTATTTTTTTCTAATTAACAAGTCAATGTTTTAAATTTGTTATTTATCATTTTAATTTAAAGATAAAACTCATTATGTTATTTTATTTATCAATATTTTTAAAATTTGGATCTTTTATTTTACTGATATTGGTCACGACCTACTTTATTATGATTGAAAGTACTGAAAGATAATATTTGCATTTAAAGTAACGAAAGTGAAATTTATCTCGATCATTGATTACATATATCACTAGATTTATTAGGTCAGGATGTAGATCAGTTCAGTAGAAATAATCGACAGCTACTATGGCATGCTTTGCTCCACCCCCTGTCCCAGCTGGCATTGGACCGATCAGGTCTAGTCCCCACATGGCGAATGGCCAAGGAGCAGTGAGGTTTCTGAGTTTTTCTGGGGGTTGTCGGATATCGTTAGCAATCCTTTGACAGGTATTGCAACTTTCCGACCACTGCTGTGCATCTGAGAAAAGTGTAGGCCAATAATAGCCTTGCCTGAGTACCTTATGCGCCAGACTCCTACCCCCAGTGTTGTTCCCGCAAACTCCTCCGTGGATCTCTTGAAGTATTCGATGTGCATCTTCTTCCGTTATACATCTCTAGAGAGCTCGAGAAAACCCCCTTCTGTATAATTCTCCTCCGATCATGGTATACCTAGCCGATCTATACCTGATGCGCTTTGCTAATACCGGATCTTCCGGGAGCACGCCTTCTTCCAGGAACATTCTCAGTTGGACCATCCAACCGTCTTGCGGTGTTCGGATTTCTAAAATTTCCAAATGCTTAGGTTCAGCTGTACTCGGTTTAAGGAGGTGTGCGACTAGAATGGTTTTAGGTCTGATTGAGGTTGTTGCTGACGCTAATTTAGATAAAGCGTCTGCCTTTTCATTTTCTTCTCTGGGGATCTGAGCGATTTTGTATTCTTTAAATTTTTGGAGGAGCTGTTTTGCGATGTCACGGTAGGTAATCATTCATTCATCTTTGGCCTGGTATTCGTCCATAACCTGGTTGACAACTACCTGCGAATCGCTGAATATCTCAACTTCATCTGCCCCAAGAGCTATGCAGACTCTGAGTCCAGCTAACAATGCCTCGTATTCGGCTTGACTATTGGTTGCTTTGAAATCAAATCTCATGGCACATTCAACATAATCTCCTTTTGGGGTGCGGACTGCGATCCCTGCCCCGCTGCCATGAGTGTTTGAAGAACCATTAACATATAGTTTCCATGGGAAACTTTTATCCAACAGTCTTTTTGTTTCCAGGTTTGGTTCTGTGAACTCGGCTATGAAGTCTGCCACCGCTTGTCCTTTGAGAGAGGTTCTGGGGACATAATGAATATCGAATTCACTTAACTCGATTGCCCATTTAGTAAGTCTTCCTGATATCTCTGGTTTTTGTAAGATTTGCCTTAATGGGTAATTGGTGAGAACCTGGATCGTATGAGCCTGAAAGTATGGTCTCAGCTTTTTTGCTGCTGAAACCAATGCTAAGGCTATCTTCTCTGCCTGTGAGTACCTGGTCTCGGCCGGTAGGAGTGCCTTGCTTGTATAATACACTGGTTTCTGCACTCCATCTTCTGTTCTGACTAAGACTGAACTTGCTGCAATCTCGGTTATTGACAGATACAGCTGAATTATTTCCCCTTTTTGTGGTTTTGAGAGGATGAGAGCTTGCCCAAAGTACTCTTTTATTTTTAAGAATGCCTGCTCACACTCTTTATTCCACTCCAGGCCTTTCCCTTTTTTGATTATCTTGAAGAAAGACGCGCACCTGTCTGTAGCCCTTGAGATAAATCTTCCCAAGGAGGCTAAACACCCTGTTAAACGTTGTACCTCTTTCAATGTTTTAGGTGATGTCATTTGTTGCAAAGCCTGGATCTTCTCGGGATTAACTTCGATTCCTCTTTGATGGACTTGAAAACCCAAGAATCTTCCCGAGTGGACTCCGAATAAACATTTGTTTGGGTTTAATTTCATCTGATATCTTCTCAAAACATCAAATGTCTCTCGGAGGTCGCGGGCATGCTCATCTGCTGAGACGCTTTTAGTCATCATGTCATCAATGTTCACTTCCATGTTCCTTCCTATTTGCGGGGTGAAGATTTTTTTGACCAACCTTTGGTACGTAGTTCCTGCATTTTTTAAACCGAAGGGCATTACTGTGTAGCAATATAAACCCTGATCTGTTGTGAAAGCTGTTTTTTCTTCATCAGCTTTGTTCATCCGGATCTGATTGTATCCTGAGTAAGCATCCATGAAGCTGAGCAGTTCATAACCTGCTGTGGCATCCACCGGCTGATCTATCCTTGGGAGTGGGAAGCTATCCTTTGGACATGCCTTGTTTAGATCCGTGAAATCTACGCACATCCTCCATTGTCCATTTTTCTTCTGGACGAGGACTACGTTGGCGACCCACTGAGGGTAGCTGACTTCTCTGATTGATCCAGTCGCTAGTAGCTTTTCCACCTCTTGTTTGATTGCTTGACTTCTTTCAGGATTGAATGATCTTCTCTTTTCTATTACCGGTTTTGCATTCGGGCTAACTGCGAGGTGGTGGGAATTACTAGGGCATCTATCCCGATCATATCTTCGTGACTCCAGGCGAATACATCTTTGTACTCTCTAAGCAGATTGGTCAAGTCTCGCTTGACTTTTCCTTCCAAGTTGGCCCCAATCTTGATTTTCTTGTCTGGTTTGTCTTCTTCGAGTAGTATTTCAAACAATTCTGTCTTGTATTCATTCGAGCCCTCCCTTGGATCCAGTTCGAATGACAAGGATTCTTCACACTGATTTGGCTGCATTATGGTGCACACTTGTTCGGCATCATGCTTGTCTCTGTATACCGACAGGTTTGCTCTTCGGGCCATCTCTTGGGATCCTTTGACTATCTCAACCCCTTGTTCTGTTGGGAACTTGATCATTAATGCATAAGTGGCCGTCACAGCCCTTGTTTTATTCAGGAATAGCCGGCCCAATAACGCATTTTTCGGCCAATTATCCAAGTCAACTACCACGAAGTCGAGCAGGACAGTTCTTTGGCATGGTCCCGTTCCGATCTTCACTGGTAGTTTTACCGTCCCGAGTGACCTGACCTCTATTCCCCCAAATCCTCTTAATGGAGTATAGAAAGACTGTAAATCTTTTCGGTCTAATCTTAGCTGGTCGTATACGGCCACGCTTAGGATGTCTGCTGAACTCCCATTATCTATTAAAATTCTCCGGACTTCCCTATGGCCAATCCGGGCACTTATAACCAAAGCGTCATTAGGTCGAACATCGAAGGCATGGGAATCTGTCTCTGTGAAGACTATTGGGTCCCATATTTCCTTTACCCTTTTCGGGTCTGGTTCAACCGAGTTTACGTCGAAGTTATTCCTTACTTCTACTGCTTCTCTGATTTCCTGAGTTCGTTCTCGGTTGCTTATCCCAGTAGAAGGTCCTCCGAAAATTGTATGTATTACTTGATTGGCTTCGGGGTTGGTTCTTTGGTTTTGACCAGGGTTGTGATCAACCTTGACTTTCTTAGTTTCTGGTCTCTCTTCTTTTTTCAAGATTACATCCCGCAGGTGCCCTTCCCGAATAAGAGTTTCTATGTAATCTCTGAGCTGAAAACACTTTGAAGTTTCATGCCCGGTTTCTTTATGAAACCTGCAATACTTGGTTGTATCTCTCCGGGCGAACTGTGATTGTCGCTGCGGTTCTTGCACCATATTCTTTTCTTCCAAGATGGCTAGAATTTCTTCTTGTTTCTTCCGAAGAGGGGTGTAATTGGTATATCTGCCTTGGTATTTCTCTGTGGACCGTTCGGCGTTGGGCCCATTACCCCCATCCTTGTTTTTCTCCTTGTTCCCTTTCCGTTTTTCCTTTTGATTCTGCCCCTTGGATATGGTATTCTTCTGTTCGGGCTTTCCTCCATGCATATAGCTTCCTCATGTAGCTAACACTTCTTCCTCGGCCAGAGTGTATCCTCCCGCCATATCCATCATGTTGGCATACCTTGTCAGCCGTGCTCTTCTCAAATCGAAGGATAGTCGTCCATTCTGCAAGTTATTGGTGAAGGCAACAATAATTGCTTCATCATTAGCGCTGCCAATTTCTGATACTGCTTGGCCGAACTGGCCAAAGTATTTTTTTAATGACTCGTCCTTCCCCTGTTTTATTTGAGAGAGGTAGGCCACCGACTTCTTTCTGTGAACGTTGCTCAGAAATTGCCTTGAGAAGCTCCTGCTCAACTCGCTGAAATTTTCGATGCTTACTAGGGGTAGTCTTCCGAACCATCTTGAGCCTGTGTCCCCCAGTGTTTGCGGAAAGTTGAGACACAATAGGGGGTCACTGCGGGCATATTGAGCCATGGCACTTTTATAGCGTCTAACGTGCTCCTTTGGATTTGTATCTTTTTTGAATTGCTCCACATGCGGCATCCTGAATCTTTCTGGGAATGGGGTCCGCAAAATCTCCCTGGTAAATGGACTATCGGAGTCATCGTTAGATAGATCGTTACAGCCGTAACGTCTAACTAGTGCCTCCATCTGTCGCCTGTTATTCTCTACTTCTCGAGTTAGGCTATTGATTGTGACATCTTTGTCCCCCACCAGGCTTCCTTGACGGTTGAATTGTTGGGTAACTGTCATTCTTCCTTCAGATTCTTCACTCTGATGCCGGAACCCTCGTGTGACTCCATGATGACGTTTACAATGGTGTTGATCACTGTCTTCTGATGATGACCGTCCTCTGTGCCGATCGTATTTACGATGTCTGGCACGTATTGTTTGATTGCGATCCAGCCTCTAGTGATTTTCCTCATCTAGTGTTTTCCGTCCAGCTGGATTGATTGGGGAAGAGTTCCTTCTGGTTTCTGGCATAGTTATTCCTGACCCCACTGCCATCGAACGGAGCCTTGCTGGTAGAGGATTGGGAGTATGTGCTCATGTGGCCAGTAGATCAATCCCTTCCTTTGCTGCGTCCGTCACCAATTGCTGTAGGGCCTCTTGGAAATGCAGCGTAAGATCTCTGCTAGTTTGAGGAACTTGCTAGATCCCCGCCAGGTGCGTAGGCTGGTTTTCTGTGTTTGCTGCAGGATCTTGTGACCTATTGCAAATATGGAAATCGCATGGTGATTTTTGGCCATTCCTTGAACTACTTCTGCTTCCTGCCATTGCTTTTTAACAAGTTCGGAGGTTCGACCCCTTTTTCTAGTGCCAATTGTTGACGTCGATTTCTGGATTATGCCAGAAAAGCCAACAAGAACTGGATTTTGGCTATTGAATGAAAGAGAAAGAGATGCAGAGAGAGTAACAAAGATGAATTTTACGTGGTAAAACTCCGACGGCCAGAGAAACATCCACGGGTGGTTGAAAGATCAACCAAGCCAAAATCCACTAAGAGAATAAGATGTTTTACAAGCTCTCAATCTCTCTTTTTTCTCTCTGTATTTACTGTGATTGTTGTATGCTATATTGCCTATATCTTTTCTGGACGAGATTATGGGTCTATTTATATGTTTATAGAACCCTAATCTGCCTTGTACAAGTAATACAGGATCTTTGTATTTAATTGTGATTCGGTTACTTTCTTGAGGTCGATTTGTCTTCTTTCTTGTTTCGGAGTCTCATGGAAATCGAGTGGGATCCTAGTAGTGCAGTTCAATTTGGACTTGTTTCCTTATAAGAATGTAGTCTTCGTAAAGAAATCAAGTTATTTCCTGATTGGGGACTCTTCTAATTTAATACTCTATTTCATTTGGGATTCCTTCCTGATGGATATCGTCACGTATTTAATGACAATCCGTATGAAATAAGCACCAAGTTCTTACTCAGGTCGTATTTATTCCCGAGTAAGAGTAATACCTAATGGTCCTGAGTAGTACCGTTTGAGCCCGAGTGGAAGTGTTATTTAACCAGTCCCGAGTGCTGTTAACTGATACCGAGTAGGTTTTATTCAATATATGCTTACTCGGACTTTCGGACTTTCGGACTTTCGGACTTTCTTCTCTTTAATGATGCCTTATAGGATATTTCCCGGATGCCCATTTGGACATCCACTTGGCTATTTTTTCCTTCCTGTCAATGACGTGTATGCTTGGTAAAATTTGCATACAACAAGACTCATAACAAATAACTGGCTGAATAAATGTATCCATTTACCAATTGTATCATCATTAATTAAGATACAAGTGAGATACATAAAATCTAAATCCAATCCAATCCAATCCAATCCAATCCAATCCATAAACTCGTAATGTTACTGATTCAACTTTATCTTTTGATATATATATTTAAGTGCATGTCACTTATTCAACTTCAAGTTGTGAGATGTATTCTATTTTCTACCGGTTAACATTCTTGTTGTTAGTGGCAATTTAAAGCCGGTAAGTCCATTCAATTCCCAGATGATAAAATGATGTCGGCATCAGTTTAGACTTTAGAGATTATGGGATTTTTTTTTATTATTTATTTGTTATAATTAGGTCCACAATGAAAAGTTTTCACTCTTGAAAGAAAATTTTCAATAAACAGTAACAAGCCTTGTATATTCACAAACCAAAACATCATTCATTTTTCGTCACATCTTTTTTTTTTTTTTTACCCTCTTATCTTCAAACTCAAAATTCTCTTGATCAGTCGAGGGTAAACTTGTATTACGTGTCTCAACTCAAGCGTCAGCTACGTCAGCATTAACTAACCAATAGGTGTCCGCCATGTGTACACGACGCCTCTTGTTGTACTCCTCCCGTCCCCATTTCCAACCCGGATTGAGCCGCGGCCGAGCCAGCACTCGATTTTCTCCTTCTCTTCGGTGACTTTCCACTGTCCGACGAAGAGGACGGCTCGGGAGACGACCGCTTGGACGTAATCCGAACCGGGTTGGGCTCACCAGAGTTGATCCTCAATGGGAAATTCAACAGAGCCCTGGAGCCCCTCATTCTATAAGCGGCTCGGTCGTAAGCCAAAGCCGCATCCTCAGCCGTCTCGAAAGTACCCAACCAGACCCGAGCCCCATTTTTGGCCGGGTCTCGGATCTCCGCCGCGAACTTCCCCCAAGGCCTCTGCCTAACTCCCCTGTAGTGTTTCCCCTTAGAAGGGGCCGCCGGCGGCGCAAGCCTCTCCTTTACCGGCGCCACCTCCGCCGAAACATCAGGCGAAGAGACGGCGTTCTGCTGCTCCTGTGGGACCCATCCGACATTGAGAGCGTCTCGCAAGAAATCGAAAACGACCATGTCCTCGGAATCGTCCTCCTTTAACGGAAGGTCACCCCAGTTGTCTGTTAAACAAGGGTACAATCTGCTAAAACTTGAGCTCCTGTAATATACAGTACTGGTACCGGTGGTCATCGGGACACTGAGTCCAGTCTCCGATTCACCGAGTAAGTGCCTGCGAACTGACTCTAAATAATCGGACTGATTCGTACTCTCTGCATACATTTCTACAAAGAAAGGATTGATTTCTCAATGATTAATGGTTTTTTTTTTGTGTGGATTAGTAATGATAAAATCTGAGATTTTGGATTGTGAATTGTGAGTCTGGAACTTTTTTTGGAGAACATAGAAGAGAGAGGGTTATATAGGGAGATTAGATTCATGAACATGAGTCTAATATTTTAAATATTATTATTTTATTTTTGGTGGATGGTTTTTTATTTTTTAGATATTGATTTTCTTCCAGAGCTTGGTTTCTTTGATGCTTCTTTTGGGGGATTTTAAACACGTGATTCATTTCCATAGAAAAGTAATTTATAGAATGATGACGTCATGAGTGTTAGGACAGCAAACTTGTTGTTTGTCATTTTTTGTATCCGATTAATCGCCGAGTTACAATTAACGGTTTTGTGATTTATATAATATCAGGTATGATTAGGTATACCGTATAATCGTATGTGGAGACATAACAAGGAACATTATTGTTAAATCTAGTATGATACGAGGTTGATAGATTCGTAACGTAACTACGCTACGAGGGCTGTGGGGATGAAACAACTCAGAGTTATGTAACATTTTTTTTTTCTTTTTTAGAAAAAATTATTAAATCTGGACGTACAAGCTTTAGCTTAATAGCATGTGTGATAATTGAAGTGATGTTGGAGTATGGAAATCGGAAAAACAGGAATGAGGAAACATCGAGGCAACGAGATGAAAAGGAAAAGGAAAGGCAATAGATTAATAGAAATACAATGTTTCTGGACATTAAATTTTTTAATTTTCCAACAGATAAGGCCAAAAGATCCAAAGAAGTCAATCCTCCCATTCACAAGTCACACAATTATTATTCTGAATTTGGACCCCACCACACCCATCCATTTGCATTTATCACACCTTCATGGAACCTCTATTTTAAGAGAAAATCTTCATGGGTGCGTTTAGTACGTAGATGGAGATGGAGATGGGACAGAACTGAATGGGACAGAATTGAACTGGTTGGAATAGGATGGAATGGGACAGGATAGGATAGATTGTTTTATATTGTGTTTGGAAGACATAGGACAGAACTGTTAACTGTACTATTATACGTTTGATATAGCTGAAACAAGACGGGACAAGATATTAAAATGACCAGAGTGTCCTAGGTAATATTTATTTTATTTTATTAAATAAATAAATATTTTTATATATCATATTTAACAAAATTAATATTGTAATTGAAAATTATTTTTATATGGAGTTGGTTAGATTTTACGTAGAATTGTATGGAATTTATTAATTTAATGGATTTATAAAAAATAAAAAATTATTGAATATATAAAAAATGAATAATTATTTTTTAGAGATCTGGAAAATTTCCCAGATTTTCCTATTCTTCTTTTCTAAAGAGCAAAAAATTAATAATTTCTTTTATAACGATCATTAATAATATCAATTGAATGAGATGCCCACCGATTTCAATCTGTTGTGCCCTGGGCTTTTTTTTTGTATTATTTTATGATTTGTTTGGGCTTGATTTTACAGGTTTATGGAATTAGAGGTTGAATAACAAGGTTTGAAGAAGAAGAATTGAGAAAGATGGAGATATTGTAGATAATGAGAAACTGGAACAGAGGGAGGGATCGAGAGAATCGATAGAGAGAGAGAGAGAAATATTATAATATTATATATATTATTACATATATATATTATATATATAATATATTGACGTCGATTTCTGGATGTATGAGAAAAAGCCAATAATATTGGATTTTAGCTGTGATTTCAAAGAGAGATAGAAGGAGAAAGTAATCGGACGCAAGTTTTACGTGGTAAAACTCCGATGTCCGAGAAACGTCCACGGGTGGCTGAATAATCAGCCGAGCCAAAATCCACTATTGAAAAGATTTACAACTCTCGATCTCTCATTTTCTCTCTGTATTTTTCTATATGTTTCCTATGATGAGATTATGGGTCTATTTATATGTTAATAGAACCCTAATCTTCTATGTACAAGTAACAAAAGATCTTTGTATTTAATTATGATTGGTTACTTGTTCGAAGTAGTCTGTCTTCTTTCCTATTTTGGGGACTTGTATAGAGATTGAATGAGACTCTAGTGATATAGTCCAGTTAGGATTTATTTCCTTATAAAGGCGTAGTCTTTTTGAAGAAATAAAATTGTTGCCTGATTTGGAACCATTTCTGTTTGGTATTCTATTCTTCTTGGAATTCCTCTTTGATATGGATATCTTCGTATATTTTAACGACTCTTGGCTCGTGTGAGCTACGTGCTGGGTTTTTTATTTGATTTCTTTCATGTTTGTCCCGAGTAGAACATGCTATTAGCTGGTCCCGAATAACGTCATCTAATCCCGAGTAGAACATGTCATCCACTAACCCCGAGCATCGTTAACTGATTCCGAGTAGTATATGACGTCAATTGACCACGAGTAGGTTTTGTTCAATACTTGTTTACTCGAGCTTCTCTTCTTTAGTGATGTCTTGTAGGATATTTTCTGAATGCTAATTCGGATGTCCACCTGACAATTTTATCCTCTTTGTCAATGACGTGTACGTCTGATAAAATTTACATACGACAATACCCCCTTAAAATATTTTTACCGAACAAGGTTTTGTTCCGGGCAAAAGTATTTTAATCAACCCTTAAATTTTTCGCTTCTATAACGCCAGGGTAAATGTCTTGTCATAATGGCATGTCTTAATGGTGATCATGTAAATTCAATTTGCCTCCTCACGCGAGATCTTAATGATTGCGACGTTTTAGAGTTCTGAAGGCCTTAACCAGTTCTTCTCTTAACACGTGTCCTCTACCGCTTCATTTCTCGATAGTGCTGTAATAATGGACCGGCCTGTGATAGGCCGGTCCGGTCGGTCCAGGAAGACAACGGACCTTGCTTGGCCCGACCCGTGAAGGAAGCGAGCCAGGCCGCGGCCTGGCCAGTGACAGGCAGCGTGCTGGGCCGCTGATAGGAGGCCAGGCAGGCCGGCGTGCCAGGCCTGTCGGACCGGCCTGTTGGACCGTCCTGTCGGACCGGTTAGCCTGTCCATTCGGTCAAGCAGGTTTAATTTTTTTTTTTCAAAAGCCCTCCAACGACTGGAATTCAAATTCCAGCCGTTGGCTGACTAAAATTTACAAAAACCCCCCTGAAATCTTTTAAATTATATTTTGACCCATAAATCAAGTTTTTCTATAAATACTTCCATCCATTTCATTTTTCATTCACTCTCTCTATCATTCTTTCAATCTCTCATTCTCTCAAATCTCAATCTCTAATATATTCTCCAATTCCCTAAACTTTTTCATTCAATTTGGTTATTACTCTCTCTACAAAATTCTCTACATTTTCCACCAACACACCAAATTTTAAAGGTACAATTTTGTTATTACTTTTGCTCAAACATATTCTCATAGTAAATTTATATGTTTATGTTTAGATTTTAGTTACTTAATGAAAACATTTTTATTTAGTTAGTTAGTTTATCAATTTTTAGGCTTTAATGTTAATATTATTTGTTTAGTATATTAAGATTTTTAAGTTTAGTAGTATTTTTAATATTTGTTATTAGTAAATTTAGAAAGTTAATTTATATTACTGAATTTAATTTTTGTAATAAGTAAATAATGAATGTTAAGTGTAGTAATTACGTTTGATATTGTTTTTTTCATAAATTATGAATTTTTAGTATAGTTGTTTATTTTAATATTTTTGGTGAGTATATTATGAATTTAAAGTGTAGTAGTGAATTTAAAATTTTTTGTTAGTGGATTATGTTAGTAAATTTAAGAGTAGTGTTTCAATCCATCAATTTTATGTTAGTATATTATGTTAGTAAATTTATCAATTTTATTTGTAGTAGTTGATTTAATACTTTTTGTTAGTAGATTATAATTTTTTTGTTTATTTTAATTTGTTTTTGAAGTAAATTAATTATTGTAAGTGTCGTATTATTTATAGTAATTATTGTTAGTAAATTAAGATTACTGTTAGTAAATATTGATTTTTAATTTGACTATTAACTACTATAGTGCTCATATTTTTACTTCAAATAATGGATCCTAACCAGCAGCCTTATTTTTCGGACGGTTTGAATATTCTCAACGATGAATTTGATATTTCAGAGCCGACCCATACTCAAGCGGGACCTTCTGGTTCCAGCGTTACACCAACATTACGTCCCAAAAAATTAACATCAGATGTGTGTCAATGTTTCGACATAGTCCAAATGACACTCCCAAATGGGACGTCTGGCCCAAGAGCTAAATGTAAGTTTTGTCATAAAGATTATGCTATAAGTACGAGGGGAACCGGACATTTGAGACGGCATATGCACAAATGTATGACTGCTGGTCATTGTCTCCAGAGATGGTAGAGGTACTAACATGCCTTCGGGATTGGGAGCATGCTAAAAAAAGATTACAAAATCTAACTGTAGATAAAGAACTTATTCTAAATTTCGACAATCTATATATTGATGACCCTTCAGGTAGTGGCCAGGGCCAGAACTAGGTTATACTTTTACATATGCATTTATTATTTACTTGTAAGTTGTAAAACGGTTGCACTCTTTTTCCCTTACCAAGTTTTTATCCCACTGGGTTTTTCTTGATAAGGTTTTTAATGAGGCAATCATGTAAATATGTAATACTCAATTCCATAAGTGAAAAATAAATAAATAATTTAAAAATTGTTCGTTCTCTTTATTCATTTCAAATCCTAATAATTGTTCGTTCTCTTTATTCATTTCAAATCCTAAACCCTAAACCCTAAATCCAAACAAACGTAATTTGAAAAAAAAAATTGGACTTAAAGTCTAGCCCGCCGGACCAGGCCCGTCAGACCTAGCCCGCCAGAAGGGTCCAGCGGGTCGGCCTGGCACGACACACAGGCACGGCCCGCATGAGCCAGGCAAGCATGCCGGGCGTGCCGGGCCAGGCCTGCTGTTCCAGAAACAGGCCGGGCGGGGCCAGCCCGCTACACCGTCGTGTGCCAGGCCTATTTCCACAAATGGACTGGCCAGGGCGTGCCTAATGGGCCAGCCCAGTCCATTTTTACACCACTATTTCTCGATGCCATTTTTGAGAAACGACCTATGCGTCTCCTAGTGCGCCGCATACGTCATCAAATATGTCATTAATTTTTCCCGCCTTGAGATTCTAGGGTTTCGTGCTATTACCTCTTTAAATTCTCCATTGAGGAGTTACGTTGGTTCATTCTCATAGACTCAAACCAGAAATTTTTCCAGCCTAGATTTCTTTACGCAGAAATCGCTATTCTCGTTGAAGATTTTGCATCAGATTTCTTCATTCAAGGTTAGTTTTAATGAATCCGACTTCCTGTCGTCGTCTCTTTACTATAGATGTCGAAGCGCTCGATCATGGGGATTTTCAACTAGTTTCCTGCGCTCGAAGATTATTTGGGGAAATCCCCCTGATGAACCTCCTCTTTTAGAAGTCGACGTTTCTGGGCATTACCCTAACTTCCGTTTTAGTCCTGTATCCAGTTCTGATTCTGATTCTTCTAGTTCTGAATCTGTCATTTTTAATCACAGGGTACCACTTCGATCAAGGATGGGAAAGAATCAAAGTAAAAGTGAAGTCCATAGGCACAACTCGGGCATCGTTCGGATCATGGAGCAGACTATTGAAACGTCGAAGAGGCGTTTAGAAAATCTCGTCTTTCTTTTTCTATTGATCGCCCGAGTGGGTTTGATGCCGAACCGAATGTGGTTGGGGTAGATGAGATCGAGAAATATCGTGCCAGTTTCGACTTGGATAATTTAGTTACTTTGATTCCTACTGGTGATAGAGCTACGTGGACTCCTCCCCCAGGCATGGTGGCAATCTATAGGTCCATGCTCTGTTGCGGCGTTACTCTTCCTCTTCAGCCGTTCATTGCCTGGTTTCTGGCTGAAGCAAGGATCGCTCCAGCTCTATTGACCCCGAATAGCTACAAGATCTTGATGTGCATGTGGCACATGTAGAGCCGAATGAACCTGTCACCGCCTTCCCCGAGTGAAATCAGGCATTTCTACATGCTAAGGCAGTCTAATAAGACAGGGACTTATTTCCTCATGTCTAACCCGCCAGATTGCTAGGTCCCCGAGGGGACAAAGGTGAATAGGGGAGTCGACACCTCCGATGATGTCATTAAGAGGGGCTTTGTATGAGTATTTCATTCGTCCAACAAGTACAGGAAGAACAATTGGTTTTTTTCCGAAGAAAATCTAGGTCTTGAAGTCACTCTTTCGATTGGGGAAACTCGGAGGGTGTTGAAAGTTTCCTAATTCTATTCCCCCGAGGTATGGAACAAGAAAAAACTTGAATTCAGCGATACTGAGCTGACCAAACTTGCTCGGGCTGCAGTTCGCACTCCAGAGAAAAAGTGCAGGACCTATCTTTTCAATAAGAAGAAGATGATAGAACTCAACTTCTTTAGCCAGATTTCTGGCTATCGCAGGCGATGTAAGTGATCTTTGTACCCTTTTTTTTAATATTATGACGTGATTCCCCCTTTTCTCCTAATTGTATGACTCGGACATCTTTTGCGATATTCAAGCTCGTCAGGTGAAGCCAATCCTTCAAGCGAGCCAAAAAAAGGCTTCTCGTCAGAACGAAGAGGGCATTGCCCCATCTGAGTCAGATGAGGACCCTGATGAGGCTGACAAGCAGGTTCCCAAAAGTGTCCATGAGGAATTCATCCTACCAACCATAGGGGAGTCAAGTGGCCCTAGTGGCCATACTCAGGAGTTTCCTGAGATGGAGGGAGGTAGAATGGTGGTCTTGGTAAGGGGCCTGATGGATCGAGCTCTCCGGTTGTGGTCCCTACCGAGCTGACGGACGGACACCGATGATACAGGTAAAACTTCTGAGGGACAAGTAAATATAGATCCTGACTTTTTTGAATCCTTTCGAGATGATGTTCAGAAAGATCCCTCAGCTGATCTCTGCTTTCATCGTTCTCGGGCCTAGAAAAGGAAGGTGATCAATTCTTCCACTAGCCCTCATAAGGTTCCTCGGGTGGTTTCATTCATTGACTCCAGTGATGAAGACGTCGGTGTTGAGATTCCCCCGAGCGTTGATGTTGAAGCATCGACGGGTGTAGAGACTTTGGACCATATTAGAGGCTTTTCCCCCCCGAGGTTGAAGATCTAACGGTTGAATCTTCGGGAGGTCCTTCCTATGCTTTTCCCCAGGATATGCTCAGAGCGATGTCATCTGGTCAGAATTTCATCGGAGATGATCACTGGAGCCACCTTAGGGACGCATCTTTGACGAGTCGTCTTCAGAATATTTTTAACGGCGCATCCTATGTAAGTTATTCCCAAATCTCATTGTCTGTCTTGCTTGCTTGCTAGAATTTTAATTTTGTTTCCTTGTAGATGGTGGCCGAGTTCGCAGAGTTGGTTCAGACGCAACAGCATTAAGCCGATCGAATAAGGCGTCTTGAGGCTCAACTGAAAAAAAGTGAGGATAGTCGTGCTCGGGTTGAATCGGCTTATCAAAAGGAGGTGGGCTCTGCCCAAGTGTTTACCGACCATTGTTTGGCGAAGCAAGTGGAGGCTGAGAAAAGAGCTTTTTTGGTAGAGGAGAAGGCTATGTCACTTCAAAACTTGTTATCTTTTGCCCAGGTATCAATGCTTAAGACCGAGCAGGAAGCGAAGTAGTCTAAGTCGGCGTATGAATAGAAAATCGAAGACTTGGAACGCAAGGCTTTGACGGTCGAATCCTTATCCAAAGAGGCCAGGTTGGAACTTGAAGTCCAGGGGGTTGATCATTTTAAAAGATCCCCTGCTTACGATGCCCTTCTCCTTCGGGAATTTCAGCTAGGGCTAGTTTCAGCTTGCAGGTTTTTTAAGGTCAAGAATCGGGCAACTGAAAAAGCCCGAACCAACTGGGAGCTGTCGATCAAGAATCACATGGATCGGGCCCTGGAATCTCTTCGGACTCAGATGAAGTAGTGGAGAGCTTATTGTCGTAGTCGAGGCAAAATGCCCCATCCCATGCATTTGGAGGTTCCATCCGAGCACTCCCTCTCGACCTTTTATGCCAGTCAAGAGTCGGTCATGGAAGGTTTGGTGCCTGATGTCGGACCGATCCCGGTAGAAGATTACAGTAAACGGATGGATGATTCGATCGATACAATTGCTTGGCCTTCCAATGAAAGTCTGCTCCGCAAATACGAAATGGTGCCCGACCCGAGCATCGACAAGAGTTTTAAATCCTCCTAACTCCTTGATTTATTTTGTAGAAGTTTCATTTTTGTAAAGATTCTTTGTAACAATTCTTTGTAAAGATTATCAATGAAATTCCGAGTTAATTGTAATTCTGAAAACCGAGTGGTCTGATCTGATTCATTGCTCTAGGAATTTCACCGAGTATCTTCTTTAACTTGATTCTATTATTGCCGAGTATCTTATTAAACCGGCTATTGAAATTTATGCCAAGTATCTTATTAAACTGGCTATTGCAATCTTTATGTCAAGTATCTTATTAAACTGACTATTTCTGATGTTCGGGTAACTTCACCAAGTATCTTATTAAACTTGTTTCGTTACCCGAATAATTTTAACGCCAAGTATCTTATTAAACTGGCTAATATTATTAACCGAGTCATCTTAAAATAGGCAAGTATATTTATACTTGTGTTTCATACTCGGTTGCTACCTAAACATTACATCAAGGCTCACCGTGATCATATGTTCGAGTCCTTACATGTTACCGAGGACGTCTCCCCAGTTTTTCTGTGCAAGGGTTTACCGAATCGTTAAACTTTTTGAACCGCTTAACACAGCTACACATTTCATCGGAATTTTTTCCGATAGCGTCCCGAGCTTTTCCAGAATCTGGTGCTTCGGGTTTGCCTTTTTACTAAGGTCAATTGACCTTGCTCGACTGGCATGCTCATTCAAGCTTCTCCGCCCATTCGGGAATCAATGGTCCCGAGTATTCTATTTGTATGTTCTTATTATCATGCTCGTCTTTCATATATTTTTATTATCATATGCTTTATTTTTCGAAATCCCGAGTTTGACTTTTATTTATAACTGCAAAACCAACAAAAAATTAAATTCCAAAACTAAAATTGTCCTTACTAAAGGAAATTAAAAATAATGTAAGGATAGAAAATCTTCAGATATTGGGCATTGCATGTGTTGGGGGTTATGCCCTAAAGATGTAATTTGTAAATGGATTTATGAAATAAATAAAAGGAAAAGTTCAATTCATTCTTGTTATGTTGTTTATTTTATAACTTGTGCGTATATTTAACATCCAAGATTGCAGGATGTAATCTCGAACTGTGTATATGAGTGTCATATATGGATGGATACAGTAAGAGACATGTAATCTAAAGAGTCCATAGATAGCAAATAAAGCTGGGTACTTTATTTGTGGTTAATCTATAGCTGCGGTTCATTCCGTAATGTACGATGATTTTATCCTGAATCATTCATATGAGATATGGGAATGGAGGCACCTTGTATGATGTGATCATATATGACTGGGCAATTATCTGTATGAATCTCTCACTAAGATCCGTTTACCGATGAGATTCATATATATCAATTAATGATGGCTAAATGTGGGTGATCTTAATCCTGAGTGTCTTATCGACTTCTTCAGGTTAGATTGTGGTCTTTGATATACCATGGGTGAGGTCGGATGTTGTTCCTGATCAATATGCTCCGTATGTTGGAATTACGGTTTGACTTGTGGCTGGGAAGGTTTGTACACAATAGTGGAATCCACTCCTTCTTGTGAGAAGTAGATGGTAGTTCCCTTAAGGGTTGATTCAGGGCATGGACAATATGAGCGCTCTCCTAATTCCGTAAGGAAATAGGATTTATTGTCCATTAGAGAATCAATGGTACTTAATGGATATATGTGATTAGAGGGGTATAACGGATATTATGACCCAGCTCTAATTATGAACTACTGTGGAGGATGACACCATATGTATTAGCTATATCGATGGACATCGAATTGTATCGGTCTGTGTAAAAGCGTCTACAGTTGAGAGAGTACAGCTTCGGGTTTTTAATGGAATAACACCAGAGTTAATAATCAATGAATATTAATTAAAGAGTTTAATTAATGATTCCGAGGCTTATTGGAGCTCAAAATACTGTGGGTCCATTAGGTCCCCTTGCTAGCCGGATCGATTTAGGTAACAAGGGTCACGGTTAATTAATTGGATTGTCCAATTAATTGTGTTACAAAAGTGACACGTATATATTCGGGAATTAATTGAATAATGAGATTATTTAATTAATGAATTTTAATAGTTAAATTAATTAAATAATTAGATTATTTAATTATATTGGTAATTATGAATTATTAATTAACTATTCATTGGAGGGTGTTAGTTGATATATGGATTTAGGTGAAGATAAAATAATATGATTATTTTATTTTACTAAATCATTTATCTAAATATTTGAATTTAAGTTTAAATTTTAAATACTTATTTTCACTTTAAATATATTAGATATATTTGAAAAGGATAATTAAAAGATATATATAACACAAGAGATTGCATTTGATGTAAATTGGTGTGTACACATATTTAAGTGTTTGTATACCATACAAATATATATATATATATATATATATATATATATATGTAATAATAATAATAATAATAATAATAATAATAAAAATACAATTTGTATATGATACAAATTGCATGTGCAATAGTTGACTTGCACGCAATTTGTATATGCACAAAAGATAGAAATCAGTTTGGCAAAAGTTTGTTTTTAGTGGTGTATATATATATATTGACATAAAAAAAAAAAGATCAGATGCGTGATTTTGGTTTTTGAGAAAAAAAAAATTGTTTTTTTTATACCTGATACGCAAAGTGGGTGCGTGAAACAAGGCGAATATATTTGTATATGTATCTTGTTTTCATGCTTTATGTGTGTTTTTGAAATACATAGAAGAAAGAGCTTCTTCAATTCTCTCTACATCCTCCATTCAAATTTCTGAGACCGTGACGCGCCCACACGCAGTTCCCAATTTCAGGAGATAGCGAGGAAGATCGAGTGGTTCAGACAGGAGCACATCGTAAAGAGAAGGAGTCTCCAAACATTGGTAAGATTGGTTCAGACAGGAGCATATCGAAAAGTGAATGAGCCTCCAAACGTTGGTAAGATGTTCTTATTCTCGATTCTATCGATTTCAATTTCCAGTGTTTACATATTGTATGTATTAGTTACGAATAATAATTACGATCCCAAGTTCACTGGTTCAAGATACAGATTATGATCTATATATATAAAAATTTTAAAATCTAGTTCCGCTGCGTGACCGGTGAATGGGGTTCCAACAGCATGGTCGGGGTAAAACCCCTCCATTGGGTCGTGCAATCCAATATGCTCCATGGCCAGCTATTCCTTCGATTTTGTACGGGCCTTTCCACTTATCATCCAGGGATCCTGCATCTTTATTTTTTATATTCAATGGCACCTTTCTGAGTACCAAGTCTCCCAGTTGGAATTTTCTGACCCGAACATGAGAGTTGTAGTGGCAAGGTACTCTTTGCTGATATGCCATATTTTGTATTCGGAACTTCTCCCTTTTCTCTTCTAGCTCATCTAGACTTTGTAACAGCATATCAACATTCTGATCTTTATTATATAGCCTGACCCGGGGTGATGCATATGACGTCTCTATGGGGATAACATCTTCTGTTCGAAATGCTAAAGTTAATGGAGTCTCTCCTGTTGAAGTTCTTATTGTCGTTCGATATGCCCATAATACTTCGAGAAGCTTTTCAACCCAACTTCCTTTCTTGGCATCCAGCTTTGCTTTGAGTGTATGCTTGATGATTTTGTTTACTGCTTCAGTTTACCCGTTTGTTTGAGGATGGGCAGGTGTGACATAGTAATTGGCAATTTGGTACTTCTTGCACAGCTGTCTGAATTTCAAGTTGTCGAACTGGGTGCCGTTATCAGTGATGATAGTGTTTGAGACTCTAAACCTGTAGAGTATATTCTTTTTCACGAAATTTGTGGTATTTACTTCTGTGATATGCACTAATGCTTCAACTTCTGCCCACTTCGTGAAATAGTCAACTGCTACTACGACATATTTCGCTACACCCCTTCCCAGCTGGCATTGAGCCAATTAAATCCAAGCCCCACATGGTGAATGGCCATGGGGATGTGAGGTTTCTGAGTTGTTCGGGGGGTTGTCGGATATCATTAGCAATCCTTTGGCAAGTATTACAACTCTCCAAACATCGTTGTGCATATGAGAATAAAGTAGGCCAATAATAACCTTGCTTGAGTACCTTGTGTGCTAAACTTTTACCCCCAGTATGGTTTCCGTAAACTCCCCCATGGATTTCCTGTAATATCTGACATGCATCTTCCTTTGACACACATCTTTGAAGTGTTCGAGAAAACCCCCTTCTGTATAGTTCTCCTCCGACCAATGTGTACCTTGCTGATCGATACCTGATACGTTTTGCTTGTAGGGGATCTTCCTGGAGCACGCCTTCTTCTAGGAACCTTTTCAGTTGGGTCATCCAACCGTCTGACGGTGTTCGGATTTCTGAAATTTCAAAGTTTTTTGGCTCAGTTGTGCTCGGTTTGCTGAGATGTGCAACAGGAATAGTTTTTGGCCTAATTATGGTTGTTGCTAATGCTAATTTGGACAAGCGTCTGCCTTTTCATTCTCCTCCCTGGGGATCTGGGCAATCATATATTCTTTGAATTTCTGGAGGAGCTGTCTTGCAATGTCACGATAGGCTATCATGCCTTCATCCCTGGCTTGGTATTCGTTCAGGACTTGGTTGACAACTACCTGTGAATCGCTAAATATCTCGACTTCATCGGCCCCGAGAGCTATGTGGACTCTGAGTCCAGCTAGTAGCATCTCGTACTCGGCTTGATTATTGGTTGCTTTAAAGTCAAATCTCATGGCACATTCGACATCATCTCCTTCTTGAGTGCATACTACGATCCCTGCCCCGCTGCCGTGAGTGTTTGAAAAGCCATCAACATATAATTTCCATGGGAATTTTTTACCCAACATCTTTTTTGCTTCCAGGTTTGGTTCTATGAACTCTGTTATAAAATCTGTCACTGTTTGTCCTTTAAGTGATGTCCGGGGAACGTAATGAATATCGAATTCACTTAGCTCGATTGCCCATTTGGTTAGTCTTCTTGAAATCTCTGGCTTCTGTAAAATTTGCTTCAATGGGCAGTCGGTGAGAACCTGGATTGTATGAGCCTGAAAGTATGACTTTAGCTTCCTCACCGCTGAAACCAATGCTAGGGCCATTTTTTCTGCCTGTGAATACCTGGTCTCGACGGGTAAAAGTGCCTTGCTGGTATAATACACCGGCTTCTGTACTCCATCTTCTGTTCTGACTAGGACTGAACTTGCTGTTAGTTCTGTAATTTATAAGTATAAATGGAGTATCTCACCCATTTGTGGTTTCGAAATGATGGGAGACTGCCCTAGGTACTCTTTGATTTTTAAGAATGCCTGCTTGCACTCTTCGTTCCATTCGAGTCATTTTCCTTTTTTAATTACTTTGAAAAAGGGTGCGCATCTGTCTGTGGCTTTTGAGATGAATCTACCCAAGGAAGCTAAACATCTTGTTAAGCATTGTACTTCTTTTAATGTCCTTGGTGAAGTCATTTTCTGCAGGGCTTGGATCTTTTCAAGATTGACTTCGATTCCCCATTGGTGAACTTGGAAACCCAGGAACCTTCATGAAGGAACTCCGAATAAACACTTGTTCGGATTCGGATTCGGATTCATTTGGTATTTCCTCAAAACATCAAATGTCTCTCGCAGGTTTGAGGTATTCTTGTCTGCCGAGATGCTCTTGGTCAGCATGTCATCAATGTATACTTCCATGTTTCTTCCTATTTGTCGTGCGAAGATTCTGTTGACCAGCCTTTGATATGTTGCCCCTGCATTTTTTAATCCGAAAGGCATTACTTTGTAATAGTACAAGCCTTGATCAGTTGTGAACGCTGTTTTTTCTTCGTCAGCCTTATTCATCCGAATTTGGTTATATCCCGAGTAGGCGTCCATGGAACTAAGCAATTCGTGGACTGATGTAGCATCCACCAGTTGGTCTATCCCTGGAAGTGGAAAACTGTCTTTTGGGCATGCTTTGTTCAAATCTATGAAATATACACACATTCTCCATTGTCTATTTTTCTTTTGGACGAGGACTACATTAGCTACCCATTGAGGGTAGTTGATCTCTCTAATCAACCCTACGACGAGTAGCTTTTCCACTTCCTGTTTGATTGCCTGACTTCTCTCGAGATTGAATGACCTTCTCTTTTGTATTACTGGTTTTGCATTCGAGTCTACTGCGAGATGGTGAGATATTATTCGGGCATCTATCCTGACCATGTCTTCATGACTCTAGGTGAACACATCCTTGTATTCTTTGAGCAGATCAGTGAGGCTTTGTTTGACTTTGTTTGACTTTTCCTTCCAAATTGGCCCCGATCTTGATCTTCTTATCTGGTTCATCTTCTTTGAAGATAATTTCTTTGACCGGTTCATTTTTGGACTCCTTCGACTCTTCCCTTGGATCAAATTCAAATTGTAGTGACTCTTTGTTCTGACTCGGCTGTGTTATAGCTCATACTTGTTCACCATCATTTTTGTCTTTGTATATTGACAGATTAGCTCTTCGGGCCATCTCTTGGAACCCCTTGACTACACCGACCCCCTGTTCGGTCAGGAATTTGATCATCAATGCATAAGTGGCTGTCACGGCCTTTGTTTTATTCAAGAATGGTTGACCCAACAACTCATTATACGGTTAATTGTCTAAGTCTACTACTACGAAATCGAGTAGTATTGTTCTTTGGTAAGGTGGCACTCCAATCTTTACGGGTATCTTTATCATCCCGAGGGGCCTAACCTCAACTCCCCAAAATCCTCTGAGTGGGGTATGAAAAGGCTATGAATCATTTTGGTCCAACCTGATTTGATCGTAGACGGCTATCTTGAGAATATATGCCGAACTGCCATTGTCAATTAAAATTCTCCTGACTTCTCTATGTCCAATTCGGGCATTTTTGACCAAGGCGTCCTTTGGTCGAACGTCGACCCTATACGAGTCAACTTCTGTGAATGTTATTGGGTCCCATCCTTCCTTTACCCTTTTCGGGTCTGGTTCGACTGAGTTCACGTCAAAGTTCTGTCTTGCCTCCACTGCTTCTCTGATTTCCTGTGTTCACTCTCGGTTACTTCTCCCAGTGGACGGTCCTCTAAAGATTGTTTCTGACCTCTCATCTCTATTCAATACTACATCCTGAAGGTGTCCTTCTTGAATGAGGGTTTCTATGTAATCTCAGAGGTGGTAACACTTGCAAGTCTCATGACCGGTTTCCTTATGGAATCAACAGTATTTGGTTATGTCTCGCCGAGAAAACTGAGACTGTTAGCGTGGCTCTTTTACCAGATTTTTCTCTTCCAGTATGACCAGGATTTCCTCCTGCATTTTCTGAAGAAGGGTGTAATTGGCGTATCTACCTTAGAATTTGTCGTATGTAAATTTACCAAGCATACACGTCATTGGCAGGAAGGAAAAAATAGCCAGGTAGACACCTAAATGTGCATTCGGAAAATATCCTATAACGCATCATTAAAGAGAAGAAAGCCCGAGTAAGCATATATTGAATAAAACCTACTCGGGATCAGTTAACAGCACTCGGGGCTGGTTAAACAAGGCTTCCACTCGGGCTCAAACGGTGCTGCTCGGGACCATCAGGTATTACTCTTACTCGGGAATAAATACGACTCGAGTAAGAGCTTGGTGTTTATTTCATACGGATTAAGTCATTAAATACGCGACGATATCCATCAGGAAGGAATCCCAAATAAAATAGAGCATTAAATTAGAAGAGTCCCCAATCAGGAAATAACTTGATTTCCTTGCAAAGGCCACATTCTTATAAGGAAACAAGTCCAAATTGAACTGCACTACTAGAATATCGCTCGATTTCCATAAGAGACTCCGAAACAGGAAAGAAGACAAATCGACCTCAAGAAAGTAACCGAATCACAATTAAAAACAAAGATCCTGTATTACTTGTACAAGGCAGATTAGGGTTCTATAAACATATAAATAGACCCATAATCTCGTCCAGAAAATATATAGGCAATATAGCATACAGCAATTATAGAAAAAAAAGAGAGAAAAAAGAGAGATCGAGAGCTTGTAAACATCTTATTCTCTTAGTGGATTTTGGCTTGATTGATCCTTCAACCACCCGTGGATGTTTCTCCGGCCATCGGAGTTTTACCACGTAAAACTTGTCTTTGTTACTCTCTCTGCATCTCTTTCTCTTTAATTCAATAGCCGAAATCCAATTCTTGGCTTTTTTGGCATAATCCAGAAATCGACGTCAACAATTGGCACTAGAAGGAGGGGGTTAAACCTTCGAACTTGTTAAAAGTGATGGCAGAAAGCAGAAGTAGTTCAGGGAATGGCCAAAAATCACCAGGCGATTTCCATGTTGGCAATACGTCACAAGATCCGGCAGTAATCACAGAAAACCAGCCTACGCACCTGGCGAGGATCCAGCAAGTTCCTTCAACCAGCAGAGATCTTACGCTGCGTTTCCAAGAGGCCTTACAGCAATTGGTGACGGAAGCAGCAAGGGAGGGATTGATCTACTGGCCGCAGAAGCACATACTCCCAATCCTCCACCCGTAAGGCTTCGTTCGATGGTGGTGGGGCCAGGAATAACTATGCCAGAAACCAGAAGGAACTCTTGCCCAATAAATCTAGCTGGACAGAAAACACTAGAAGAGGAAAATCACCAGAAGCTGGATCGCAATCAGACAATACGTGCCAGACATTGTAAATACGATCGGCACAGAGGACAGTCATCATCAGAAGACAGTGATCAACACCATCGCAAACGTCATCATGGAGTCACACGAGAGGTCCAGCATCAGAGTGAAGAGTCTGAGGAAAGAATGATAGTTACCCAACGGTTCAACCGTCAAGGAAGCAACGGTAGGGGGACAGAGATGTCACAATCCAGAGCCTAACTCGAGAAGTAGAGAATAACAAGCGACAGATAAAGGCACTAGTCAGACGTTATGGCTGTAACGATCTATCCGACGATGACTCCGACAGTCCATTCACCAGGGAGATTTTGCGGACCCCTTTCCCAGAAAGATTCAGGATGCCACATGTGGAGCAATTCAAAAAAGATACAGATCCAAAGGAGCACGTTAGACGCTATAAAAGTGCCATGGCTCAATATGCCCGCAGTGACCCTCTATTGTGTCTCAACTTTCCGCAAACACTGGGGGACACAGGCTCAAGATGGTTCGGAAGACTACCCCCGGCGAGCATCAGAAATTTCAAAGAGTTGAGCTGGAGCTTCTCAAGGCAATTCTTGAGCAACGTTCACTGGAAGAAGTCGGTGGCCTACCCTCTCAAATAAAACAAGGGAAGGACGAGTCATTAAAAAAGTACTTGTGCCGGTTCGGCCAAGCAGTATCAAAAATTGGCAGCACTAATGATGAAGCAATTATTGCTGCCTTCACCAATAACTTGCAGAATGGACGACTATCCTTCGATTTGAGAAAAGCACGGCTGACTAGGTATGCCGACATGATGGATATGGCTGGAGGATACGCTCTGGCCGAGGAAGAAGAGTTAGCTACAGGAGGAAGCTATATGCATGGAGGAAAGCCCGAACAGAAGAATACCGAATCCAAGGGGCAGAATCAAAAGGAAAAACGGAAAGGGAACGACAAGGAAAAAAACAAGGATGGGGGTAATGGGTTCAACGCCGAACGGTCCATAGAGAAATACCAAGGCAGATATACCAATTACACCCTTCTTCTGAAGAAACAAGAAGAAATTCTAGCCATCTTGGAAGAAAAGAATATGGTGCAAGAACCGCGGCGACAATCACAGTTCGCCCGGAGAGATACAACCAAGTATTGCAGGTTTCATAAAGAAACCGGGCATGAGACTTTAAAGTGTTTTCAGCTCAGAGATTACATAGAGACTCTTATTCGGGAAGAGCACCTGCGGGATGTAATCTTGAAAAAAGACGAGAGACCAGAAACCAAGAAAGTCAAGGTTGATCACAACCCTGGTCAAAACCAAAGAACCAGCCCCGAAGCCAATCAAGTAATAAATACAATTTTCGGAGGACCTTCAACTGGGAGAAGCAATCGAGAACGAACTCAGGAAATCAGAGAAGCAATAGAAGCATGGAATAACTTCGACATAAACTCGGTTGAACCAGACCTGAAAAGGATAAAGGAAGAATGGGACCCAATAGTCTTTACAGAGGCAGATTCCTATGGCGTCGATGTTCTACCTAATGACGCTTTGGTTATAAGTGCCCAGATTAAACATAGGGAAGTTCGGAGAATTTTAGTAGATAATGGGAGTTCATCAGACATCCTAAGTGTGGCCGTATACTACCAGCTAAGACTAGACCGAAAAGATTTACAGTCTTTCTATACTCTATTAA
This sequence comes from Dipteronia dyeriana, assembly GCA_032871835.1. Classification (NCBI taxonomy): domain Eukaryota; kingdom Viridiplantae; phylum Streptophyta; class Magnoliopsida; order Sapindales; family Sapindaceae; genus Dipteronia; species Dipteronia dyeriana. Next base: position 70,278,455 of record CM065299.1, on the reverse strand, counting down.
GAGGATTTGGGGGAATAGAGGTCAGGTCACTCGGGACGGTAAAACTACCCGTGAAGATCGGAACGGCACCATGCCAGAGGACTGTCCTGCTCGACTTCGGGTTAGTTGACTTGGATAATTGGCCGTATAATGCATTATTGGGCCGGCCATTCCTGAATAAAACAAGGGCCGTGACGGCCACTTATGCATTAATGATCAAGTTCCCAACAAAACAAGGGGTTGGGATAGTCAAGGGATCCCAAGAGATGGCCCGAAGAGCAAATCTTTCAGTATACAAAGACAAGCATGATGATAAACAAGTGTGCACCATAATGCAGCCAAATCAGTGTATAAAATCCTTGTCATTCGAACTAGATCCAAGGGAGGGATCGAATGAATACAAAACAGAATTGGTTGAATTAGTACTTGAAGAAGACAAACCGGACAAGAAAATCAAGATCGGGGCCAACTTGGATGGAAAAGTCAAGCAAGACTTAACCAATCTGCTTAGAGAATACAAAGATGTATTCGCCTGGAGTCACGAAGATATGATCGGAATAGATGCCCGAGTAATATCCCACCACCTCGCAATAAGCCCGAATGCAAAACCGGTAATACAAAAGAGAAGATCGTTCAATCCTGAAAGAATTCAAGCAATCAAACAAGAGGTGGAAAAGTTACTAGCGACTGGATCAATTAGAGAAGTCAGCTACCCTCAGTGGGTCGCCAACGTAGTCTTTGTCCAGAAGAAAAATGGACAATGAAGGATGCGCATAGATTTCACAGATCTAAACAAGGCATGTCCAAAGGATAGCTTCCCACTTCCAAGGATAGATCAGCTGGTGGATGCCACAGCAGGTCATGAATTGCTCAGCTTCATGGACGCTTACTCGGGATATAATCAGATCTGGATGAATAAAGCTGATGAAGAAAAAACAGCTTTCACAACGGATCAGGGTTTACATTGCTACACAGTAATGCCTTTCGGTTTAAAAAATTCAGGAGCTACGTACCAAAGGTTGGTCAACAAAATCTTCACTCGGCAAATAGGAAGGAACATGGAAGTGTACATTGATGACATGTTGACTAAAAGCGTCTCAGCAGATGAGCATGCCCGCGACCTCCGAGAGACATTTGATGTTTTGAGAAGATACCAAATGAAATTAAACCCAAAAAAATGTTTATTCGGAGTCCATTCGGGAAGATTCTTGGGTTTTCAAGTCCATCAAAGAGGAATCGAAGTTAATCCCGAGAAGATCCAGGCTTTGCAAGAAATGACCTCACCTAAAACATTGAAAGAGGTACAACGCTTAACAGGGGGTTTAGCCTCATTGGGAAGATTCATCTCAAGGGCTACAGACAGGTGCGCGTCTTTCTTCAAGATAATCAAAAAAGGGAAAGGCCTGGAGTGGAATAAAGAGTGTGAGTAGGCATTCTTAAAAATAAAAGAGTACTTGGGGCAAGCTCCCATCCTCTCAAAACCGTAAAAAAGGAAAATACTTCAGCTGTATCTGTCAATAACCAAGCTTACAGCAAGTTCAGTCTTAGTCAGAACAGAAGATGGAGTGCAGAAACCAGTGTATTATACTAGCAAGGCACTCGTACCGGCCGAGACCAGGTACTCACAGGCAGAGAAGATAGCCTTAGCATTGGTTTCAGCAACACAAAATCTGAGACCATATTAAAAGTATAAATACATACTTTTGGATTTTGGCTTCTGCTTTTAGAAAACGCGCTACAGTGATATTAAAAGAAATTTTACAAACTTTCCAACTTTATAATTGTCTTTAACAGAAATTTATCAAAAAAAAAGTAGGCTTATATTGTTGTACAAAAAACAATTGTTGTTATAATTGTGAAAAAAAAATGGGGCTAATTAATTCAATAAAGTAGAATAAAAAATGGTACTAATTAATTCAATAAAGTATCATAATTATATAACACTTAATACTAAACACAAATAAACAATAAAAATACAAAGTATAGTACATTAGCACCATTTAGATGTCTTTGTCCTTTTAGTAATTTTATACACTCACAACACATTTTACTTCAGTTTACCAAACACATTGAAATTGTTTTTAGTTCTCACAGCAGTTTTGAAAATCAGTTTACCAAACACTCAGCTGATTATTTCTACAGCAATTCCAAAAGCAATTCCAAAAGCAATTCCTTCTACAACAATTCCAAAAGCACTTCTCCCCACAGTTCAACTGTTGGGATTATGCTCGATAGCACGAGTATAATAATGTATTTGACAATATTTTCATATTAATAAAGTGATTTCTAGTTTAACAAATTTTATAGCATTTATAGTTTAATTATTATAATTGTCAAAAGTAAATAATTATAAAGTCAAAAGACTATGAGAAAAGAAGAATTGTTCATACATCTAGATATGTATGAGGTAGACACAATTCTTTAGTTAGTCTTGAATAATATTTGCAACTTAAGATAAAAGGTTGGGCGTCTTTATCTTGTCAAAGTTTTAGATTCTTTTACTACATTTGAGTGGGATCAAATATTTTATGATGAGTCTAAAATCATCAAAGTGTAGTGTCGTTGGCCAAAAGAATCTAGTGCACTGGGTGCATTGAATAGGATCACAATGAAATACTTTATCTAGAACCGTCAATGGAAAAAAGTTTTCATTTGAAGACAATCGGTGAGTCTATCTTAATCCTGAGATAAATGATGGACTTATGGTTGCAAGTGTTATCATTTGAGCTATCAATGAGTACGATTATATAGCACAGTCTATCATCGAAAAAGGCCAAGAGGAAAAGGTATGCAAGTTGCAACGATCCATATATGGATTGAAGCAAGCATCTAAATCCTAGAACATAAGGTTCGATCAAGCCATGGATTTATTCAAAACCTTGATGAACCATGTGTATACAAAAGGATTAAAGGCGACAAGTTGGTTTTCCTAGTTTTTTACGTTAATGATATACTACTCATCGGAAACGATGTAGGTGTATTGACATCGGTAAAAGAATGGTTAGCAAAATAATTTTATATGAAGGACTTAGGATAAGCAAGTTATGTTCTTGGTATCCAAGTCATAAGGGATAGAAAGAATAGAACGATTGCATTATCCCAAGCTTCATACATAGATAAAATCTTGTCTAGGTTTTCCATGCAAGATTCCAAGAAAGGTATGTTACCTTTCAGACATGGAATCAAACTTTCTAAAGAACAAGTTCCTAAGAATGAGCATGAAGAGCAATTCATGAGTAGGGTTTCATATGCATCGACAGTTGGAAGTCTCATGTATGCAATGCTCTGTACTAGACCAGATATTTGTTTTGATGTGGGCATAGTTAACAGGTTTCAATCGAAACCTCGTCCTAATCACTGGACGACATTCAAGCATATTTTCAAGTATCTCAAGAGAACGATAGATTATATGCTTGTATACTCTGGAGGGGATTTGATTCCCGTTGGGTATACAGATTCTGATTTTCAGTCAGATTCTGACTCCAGGAATCAACATCAGGATCTGTGTTTACTATTGGAGGAAGGGCAGACATATGGATGAGTATCAAGCAATCTTGTATTGCTGATTCCACCATGGAAATCGAGTATGTTGCAGCATGCGAGGCTGTCTGGCTCTGCCAATTCTTGATTGACTTGGAAGTGGTTCCTGATTCGAATAAGAAGATCGCTATCTATTGTGACAATAGTGGAGCAGTGGCTAATTCGAGAGAACTAATAAGTCATAAGAGAGGAAAACACATTGAAAGAAAGTATCACCTTCAGAGGGAAATTGTGCATATGGGTGACATGACGATTACCAAGATCGCGTCAGCAGATAATCTAACGGATCCATTTACAAAGGCTCTTCCACAAAAGAGTTTTGATGGGCATCTAGAGAACATGAGGATGAGAGATATGAAATATTTGCTATAGAGCAAGTGGGAGATTGTTGGGATTATGCTCGATAGCAAGAATATAATAATGTATTTGACAATCTTTTCATATTAATAAAATGATTTCTAGTTTACCAAATCTTATAGCATTTATAGTTTAATTATTATAATTGTCAAAAGTAAATAATCATAAGGTAGACAAAAGACTATGAGAAATGAAGAATTGTTCATACATCTAGATATGTATGAGGTAGATACAATTCTTTAGTTAGTCTTGAATAATATTCACAACTTACGATAAAAGGTTGAACGCCTGTATCTTGTCAAAGTTGTAGATTCATTTGCTAGCATTTGAGTGAATCAAATGTGTTATGGTGAGTCTAAAATCATCAAAGTGTAGTGTCTTTGGGCAAAAGAATCTAGTGCACTGGGTGCATTGAATAAGATCACAATGAAAAACTTTATCTGGAATCGTCAATGGATAAAAGTTTTCATTTGAAGACAATCGGAGAGTCTATCTTAATCCTGAGATAAATGATGGACTTACGGTTGCAAGTGTTATCATTTGAGCTATCAATGAGTACGATTATATAGATAGTCCATCATCGATAGTTTGGTGGTATTTATTTATTAATCGATAAAGAACTTCATTTATAGATACAGGCATCGTGACTCCATTTATTAAATGAGTGTAGAATATCATCATATGGATGTTTTGAGGTATTGGATATTAAATCTAAACGTCAAGTTTTCAATAGTGTCTATTGAAACATGATTTCTGGACAAGTCAAAATATCCAAGTTCAAAATATGGTCATATGAGTAAATATGGTAACTTTGAGAGCTATAGGTGGTCTATGAGCTCTTGGCGATTACTGTTATTCTTCACGAGGACACACTTTCTCCAATAAGGTTGTCTAGGGTATGGATGAGTAACATCAACTTATTATATCTTTATTTAAGAGTTCAATTTTAGTTCTTAAGTGGAATGAACTAAAATTAAATAGATCGGACCTAAGTGAATCATTTGTTGATTGTGATTGGGTTGTGTCTATTGGAGCTTAAATCTAGATAGCCTTTCAAGATCCTCAATCCACACGAACTTGCATGGATCACTTGATATATTCTACCGGACCAATTTTGGAGTCCATTTAGAATTGTATTGAGGCATGTGGACTTGTTTCTTTTTGTAAGAATGGGTCTAGTTAACATGTGGACTTTTTATTAAGGTCCAATGGATTTAATAAAATAAAAAAAATAATATATTGGCCCATATATATGTGTTGAGCGGTAAGGCTATTTAAAATAACTTAATTATATTATTTTTATTTTATTATTTAATTAAATATAAATTAATTAATTTGGTAATTAATTAATTATTTAATTAAAAGTCAAAATCTTTTTCTAGTAGAAGTGGTTCTCCTAATTTTATACTATTGTTAGTAGTATAATTAATATTAACGACTATATTTGATAAGTAGATAAATAAAATGAATTATTTATCTAATCAAATTAGGAAGTCTTTAATATGGTTACAAATACACTATTGAGTTGGATTAGAAGTCTTGGTGTAGGAAAGAATTCATTTAGGAAAAGAATTCCTTTCGGAAAAGAATTCTTAATCACCAAGTAAATCCACCTAAGTAAAGGATTCTTGTCCACTAAGTAATTCCTTCTTAGGAGAGGATTTGGTCTCCTATATATACTACTTGTAAATTTCGACAAAGCCTTAGTTTTTTGTGTGAGAAGTTGTTTTTTATTTGTTTTTTATTGTTATAAAAAAAAACTTCGTTCAACTCATCATATGAAGAATTCGGCCAAGTATAGAGAAAAGAGAGAACATTTTTTTTTCCGATAGTACACTAGTATCCTTTGCATCAAAATGGTTTTGTGTACAACTTCGAATCAAGGTTCACGCGAGTTTCAATCAAATTGATTGATAATTCACAAGTGATAGGACGTTCTTGGTTTTTTCTCTTAGAGGATTATTGTGACTAACAAAAAAAAAGATTTTATTTATTTCCATCCTCAGGTATACAATTTAAAGAAAGAGAGTCCACACTCTTAAGTGATTCACATTCGTGATTTGATTGGAAGAGTTTACGGATTCAATTCGACGCTAGGTTAATCGTCACGATAAAAAAAATGTACGACACTCTTTGTATATATAAATTAATCTTGAGTTAAATTTCGTGTTGTTATAAAGGAAAATTTTTTATTTATACATAAACCTTCATTTTTAATTTATTAAATTTTATCACGCTTCCACTCGTTTGAGTTTTTTTTCCTTAAATCAACAGTACCAAATTTGACCAACATGACATGGCCCCAGTGCATTGGACTCTAGGAAATAGGAATCATTTAATTGCAAGAATGGCACAGCTTCCGAGGAGAAATGTAAGCAAAGCAGAATCTTTGAAGTTGAACATTCTGGTCAAACATGACTCTGACCAAGAACCATAAACCATATTTAACAAATCTATGTGGTCTCCACGACCACGAGCCTACCAGCTGCACGTGCAAATCGCAGACGCAGTCTGGTTTTTCATTAATAATTTAACACAAGTTTCTGTCTAAATATTTTAAGTCATCTAAGAACAACAATTATAAAAACACGCACATGTTTATTATATACAAATAGAAATACAAACTTTGTTATCTAAATCTAAGTTAGTACTGATTATGTACATAAAATATTATATTATTATTATCCTAAATGTTGCTGCCTTCTTAATATACTATATTATATTCGCTTTTTTTCTTTTCAATCAAGTTGTAGTCTTGTAGATATAATTTAATTTATTCTTCGAATTATATCACGTATGCAATATGCATCGATGATTAGTAGGTAGTTTTTTTTTTAATATAATTTTATTTGAAATAACTAAAGTAACCCCAACTCTCTCCAAATTTTGAATAGAAATGATTGAATACATTAACAATGGAAGAACTCTATATTAATGTTGTAAAAATGGACTGGCCTGGCCCATTAGGCACGGCTTGGCCAGTCCATTTTTGGAAACAGGCCTGGCTAGGCCCTGCACGCCGACCTGCCTCAGGCGGGCCTTGCCAGGCCGGGCCGCCTGCCCCTTCTGACGGGCCAGGTCTGGCGGGCCTAGTCCGACGGGCTTGTCAGGTCTGGTCCAAAATAATTTTTCAAATTACGTTTGTTTGGATTTAGGGTTTAGGGTTTAGGGTTTAGGGTTTAGGGTTTAGGGTTTAGGGTTTGAAATGAATACAGAGAACGAACAATTATTAGGATTTGAAATGAATAAAGAAAACGAACAATTTTTTATTTATTTAATTATTTTTCACTTATGGAATTTAGTATTACATATTTACATGATTGCCTCATTAAAAACCTTACCAAGAAAAACCCAGTGAGATAAAAACTTGGTAAGGGAAAAAAAGTGCAACCGTTTTACAACTTACAAGTAAATAATAAATACTTATGTAAATGTATAACCTAGTTCTGGCCCTGGCCACTACCTGCAGGGTCATCAATATATAGATTGTTGAAATTTAGAATAAGCTCTTTATCTATAGTTAGATTTTACAACCTTTTTTTAGCATGCTCCCAATCCCGAAGGCATGTTAGTACCTCCACCATCTCTGGAGACAAGCAGCTTCTTCTTGGTTCAATTATGCATCCACTGGTGCTGAAAGTTTGTTCTGAAGACACCGTTGACACTGGAATAACCAGTACGTCACGTGCTGAGTGTGACAAAATTGGATACCTGTACGTATAGGTCTTCCACCATAACAACAAATCAAACTCTTCCTTGTTTTCAACAACATCGAACTGTGCTTCAAGGTACCTAATAAGTTCGGTACAAGAAGATGGGCTAGATCTTTGCCCTGAAGAAGTACTTGCTGATTTGTCCTTTTTTTGCCGTTTCAGAAGGCTCCAACTTGTTTGTTTCGGCTCTGTCTCCGATTGTGTTGATTGGGGGGTGTCAATGTGGCCAAACCTGCTATCATAATTACGAAAAATCTCGAACAACATGGTTCGAATGTCAGTAATTTGTTCTGAATAATCTATTGACAAATTAATATCAATACTCTCAAGCAAAACTTCTTAACCAGATAATTTAACCCTAGGATCTACTATAGCACTTAAGGCATAAAGTAGAGGAATGTTAGCCCAATATTTTTTCAACTTTGTCTCCATGGCAACAACTGCAGCGCCTAGATGTTCAATTTCTCTATAACTGTTTAACAGTTCAGACATTTCCACTATCTGATGGATTACCTGGGAAGATGTGGGGTAATATACACCGGAAAGAGTTACAGTGGCATTGTAAAAAATCTTTAAAAATTGAATAAAAATCTTTGCCACATACCAATCGTTCGTGGTAAGTATTTTTGGACTATGTTGACATGTTTCGGCCAATTTCATGTTATAAAAACATGTAATTATTGAATCATATTCCAAATAATTTTCCAACATTAAATAAGTAGAGTTTTACCTTACCGGCATATCAGTTTGGAATCGTCGGGGTTTGAGACCGTTTAATTTACAATGTCTCTTGAATTCACTGAATCTAGGATTAGAACTGTAAATCCAAGAAATGACATCTCTGATGCGATCTATTTGGTCGTTTACCTGCTTTAAACCAGCATGTACAACTAAATTTATAATATGACATGCACACCGTTGATGGAAGAAATAACCTCCATCTTGCGAGATATTTCTTGCAACAAACAATGCAATAGAGCGATGCTTGATTTCATAAGTTTCTAAAACAGAAATAATGACATTAAAAATGTTTTCTACGGTATGTGCAAAATCCATAGGACGAAAACCAATAATTATTTTTGTTATCCTCCAGTCAGAATCTAAATAGTGTCCCGTGGCACATAAATAGTCCTGTTTGGAACATGCATTCCAAATATCAGAAGTTAATGCAACAAAGACACTTAAATGCTGTATTTCACCAACTAAGTAATCCCTTTAGGTTTCAAACAATCGTATCAAATCATTTCTAGTGGTGGTTCTAGAAACATGTTCATATTGGGGGTTACATGCAGATGTGATTAATTCTTTATAAAATGGACTCTCACCAATACTGATCAGTTGATCAGTTTGTGTAATATATCATGCCAAGCACTCTCTAGCGTGCATGGCATCTAATTGCCAAGTCGTAACGGACCCGTCTGGGTGCCGTTGAAGTTGTGTTTGGGTTGTAGTGTCTACCTATCCATGTGCATGCATACATTTGTACATATGCCGTCTCAAATGTCCGGTTCCCCTCATACTTGTAGCATAATCCTTATGACAAAACTTACATTTAGCTCTGGGGCTAGGCGTCCCATTTGAGAGTGTCATTTGGACTATTTTGAAACATTGCCACACATCTGATGTTAATTTTCTGGGACGTGATGTTGGTGTAACGGCGGAACCAGAAGGTCCTGCTAGAGTATGGGTCGGGTCTGAAATATCAAATTCATCGTTGAGCATATTCAAACCGTCCGAAAAATAAGGCTGTTGGTTAGGATTCATTATCTGAAGTAAAAATATGAGCACTATAGTAGTTAATAGTAAAATTAAAAATCAATATTTACTAACAATAATCTTAATTTACTAAAAATAATCTTAATTTACTAACAATAATTAATATAAATAATATGACACTTACTTTAAAAAAAATTAAATAAACAAAAAACTCAATAATCTACTAACAAAAAATATTAAATTCACTACTACAAATAAAATTGAAAAATTTACTAACAACACATATGAAATGAAATACTACACATAAAAATCTTAATATACTAATAAAACTTATTAAAATTAACCACTACTCTTAAATTCATAATATACTGAAAAAAATATTATAATAAACAACTACACAAATAATTCATAATCTACTAACAACAAATTTTAAATTCACTACTACACTTAAAATTCTTAATATACTCACCAAAAATATTAAAATAAACAACTACACTAAAAATTCATAATTTATGAAAAAAATAATATCAAACGTAACTACTACACTTAACATTCATCATTTACTTATTACAAAAATTAAATTCAGTAATACAAATTGTTGACGTCGATTTCTGGATTGTGTCAGAAAAACCAACAAGGATTGGATTTCGGCTATTAATTCAAAGAGAAAGAGATTCTGAGAGAGTAACGAAGACACAAGTTTTATGTGGTAAAACTCCGATGGGCGGAGAAACGTCCACGGGTGGTTGAAGGATCAACCAAGCCAAAATCCACTATGAAAATATGATGTTTACAAGCTCTCGGTCTCTCTTTTTTCTCTCTGTATTTTTCTGTTGCCTGTTATGTATGTTATATTGCCTATATCTTTTGGAACGAGATTATGGGTCTATTTATATGTTTATAGAACCCTAATCTGCTTTGTACAAGTAATACAAGATCTTTGTATTTAATTATGATTCGGTTACTTGCTTGAGGTTGAATTGTCTTCTTTCCTGTTTCGGAGTCTCTTATGAAAATCGAATAAGACTCTAGTACTGCGGTTTTATTTGGACTTGTTTCCTTATAAGAATGTAGTCTTTGTAGCGAAATCAAGTTGTTTCCTGATTGAGGATTCTTCTAGCTCAGTATTCTGTTCTCTTTGGGATTCTTCCTGATGGATATCTTCGCGTATTTAATTACTTAATCCGTGTGAATTAAGCACCAAGTTTCTTGTTCGGGTTGCATTTATCCCGGGTAAGAATAACACCGGTTGGTCCCGAGTAGATCCGTTTGAGCCCGAGTAGAAAATGCATTTTGGTTAATCCCGAGTACTTTGAATCGATTCGAAGTAATTTAGTTAATCCCGAGTAGGTCTTGCCATGCTACTGGTTTACTCGGGTTTTCTTCTCTTTAATGATGCCTCGTAGGTTATTTCCTAAGTGCCTATTTGGGTATCCACCTGGCAATTTTCTCCTTCCTGTTGATGACATGTATTCTTAGTAAAATTCACATACGACACAAATTAACTTTCTAAATTTACTAATAACAAATATTAAAATTACTACTAAACATAAAAATCTTAATATACTAAACAAATAATATTAACATTAAAGCCCAAAAATTGATAAACTAACTAACTAAATAAAAATGTTTTCATTTAGTAACTAAAATCTAAACATAAACATATAAATTTACTATGAAAATATGTTTGAGAAAAAGTAATAGCAAAATTGTACCTTTAAAATTTGGTGTGTTGGTGGAAAATGTAGAGAATTTTATAGAGAGAGTAATAATCAAATTGAATAAAAAAATTAAGAGAGTTGGAGAATATATTAGAGATTGAGATTTAAGAGAAAGAGAGATTGAAAGAATGATAGAGAAAGTGAATGAAAAATGAAATGGATGGAAGTATTTATAGAAAAATTTGATTTGTGGGTCAAAATGTAATTTAAAAGATTTCAGGGGGGTTTGTAAATTTTTAGGCTCCAACGGCTGGAATTTGAATTCCAACCGTTGGAGGGTTTTTTTAAAAAAAAAATTAAAAAAAATTGGTTGATAGGATGGACCGGCCTCCGGTCCGACAGGCCGGTCCAGGGGCCTGGCACGCCGGCTTGGCGTGCCATCGCTGGTTGCTCGCTTCCTTCACGGGCCGTACCAAGCACGGCCCGTTGGCTTCGTGGACAGACCGGACCGGCCTGTCTTGGGCTGGCCAATAATTACAGCACTACTCTATACGAAGCATTTTGTACAAGGATTATGGAACTGAAGTGTAGAATTTGATTGCATTTATAAATTTATAGTGTTGTTAAAAGACTTTTGGAGTGATTAATTTTTTTATTTTTATTTTTTTTGAAATCTGTTGAGGTCGATTTCTTGATGGTCAAGAAAGTCAATAGTGTTGGATTTGGTTATGACCCTTTAAAAGAAAATGAGAAAAAGAATGCAATTGATATATCAGTGACACGAGTTACGTAGTAAAACTCCGGTGATCGGAGAAATGTCCACGGGTGGTTGTTTATTTATAATATGTTAATCTACTCTGTTTTTTATTGAATAATATGTTACACCACTCGATCTCTCTTGCCTCTCTCTTACAACGATTTCTTCTATACTCTGTTTTTTATTTTTTTTGTCTCTCGTCCCTTTTATAGTAAGATTATGGGTCTATTTATATATGCATAGAACCCTAATCCTTATTGTACAAGTAAAGAAAAATAATTTGTATTTAATTACGACTGGTTGCTTATTGAAGTCGTAATGTGCAGAGTACCCGTGTTTGGGCTTACTCGGGTTCTTATTCTTTAATGTCTTGGATGGTGTCTTCTATATGCTAGTTCGGATGCCCATCTAACAATCTTTTTAAAGGATTGTCTTACCTATCAGTGACGTGTACATTCAGTAAAATATGCATATAACAATACCCCCTTAAAATACTTTTGTCGAGTAGAATTTATGTTGGCGGAAGTATTTTAATCGCTTGAAACTCCGAATAATTTGTGTCACATCCTTCATTAATGCCTCATTGAATAGGAACTATAACCCTTTAATTAATTCACAGCATTTATGACGTGTCTTAATGGTGACCATGTATGTGCAATTTGTCACTTCATGCGAAATCCCAATGATTGTGAAGTTTGAAATCCTGACGGTTTGATCAGTTTTTTCCACGACACGTGTCCTTTAATCGCATGGTTTCTCTAATAGCATTTACGTGATACGACCCGTTGATTATCGATACGTCGCTTACATCACCGAACATTCCTTCTATTCTTTCAATTTTTTCCCGCTTCTCAAAACCCTAGGGTATCGCGTCTTTCGATCATTGTGTAGGAAAAAAATGGTTCAAAACGCAACGGAAGCGTGAGAAAACAAAAATCAGGGTTTGCGTATAAATAAAAAAAATTCCTTTTAATAACAAGAACTTTAGCCCTAGATTAATTGATGTATATAAAAAGTATCGTACCTTATTTTTTTTTTTCGTGACGATTGAACTAGCGTCGAATTGAATCCGCAAGATCTTCCAATCCAATCAAGAACGTGAATCACCTAGGAGTGCGGGCTCCCTTTCTTTAAATTGTATACCTGAGGATGAAAACAAACAAAATCTTCTTCTTTGTTAGTCACAACAATCCTCCAAGAGAAAAACCAAGAACGTCCAGTCACTTTTGAATTATCAATCAATTTAATTGAAACTCTCGTGAACCTTGATACGATGTTGTACACAAAACCCTTTTGATGCAAAGGATACTAGTGTACTATCAAAAACAAAAACGTTCCCCTTTTTCTCTTCTTGGCCGAATTCACACTATCTCTATGAGTTGGTCGAATTTTATCCAGAGTAAAAAACAAAATTTCTCCCTAAAAATTCTCTATTGCTAAGCCAAATTCTCTTCTTGAAAATTGCTTAGCATGGTCAAAATTCATCTCATAGAAAAACTTAGGTTTGCTGAAATTAACATACCTATATATATAGGATCATAAATCTTCTCATAAGAAGAATTTACTTGGTTGGCAAGAATACTTTCCTTAGGTGGATTTGTTTGGTAGTTAATAATCCTTATCTAAAAGGAATTCTATCCAATTATATATATATGGGCTGGCCGAAATTTCATTGGATATATATTAGGATCACAAATCCTTTCCTAAGAAGGATTTACTTGGTAGTTAAGAGCACTTTCCTTAGGTAGATTTACTTAGTGGTTAAGAATCCTTTTCTAAATGAATTCTATACTACAACAAGACTCCTAATCCAACTCACTAGTGTATTTGTAGCCATATTAAAGACTTCATAATTTGATTAGATAAATAATTCCTTTTATTTATCTACTTATCAAATATAGTCTTTAATATTAATTATACTACCAACAATAATATAATTTTAGGAGACCAACTCCTATTAGGAAAAAGATTTTGACTTTTAATTAAATAATTAATTAATCAACAAATTAATAAATTTCCATTTAATTAAATAATAAAATAAAAATAATATAATTTAAGTTATTTTTAATAGCCTTGTCGCCCAACACATGTATATAGGCCATATATTATTTATCTTATTTAATTAAATCCATTGGACTTTAATAAAAAGTCCACATGTGAACTAGACCCATTCTTACAAAAAGAAACAAGTTCACATGCCTTAATACAATTCTAGATGGACCCCTAAATTGGTCTGGTAGAATATATCAAGTGATCCATGCAAGTTTATGTGGATTGGGGATCTTGGCAGGCTATCTAAATTTAAGCTCCAATAGACACAACTCAATCACAATCAACAAATGATTAATTAGGTCCAATCTATTTAATTTTAGTTCATTCCACTAAAGAACTAAAATTGAACTCTTAAATAAAGATAGAATAAGTTGATGTTACTTGATCGGGACAAGTCGTTGCAGTGTTGTCAAATATGAACATTAAAGTTCGGCCTCGCAAGGGCACAAGTCACAGAGACTAGCACAGCGGCAAGCAAGGGATCGATCCATAGGGAGGTGGGATTCACCGATCGTCTCTAGTTCTAGATATTATTACAACACTCTGAGCGGACTCGTGTGTTGCGTGTGCAGAAAAGTGAACAATAATATAACTAAATAACTTATATAAACAGTATATACAATGATAGATGGAATGGAGATATGCATGAAATGTGGTCACACTAGGGAAACGACTTAACCATGACAATCCTCCTAATTACGTTCTATACTCACCTAATCCTCAAATGTGCAAGTATACATAGGCTCGTATCTCCTTAATTAATCTCTAATCTCTCTCGATGTCTTAGAGATAGTATCCATATATACCCGAAATCTCTCTCGAGCAATCCGGACAATATATGTGAATCTATTAAGCACGTGGAATACAAATCGAACCCTATACGCTAGCCTAGTGGTTCTAGCACTTTCTAGTCAAGCATAGTGAATGTTTATCTAAGCATTGTCAAATGCGTCTCCTCTCGGTACATAGCATCTAACCATGGATCAATAACAAAGTGATCAATTAAGCAAAAACTTTAAGCACTCAAAACATCCATATAACAACACAAGCACAAGAAAAATGTCAGTGGTCTTTACTTCTACGTCAAAGATTCGGTTTTGTCAACTCTCTAGGATGGCTAAACATAGGAAACAAGTTTACCTAAAAACTATATGCAACAATGTGATTGTTATATCATTAAGAACATTCAAGTTCTTTAATATGACATGCTATATGATGCAATGCAAGAGTAGAAATGACTTTCTCCAAAAGTCTTAACAAGATAATCACCGAATAGATTTCATAAGAGTAACTTCTCAAAAGTTAATCAATGGATTTTTACTATCAAAACAAAGTTAAGTGAGATAGCTAAGTACATGTCTAGACGTGGAGTATTCCAAGCTAGCTAGCTGGAATTCTCAACACACTTGACACTTAGCCTTAAAGCTAAATCACATGTGCTACTTACACCAGAGGTAAGAGCACTCACCCTTGAACCATTTGTTCTTGGGTGAATCATTCACAAAAATCATGATCATTTCTCATGGCAAAAATATATCTAGAAGATAAATTATCAACTATCTTCTCTATAAAGATATTACTCATGTCAAACACATCATTATTGTCATCAACAAAGATATTATCAAGACTATACATATGATCATGTGAAACACTCATTTTCACCCAAATCTTCTCAATTATTTTCTTCACACGATTATCATTATCACACACAAAATTCAAAGTGTTATCATGCAAGAAACATTCATAGAAGATTTTCACATCTCATTAGCATGCATCACATTCCCTAGTTTGCATCATCTAATATACTCACGGCAATATAGAAAAATTAGCAAACCGGAATAAATTTTGAGATGTTACTATTTAGGTAAGAATGTACCAATGGTGAAGACTCTTTAATTTCCTTGATTTTGCACTTAACCTTGGAAGACTTGACCTTTGAAATCCTCTTGTTCCTTATTGATTTGCCTTTAGTTGTAGGAGACTCCACTTGCTCATCTACAATGCTTAGGTCACTTAAATCTCTATGAAGATTACCAAAACTCTTTGGCCTTCATGATTGCCAACTTCTCTTCCTTGCCTTTGATCATTACCTTCAAGAAATAAAAATAAATTATTAGCAAAATCATTTGTTAAACTATCTAACACACGAGCCTTTTAAGCCATCTTCTTTTCTAGACATTTGATCACTTCATTCTTCACTTCAACTTCTTTCAACACTTCATCTCTTTCCTTGTAAAGAGTTTGAACTCTAGCCAACAAGTAGAAGTTGGTGGTCTTTGACATGCGATTCTCTTCATTGAGTTGCAAAGACAAGTAATCATGTCTAGATTAATCATTCTCCGGAAAAAGCTTCTTCATCTTTGCTTTTGTCACTAACTTTTTTTTCAAGCTTATAAACAAAATTGTTAGCAGACAATTGAAATATAAAATAAGAAGAACCTTTTTTACAACCAACAAAAGAGGATAACAAAAAAAAAACAATGGTAAACTAGAGGTTGATATCCATGATTAGTAAATAACCTTGTAGATCACGAATCACACTAACTACTTTAAGTGACCCGCTTTGATACCAATTGAAAATAATATGTACAAGGTTATACTAAACAACCTATAGGGGGGGGGGGGGGGTAAATAGGTTGTCTTTCACTTTTGACAAATCTTTCGAGACTAGTGACAAAACCTTGATAAGCATACAAATTAACATTAACCATGATTGTTATGAGAAAACAATATATTCATGTACGCTCAAATCTCCACTCTTAGTCTACAAAACATACAACAAGAATCAATGTATCTTATGAACAAATATATTCAATGTAGACAAAATTCAATAAGTTGTACTTAGAGTATTACAATGTGGTACTTTACAACTTGAATGGAATATCACAAGATACAAAGTTATCTAACATACACAAACAATATTGTATAAGGAAGTCAACTTACATATAAAGTTCTATCCACATTATTCAAATAACAATTACTAATATAAAAGAGATAGGGATAGAGAAAAGTTGACACAAGATATAACGTGGTAAACCTCTAAAGAGAAAACATCCACGGGTTAGCAACCACCGGCAAACAAAATCCACTAGTAGATAAGAAGAGTACAATCTCTCAAGTGACCCCTACACCTAGAAACTACCTTCATATCCTACTCATGAAGATGTCACCCTCTTGCTCAATAATCTGAGGCATCACACCTCTTGTCAAAACTTCCTCACTCACCCTTCCGGATCCTCACGACCCTAGGCAAGACTTCTTGCTCAACTATCCGAGTCCTCCCGACTCTAGTCAAGACTTCCTCACTCACCCTTCCGGATCCTCAAGATCCTAGGCAAGGCTTCCTTGCTTGACAATCCGAGGTCTCCCACCTCTTACCAGGACTTCCATTCTCAACAACATAGGTCTCACACCTATTGTCAAGACTTCCTTCTCATGAGGCATCTAGGTGATCATGAATGCAAAACGCAAACAAGCACGTAACATAGAATAAGATGATCAACAAATTCTATGGAAACTAGAATTAATCAATGATCACACAAAGTATATTATCTAGTTTATAATTAAAAAGTGACACCACACAAGATGATGCATGAGCATATGAAATGTATGGATTAGGTACACTCCATGAATATCTAGACATAGACAATAAAGTTCATAAAACAAGATTGTCTAGATCTAATGCATGAATAAAAATCTAGAGCATGCCAAATTTCCAAACACACACTTTAAACCTAGATTTTATTTATGTTACTAAAGCTTGAAATAAACATGTTCATGAAGTACATATTCAAGACTTTATTACTAACACAAAAATGCTAGAAACACAAGATATATTTAGAGCATATATTCACAAAATAGTCAATTAAACTCTAATAGATTTTAAATATAAAATCAAATGTGCTAAGCTAGATCTATTCAACAAATGAGTTCTAGCACATGATAAGACTATTAATCATGAAAATAAAGTCAATCAAAGCACAAATAGTCCTAGATAAGATGCTAGCATAATACAACTCACAATCATGTGAAAACATAGGTTTGATTGAAACCTAACTCACAATCAAGTTTCCAATTAAGCACAACTAGCATTTAATTGAAGATCTATCACTGATCAACATATGTTCAAGTAATACACACAAGTAGAATAAACACCCAAGGTATTTGAACATTAGAATCAAGGAAATCAAAAGATAAACCAATACCTTGTCAATTTCAAGTACAGTCACGAAAATGGTGCTATCCACAAGAAAAATTGAACAAATGAATTCAAGGTTGCTTGGAGTTGATAGAGAACTTCAATACGAAACTTATCCAACTTGAATCACTCAAATCGGATAAGAGATGAGAGAGATATGGTGATTCAAAGTTGAGAGAAAAAAACCTGGAAATTTTCTGCACTACATTTTCTTCTTCCTTGGATTCAAATGAGAGAGAGAAGAGATATATAAAGGAGAGGGAAGAGATATATGTGAAAATACCAAAGCTACCCCTTTAAGATGCTTCCCCGAGATGGTGCGTGGGTATCTTGGGGCAGCAAGGTGTTGTGGCCGAGATGGCCACGCGCCATCTCAGGCATGCACCATTTGATGGCCTTTGGCCATGGTGCACCTCCCTTGCACTCCTCTCGCGTTCTTCGACCGTTCTTTAGCCTCTAAACTCGGAATTCGAATCTGTTTATGGATTATGAACCGTAACTCTCTTATGGACATGGATACATAAGATACTTGTTGACGTCGATTTCTGGATTATGCCAGAAAAGCCAACAAGGACTGGATTTTGGCTATTGATTCAAAGAGAAAGAGATGCAGAGAGAGTAACAAAGACAAATTTTACGTGGTAAAACTCCGATGGTAGGAGAAACATCCACGGGTGGTTGAAAGATCAACCAAGCCAAAATCCACTAAGATAATAAGATGTTTTTACAAGCTCTCGATATCACTTTTTCTCTCTGTATTATTTGTGATTACTGTATGCTATATTGCCTATATCTTTTTGAACCAGATTATGGGTCTATTTATCTGCTTATAGAACCCTAATCTGCTTTGTACAAGTAATACAAGATATTTGTAATTAATTGTGATTTGGTTACTTGCTTGAGGTTGATTTGTCTTCTTTCCTGTTTCGGAGTCTCTTATGGAAATTGAGTGGGATTCTAGTAGTGTAGTTCAATTTGACTTGTTTCCTTATAAGAATGTAGTCTTCGAA
Organism: Dipteronia dyeriana; assembly: GCA_032871835.1. NCBI lineage: Eukaryota > Viridiplantae > Streptophyta > Magnoliopsida > Sapindales > Sapindaceae > Dipteronia > Dipteronia dyeriana. The sequence continues at coordinate 70,259,472 of CM065299.1, read as the reverse complement.
AAGAAATCAAGTTGTTTCCTGATTGGGGGACTCTTCTAACTTAAAGGTCCATTATTTGGGATTCCTTCATGACGGATATCTTTGCGTATTTAATGACTTAATCCGTATAATAAGTTCTTATTCGAGTTGTATTTACTCCCGAGTAAGAATAATACCTGATGGTCCCGAGTAGTGCCGTTTGAGCCCTAGTGGAAGCTTTGTTTTAACCAGTCCCGAGTGTTGTTAACTGATCCCGAGTAGGTCTTTATTCAGTATATGCTTACTCGGGCTTGCTCCACTTTAATGATGCCTTGTAGGATATTTCCTGGATGCCCATCTAAGCATCCACCTGGCTATTTTTTCCTTCCTGTCAATGATATGTATGCTTGGTAAAATTTACATACAACAATACCCCCTTAAAATATTTTTGCCGAGAAGATTTTATTTCGGGCAAGAATATTTTAATCATTTTGATTTTCTTTCGTCAGAAAAACCGTCTTGCCATAATGACGTATTTTAATGGTGACTCTGTAATTTCGATTCGCTTTGTCACGCAAGATCTTAAATGATAGCAATGTTTCAAAGTTTTGATGGTTGAGGGCTACTTCTTATCTTGACACGTGTCCCTTGTCTCTTCGTTTTTCAATATTATTTATGAGAAATGATTTTTCCATTTCCCCAAACGTCGTCCACGCCATCTGGTTTCGTCATAAAACTTTTTCCCTGTTTGAAATCCTAGGGTTTCGTGCCGTCTTGCCTTTAAATTCTTCGTTGAGAGACTATTGGTTTATTCTTAAAAATCCAGCAAAAATCTTTTTAAACTCAGATTTCTTCATCCAGAAGTTCACGATTCTCCGCTTTGAAGATCTTGCATCAGTCTCAATTCAAGGTTAGTTTTAATGAGGCCATCTTCCCGTCATCATCTCTTTAAAATTGCTTTTGATGCATTAGAGCGTGGGGATTTCCAGTTAGTATCTTGCATTCAACGATTACTGGGGATATCCCAATAGATGAACCTCCATTTTTAGAGGTTGATGTTTCTGGGCTTCACCCTGACGTCACTTTCAGCCCCGTATCGAGTTCTCCATCTAGTTCTGATTCTGATATTTCTGATCACAGGGTATCTTCTCGAAGGATGGGTAAACATCAAAGCACAAGCAAGGTATACAAGCAAGGTATACAAGCACGGCTCGAGCAGCGTTCAGACTGGGGAACAAACTGTTAATGAGGGCGACGCTGATGTACACAGGGGGTCTCGCCTTTCATTTTCAAACACTCATCCGAGTGGCTTTGATATTGAACCGAACGTGGTCGGGCCAGCTGAGATAGAAAAATACTCCTCCCGATTCGATTTGCCCGACTCAGTCACTTTGGTTCCTACGGGGAATAGAGCCGTATGGAATCCTTCTGAAGGGATGATCGCGATTTACGGATCGATGCTTTGCTGCTGTGTCACACTTCCCCTTCAGCCTTTTATTGCCAGGTTTTTAGCTGAAGCAGGGATAGCCCCAGCTCAGTTGGCCCCGAATAGTTACAAAGTCTTGATGTGCATGTGGCACATGTTCAGCCGAATGAACCTTTCGGTGCCTTCCCCTAATGAAATCAGACATTTCTTTACGCTGAGGCAGGTTAGTAAAATGGGGACCTATTTTCTTGCGTCTACTCCTTCGGACGGTTGGGTCCCTAAAGAAGTGAAGGTGAATCAGGGGGTCGAGGCTTCTGATGACCCTAAAAAGAAGGGCTTTATATGGGGATTCCCCACATCCAACAAGTTCTGGAAGAACAGTTGGTTTTTTGCTGGCAGGGCTCTCGGGCTCGATGTCACTGTTCGATCTGGGGATTCCTGAATTGTGTTAAATGTTCCCCGCTTCTTCTGTTCCCCCGAAGCTTGAAATAAGAAAATAATTGATTATAATGATTCAGAGCTGAAGAGGCTGACCCGGACAGCTATCCGCACTCTGGAAAAGAGAAGCAAGAGCTATCTTTTCAAAGAGGACGACTTGATCAAGCTCGGCTTCTTTAGAAATATTTCGGGCCATCGCAGGCGTTGTAAGTAACCCAACGCCCTTTCTGCTGTGTTTCTCCATTTTTCCATTACCTTTTCTAACTTTTTTTTAAAAGTGTTCGATATGGACGTTGTCTGCGATCTTCAGGCTCGTCAAGTGAAGGCGATTCTTCAAGCGAGTAGGAAGGAGGCTTCCCACCAGGGCGATGAGGGTATTGCTCTACCTGAGCCTGATGAGGAAATTGATACTGCTGAGCAAATTCCCGAGTACGTTGATCGGGGTGCTCAGCCTTCGGCTCAGGATCTCACTGGTTCAAGTGGCCAAGGTGAGCCGACTGTTACACAACTGCCTAAAAATAGGGAGAGGCAGTGTGAGAGTCCAAGTGAAGAGCCTGTTGGACTGTCTGAAGCTGGCGATGGTGGTAACGTCTTGACGAATCAAATGTCTGTCATTGTCGAGCTTTTTGAGTCTTTTCGGGATGATTTACTGGAAGATCCTGCTGCTGATCTCTTCCACCGTTCTCGGGGTGAGAAGCGAAAGGCAGTTAGTTCACCTCCTCGTCCCCTCAAAGTTCCTCGGGTAGTCACATTCATTGACTTCAGCGATGAAAATGTTATGGATGAGATTGCCCCGAGTGTAGGTGTTGGAGTATCGGCAGTTGCAGTCACTTTAAGTCCAAGAATGACCTCTTTTACCCCCGAGGTTAGAGATATGGGGGCTGAACCTTCGGGGGTTCCCTCTCCATCCATAGAGCCAAATAGAGCTTCTCCTGTCCCCGAGTCTGGAAATCAGGGAACTCAACCCTTGGGGGTTCCCTTATCCCTTTCTCCAAAAGATATGCTCTAGGAGATGTCCTCCTGTCGGGCTTATATCGGAGAAGACCGCTGGAGCGGTTTTAGAGATGGTTCACCGCCCGAACGTCTCCAAAACGTTTTCAACGGCGCATCTTATGTAAGTTCAGCTAATTCTGACTCCTTACTGTTTTGCCTTTGTTGGATTTCTAAGTATATTCTTTTGTAGATGGTGGCCGAATTTGCTGAGCTTGTTCTGACGCAGCAATGTAAGGCTGATCGGATAAAGCGTCTAGAGGCTCAGCTGAAGGCGAGTGAGGAGGGTCGTGCTCGAGCTGAGCAGGCTTACCAGCAGGAGGTCGGTTCTCTGGAGATATTTGCTGACAATTGCCTGGCAAAGCAGGTTGAAGCTGAAGACAAGGCATCATTGGCAGAGGAGAAGGTTGCATCGCTTCAAAACCTTCTTTCTTCTACTGAAGAGTCTATGCTCAAGTCCGAGCAGGAGGCGGAGCAGGCGAAGTCGGCATATGTCCAAAAAATCAAAGATTTAGAGCGCCAAGTGCTGACAGTTGAATCCCTTTCCTGAGAGGCCAGGTTGGAGCTGGAAGTCCAAGGGGTGGATCATTTTAAAAGATCCCCTGCTTACGATGCCCTACTTCTTTGGGAATTTCAACGTGGGCTAGTTTCGGCCAACGAATTCTTCAAAGTAAATAGTAGGGCAACCGAGAAGACCCGTGTTAACTGGGAGCTGTCAATCAAACACCATGTGGACCGGTCATTGGAATCTCTTCGGATTCAGATGAAGGAATGGAGAGCCTACTGCCGTAGTCAAGGCAAGGAGCCCCATCCTATGCATTTAGAGATTCCTGTCCGAGCACTCTCTCTCGACCTTTTACGCAAGTCGAGAGTCTGTCGAGTGTGTAGTCCCGGATGTCGGGCCAACCCCGGGTAAAGATTACAGCCAGTGGAGGGATGATATTGTTGATGATTTCACTTGGCCATCTAATGAGAGCCTGCTTCGTGAATACGAGATGGTGCCAGACCCGAGTATTGGCAAAGGCTCGAAATCCTCGCAACCTCAATTTTGTAGATTTGTAGAAGATTCTGATTCAGATTCTTTATTTTTTACTTGTGTAAAGAATCATTTCTTTGAACTGTAACCATCCTTTTTAAGAGCAATAGAATTCGATATTCTGAGTTGAATGGTTTCAGTCTTTATTTTTGTTGCCGGAGGTTGTATTAAACTAGCTGATGGTCGGATAACTTAACTGAGTATCTTATTAAACCGGTTGTTATCCGAATAACTTCAATTGCCAAGTATCTTATTAAACTGGCTGGTGGTCGGGTAACTTAACCGAGTATCTTATTAAACCGGTTGTTACCCGAATAACTTCAATTGCCAAGTATCTTATTAAACTGGCTTGTGGTCAGGTAACTTAACCGAGTATCTTATTAAACCGGTTGTTACCCGAATAACTTCAATTGCCAAGTATCTTATTAAACTGGCTTCTTTATTATTAACCGAGTCATCTTGAAATAGGAAAGTTTGCACTTATGTTTTATACCCTGTTGCTACCCGAACGTTATATCAAGGTTCACCATGATTATACGTTCGAGTCCTTACGCAATACCAAGGACGTCTCCCTAGTATTTATGCGTAAGGGTTTGCCGAATCGTTGAGCTCTTTTTTTAAAAAGTTGCTTCAACACAGCTACGCATTTCATCGGAATTTCTCCCGATAGCGTCTCGAGCATTTTTCCAGTCTGGTGCATCGGGTTTGCCTTTTTACGAAGGTCATTTTGACCCTGCTCGGCTGGCATGCTCCTACGAGCTTCTCCGCCCTTTCGGGATTTGATGGTCCCGAGAATTCTATTTGCATGTTCTTATTATCATGCTCTTCTTCCATTTGTTCTTATTATCATATGCTTTTTGGAAATCTCGAGCTAGGTGCTTTCCTTTTGGAAATTCCCAGTTTTATTTATTACTGCGAAAAATCAACAAAGATTAATATTACAGTTTTAATATTTATTCTGACTAATACTATCCTGACTAGAAAAAGAATAAAATATTTAATATAAATATATATTTTAAGGATAGAAAATCTTCAGATATTGGGCATTGCACGGTCGGGGTAACACCCCTCCATTGGATCGAGCAATCAAATAAGCTCCATGGCCAGCTATCCCCTCGATCTTGTATGGACCTTCCCATTTGTCAGCCACGGATCCCGCGGTTCTATTCTTCGTGTTCAGTGACACTTTCCTGAGCACCAGGTCTCTTAATTGAAATTTCCTGATCCGAACACGAGAGTTGTAGTGGCGAGCCACTCTTTATTGATAAGCTGTATTTCTTATTCGGGACTTTTCCCTTTTTTCTTCTAGTTCATCCAAACTTTGTAGCAGTGTATCAATATTTTGTTCTTCATCGTATAGCCTGACCCGGGGGGACGCATACGATGTTTCTATGGGGATGACAGCTTCTGTTCCGAATGCTAGGCTGAACGGAGTTTCTCCTGTTGAAACCCTTGCTGTCGTCCGATTTGCCCACAATACTTCAGGAAGCTTTTCAACCCAGCTTCCTTTTTTGTCATCTAATTTTGCTTTGATAGTGTGCTTGATAATTTTATTTACTGCTTCTACTTGCCCGTTTGTTTGTGGATGAGCTGGTGTTGCATAGTAGTTAGCAATATGATACTTCTCGCACAACTGTCTGAACTTTTGGTCATCAACATATAATTTCCATGGGAAACTTTTATCCAACAGTCTTTTTGCTTCCAGGTTCGGTTATGTGAACTCGGTTATGAAGTCTGCCACCGCTTGTCCTTTGAGGGAAGTTCTAGGGACATAATGAATATCGAATTCACTCAACTCGATTGCCCATTTAGTAAGTCTTCTTGATATCTATGGTTTTTGTAAGATTTGTCTTAATGGGCAATTGGTGAGAACCTGGATCGTATGAGCCTGAAAGTATGGTCTCAACTTTTTTGCTGCTGAAACCAATGCTAAGGCTATCTTCTCTGCCTGTGAGTATCTGGTCTCGGCCGGTAGGAGTGCCTTGCTTGTATAATACACTGGTTTCTGCACTCCATCTTCTGTCATGACTAGAACTGAACTTGCTGCAAAGCTCGGTTATTGACAGATACAGCTGAAGTATTTCCCTTTTTTGTGGTTTTGAGAGGATGAGAGCTTGCCCCTAAGTATTCTTTTATTTTTAAGAATGCCAACTCCCACTCTTTATTCCACTCCTGGCCTTTCCCTTTTTTGATTACTTTGAAGAAAGGCACGCACCTGTCTGTAGCCTTTGAGATGAATCTTCCCAAGGAGGTCTCTCGGAGGTCGCGGGCATGGTCATCTGCTGAGACGCTTTTAGTCAACATGTCATCAATATACACTTCCATGTTCCTTCCTATTTGCCGAGTGAAGATCTTATTGACCAACCTTTGGTACGTGGCTCCTTCATTTTTTAAACCGAAGGGCATTACTGTGTAGCAATATAAACCCTGATCCGTTGTGAAAGCTGTTTTTTCTTCATCAGTTTTGTTCATCCTGATCTGATTGTATCCCGAGTAAGCATCCATGAAGCTGAGCACTTCATGACCTGCTGTGGCATCCACCAGCTGATCTATTCTTGGGAGTGGGAAGCTGTCCTTTGGACATACCTTGTTTAGATCCGTGAAATCTACGCACATCCTCCATTGTCCATTTTTCTTCTGGACGAGGACTACGTTGGCGACCCACTGGGGGTAGCTGACTTCTCTGATTGATCCTGTCGCTAGTAGCTTTTCCACCTCTTGTTTGATTGCTTGACTTCTTTCAGGATTGAACGATCTTCTCTTTTGTACTACCGGTTTGGCATTCGGGCTAACTGGGAGGTGGTGGGATATTATTCGGGCATCTATTTCGATCATATCTTCGTGACTCCAGGCGAATGCATCTTTGTATTCTTTGAGCAAATTGGTCAATTCTCGCTTGATTTTTTCTTCCAAGTTGGGCCTGATCTTGATTTTCCTGTCCGGTTTGTCTTCTTCGAGTAGTATTTCAACCACTTCTGTCTTGTATTCATTCGGGCCCTCCCTTGGATCTAGTTCGAATGCCAAGGATTCTTCACACCCATTTGGCTGCATTATGGTGCACACTTGTTCGGCATCGTGCTTGTCTCTGTATACCGACAGGTTTGCTCTTCGGGCCATCTCTTGGGATCCCTTGACTATCCCAACCCCTTGTTCTGTTGGGAACTTGATCATTAATGCGTAAGTGGCCGTCACGGCTCTAGTTTTATTCAAGAATGGCTGACCCAATAACACATTATACGGCTAATTATCCAAATCAACTACCACGAAGTCAAGCAAGACAGTCCTCTGGCATGGTGCCGTTCCGATCTTCACAGGTAATTTGACCGTCCCGAGTGACCTGAGCTCTATTCCCCCAAATCCTCTTAATGGAGTATGGAAAGGCTGTAAATCTTTTCGGTCCAATCTTAGCTGGTCGTATATGGCCACGCTTAAGATGTCTGTTGAACTTCCATTATCTATTAAAATTCTCCGGACTTCCCTATGGCCAATCCGGGCACTTATAACCAAAGCGTCATTAGGTCGAACATCGACACCGTGGGAATCTGCCTCTGTAAAGACTATCGGGTCCCATCTTTCCTTTACCTTCTTCGGGTCTGGTTCAACCGAATTCACATCGAAGTTATTCCTGGCTTCTACTACTTCTCGGACTTCCTGAGTCCGTTCTCGGTTGCTCCTCCCAGTAGAAGGTCCTCCGAAAATTGTATGTATTACTTGATTGGCTTCGGGGCTAGCTCTTCGGTTTTGAGTAGGGTTGTGATTAGCATTGGCTTTCTTGACTTTTGATCTCTCGTATTTTTTAAGATTACATCCCGCAGGTGCTCTTCCTGAATAAGGGTTTCTATGTAATCTCTGAGCTGAAAACACTTCGAAGTTTCATGCCCGGTCTCTTTATGAAACCTGTAATACTTGGTTGTATCTCTCCGTGCGAACAGTGATTGTCACCGCGGTTCTTGCACCATATTCTTTTCTTCTAGGATGGCTAGAATTTCTTCTTGTTTCCTCCGAAGAGAGGTGTAATTGGTATATCTGTCGCGGTATTTCTCTGTGGACCATTCGGCGTTGAGCCCATTACCCCCATTCTTATTTTTCTCCTTGCTGTTCCCTTTATGTTTTTCTTTTTGATTCTGCCCCTTGGATTCGGTATTCCTCTGTTCGGGCTTTTCTCCATGCATATAGCTTCCTCCTGTAGCTAACTCTTCTTCCTCGGCCGGAGAGTATCCTCCCGCCATATCCATCATGTCGGCATACCTTTGTCAGCCGTGCTCTTCTCAAATAGAAGGATAATCGTCCATTCTGCAAGTTATTGGTGAAGGCAGCAATAATGGCTTCATCATTGGCGTTGCCAATCTCTGATACTGTTTGACCAAACCGGCCCAAGTATTGTTTTAATGACTTGTCCTTCCCCTGTTTTATTTGAGAGAGGTAGGCCACCGACTTCTTTCTATGAACGTTGCTCAGGAATTGCCTTGAGATGCTCCTGCTCAACTCGCTGAAATTTTCGATACTTACCGGGGGTAGTCTTCCGAACCATCTTGGGCCTGTGTCCCCCAGTGTTTGTGGAAAGTTGGGACATAATAGTGGGTCACTGCGGGCATATTGATCCATGGCACTTTTATAGCATCTAACGTGCTCCTTTGGATCTGTATCTTTTTTGAATTGCTCCACATGCGGCATCCTGAATCTTTCTGGGAAAGGGGTCCGCAAAATTTCCCTGGTAAATGGACTCTCGGAGTCATCGTCGGAAAGATCTTTGCAACCGTAACGTCTGAAAAGTGCCTCCATCTGTCGCCTATTATTCTCTACTTCTCGAGTTAGGCACTGGATTGTAATATATCTGTCCCCTACTGGGCTTCCTTGACGGTTGAACCGTTGGGTGACTGTCATTCTTTCCTCAGATTCTTCACTCTGATGCCAGAACCCTCGTGTGACTCCATGATGACGTTTACGATGGTATTGATCACCGTCTTTTGATGTTGATCGTCCTCTGCGCCGATCGTATTTAAGATGTCTGGCACGTACTGTTTGATTGCGATCCAGCTTTTGGTGATTCTCCTCCTCTAGTGTTTTCTATCCAACAGGATTTATTGGGGAAGAGTTCCTTTTGGTTTCTGGCATAGTTATTCCTGGTCCTACCACCATTGAACGGAGCCTCGCGGGTGGAGGATTGGGAGTATGCGCTCCTGCGGCCAGTAGGTCAATCCCTTCCTTTGCTGCGTCCGTCACCAATTGCTGGAGGGCCTCTTGGAAACGCAGCGTAAGATCTCTGCTGGTTGGAGGAACTTGCTGGATCCCTGCCAGGTGCGCAGGTTGGTTTTCTGTGTTTGTTACAGGATTTTGTGACGTATTGCCAGTATGGAAATCGCCTGGTGATCTTTGGCTATTCCCTGAACTACTTCTGCTTCCAGCCATTGCTTTCTAACAAGTTAGGAGGTTTAAGCCCCCTCCTTCTAGCGCCAATTATTGAGGTCGATTTCTGGATTATGCCAGAAAAGCCAACAAGGACTGGATTTTGGCTATTGATTCAAAGAGAAAGAGATGCAGAGAGGGTAACAAAGACAAGTTTTACGTGGTAAAACTCCGATGGTCAGAGAAACATCCACGGGTGATTGAAAGATCAACCAAGCCAAAATCCACTAAGAGAATAAGATGTTTTTACAAGCTCTCGATCTCACTTTTTCTCTCTGTATTATTTGTGATTACTGTAGGCTATATTGTTTATATCTTTTTGAACCAGATTATGGGTCTATTTATATGCTTATAGAACCCTAATCTGATTTGTACAAGTAATACAAGATATTTGTATTTAATTGTGATTTGGTTACTTGCTTGAGGTTGATTTGTCTTCTTTCCTGTTTCGGAGTCTCTTATGGAAATTGAGTGGGATTCTATTAGTGTAGTTCAATTTGACTTGTTTCCTTATAAGAATGTAGTTTTCGAAAAGAAATCAAGTTGTTTCCTGATTGGGGGACTCTTCTAACTTAAAGGTCCATTATTTGGGATTCCTTCACGACGGATATCTTTGCGTATTTAATGACTTAACCTGTATGATAAGTTCTTATTCGAGTTGTATTTACTCCCAAGTAAGAATAATACCTGATGCTCCCGAGTAGTGCTGTTTGAACCCGAGTGGAAGCGTTGTTTTAACCAGTCCCGAGTGTTGTTAACTGATCCCGAGTAGGTCTTTATTCAGTATATGCTTACTCGGGCTTGCTCTTCTTTAATGATGCCTTGTAGGATATTACCCAGATGCCCATCTAAGCATCCACCTGGCTATTTTTTCCTTCTTGTCAATGACGTGTATGCTTGGTAAAATTTACATACAACAATACTCAACCCAGAAAATAATAATTCGACTCGATATATGAAGACGAAGACAATGTATGCAACATGACTGGAAAGTATCATAACTTTTGACTCGAAAATTGAAATCAATAGTATGAGTAACCGAAATGACCGAAACTCAATCAAGAATGTTTTAAGACTAAAATCAAGTTCAATATCCATGTTATACAAACATATACACATACACAAACACAATTCACACTAGAATACAAACTACATAGAGATAGTCTCCAATCATGCATTTTCCAAAACATGTTATTTTTATACCAATGTATGAGCATTCATCTTAAAGTGTGTGAAAGTGTCATACCAAATGATACACTATGATGCAGAGACACAAATGTATGAATTGTGTGTGTGTGCGCCTATAATGGTGCTAAACGATGCAGGGACACAAATGTATGAATTGTGTGTGTGTGCCTTAGCCTTGAAAGAGAAAAGAAAGGTCTTAATATACCTTTGTAGAATCATGAAGCGCTTTTCCCTTGGAAGACTTGAACTTGCTTGAATAGTTGTTATTTATTCTTTGAAACTTGAATTATCATGAATCCTAGACAACTAAACAATACAAAAGAAAATGTTGTTTTGATATATAATAATGTGAACATAACTTATAAACCTAACACTCTGTTGGTTTATTCTTTAATGTTTCTGGTTCTTCCCTTGGTTCGAACTCGAACAACAGTGATTCTTCTTTCTTGATCTGATCTGGTTGAGTTAAAGTGCATACTTGGTGTTCACTATTATCTCTGTCTTTGTAAACTAAGAGATTAGCTCTTCTGACCATCTCTTGTGACCCCTTTATTATTCTTACCCCCCATTCAGTCTGGAACTTGATCATCAGGGCGTAGGTAGCTGTTACTCCTTTGGTTTTGTTCAGGAAAGGTTGACCTAGTAACACATTATAAGGCCAGTTGTCCAGATCTATCACGACGAAGTCTAGTAACACTATTTTCTGGCCAGAAGCTTCTCCGATCTTCACGGGCAGCTTCACTATTCTGAGAGACCTAACCTCGACTCTCCCGAATCCTTTGAGTGGGGTATGAAAAGGTTGCAAGTCCTTTCGGTCCAATTTGAGCTGATCATAAACAGTCAAATTGTGGATGTCTGTCGAGCTACCATTGTCAACTAAAATTCTCCTGACTTCTATATGGCCAATTCGGGCACTAATGACAAGAGCGTCATTCGGTCGGACGCGACCCCATGTCAGTTGCTTCAGTGAATATTATCGGGTCCTATCTTTCCATTATTCTCTTCGGATCAGGCTCGATAGAGTTAACGTCAAAATTCTGTCTTACTTCCACTGCTTCTCAGATTTCCTGAGTCCTCTCGCGGTTACTTCTCCTAGTTGATGGTCCTGTTAGGATTATGCTCGATAGAAAGAGTGTAATATTGTAATTAACAATCTTTTCATATGAATAAAGTGATTTCTAGTCTAACAAATCTTATAGCATTTATAGTTTAATTGTTATAATTGTCAAAAGTAAATAATCATAAGGTCAAAAGGCTATGAGAAAAGAAGAATTGTTCATACATCTAGATATGTATGAGGTAGACACAATTCTTTAGTTAGTCTTGAATAATATTCACAACTTAAGATAGAAGGTTGGGCACCTTTATCTTGTCAAAGTTGTAGATTCTCTTGCTAGCAATTGAGTGGGATCAAATGTGTTATGATGATTCTAAAATCATCAAAGTGTGGTGTCTTTGGGCAAAAGAATCTAGTGCACTGGGTGCATTGAATAGGATCAAAATGAAATACTTTATCTAGAACCGTCAATGGATAAAAGTTTTCATTTGAAGACAATCAGAGAGTCTATCTTAATCCTAAGATAAATGATGGACTTATGGTTGCAAGTGTTATCATTTGAGCTATCAATGAGTACGATTATATAGCATATTCTATCCTCGATAGTTTGGTGGTATTCATTTGTTAATCGATAGAGGACTTCATTTATAGATATGGACATCGTGGCTCCATTTATTGAATGAGAGTAGAATACCTTCATATGGATGTTTTGAGGTATTGGATATTAAATCTTAACGTTAAGTTTTCAATAGTGTCAATTGAAGCATGGCTTTTAGACAAGTCAAAATATCCAAGTACAAAATGTGGTCATATGAGTAAATATGGTAACTTGGAGAGCTATAGGCGGTCTATGAGCTCTTGGCGATTACTGGTATTCTTCACGAGGATACACTTTCTCCAATAAGGCTGTCTAGGGTACGAATGAGTAACATCAACTTACTCTATCTTTATTTAAGAGTTCAATTTTAGTTCTTTAGTGGAATGAACTAAAATTAAATAGATTGAACCTAAGTGAATCATTTGTTGATTGTGATTAGGTTGTGTCAATTGGAGCTTAAATTTAGATAGCCCGCCAAGATCCCCAATCCACACGAACTTGCATGGATCACTTGATATATTCTACCGGCCCAATTTAGGGGTCCATCTAGAATTGTTATAAGACATGTGAACTTGTTTCTTTTTGTAAGAATAGTCTAGTTCACATGTGGACTTTTTATTAAGGTCCAATGGATTTAATAAAATAAGAAAAGTAATATATGGCCTTTATACTAAGTATGGGAGGCAATGGCTATGGTGAATAGCTTTAATATATTATTTTTATTTTATTATTATTTAATTAAATAGAAATTAATTAATTTGTTGATTAATTAATTTGTTGATTAATTAATTATTTAATTAAAAGTAAAAAAAAATTCCTATTAGGAGTTGGTCTCTTAAAAACTATACTATTGTTGGTAGTATAGTTAATGTTAAAGACTATATTTGATAAGTAGATAAATAAAAGGAGTTATTTATCTAATCAAATTAGAAAATCTTTAATATGGTTACAAATACACTTTTGAGTTGGATTAGGAGTCTTGGTGTTAGGATAGAATTCCTTTTTGAAAAGGATTCTTAACCACCAAGTAAATCTACCTAAGGAAAGGATTTTTAACTACCAAGTATTCCTTCTTAGGAAAGGATTTGCGATCCTAATATATATCATATAAAATTCTGCCAGCCCATATATATATACAAAAGGATAGAGTTTCTTTAAGATAAGGATTCTGAACTACCAAATAAATCCACCTAAGGAAAGGATTCTTGCCAACCAAGTAAATCCTTTTTAGGAAAGGATTTATGATCCTATATATATGTGTGTGATTTTCGGCCAGCCCTATGAATTCTATGATGAAAATTTCGGCCATGCCTAGGTAATTTTCAAGAGAGAATTTGGCATAACAAGAGAGAATTTTGAGGGAGAAAATTAGTTTTTGCTCTACACAAAATTCGATCAACTCATAGATAAAGGGTGTGTGTGATTTCGGCCTAGAAGAGAAAAAAAGGGAAACGCTTTTGTATTCGATAGTATACTAATATCCTTTACATCAAAAGGGTTTTGTGTACAACATTGAATCAAGGTTCACGCGAGTTTCAATCAAATTGATTGATAATTCACAAGTGACCGGACGTTCTTGGATTTTTCTCTTGGAGGATATTTGTAACTAACAAAGAAAAGATATTTGCTCTGTCTCCATCCTCAGGAATACAATTTAAAGAAAGGGAGCCCACACTCCTAGGTGATTCACATTCGTGATTGGATTGGAAGATCTTACGGAATTAATTCGGCGCTTGTTCAATCGTCACGCGATAAAGGTACGATACTTTTATATGCATCAATTACTCTAGGGTTAAGGTTCTCGTTGCATAAAAGGGGAAATTTTTATTTATATGCAAACCCTAATTGTTTTTTTTTCTCAGGCTTCCGTTGTGTTTCTAAACCTTTTTTCTCTACAGGTCTTCCGAAGATGGTATGTATCACTTCATTTACCTCGGGACTGGCCCTTTTATTTCGACCAGAATTATTATCTCCCGTTTTGATTTCTTTCTGATTTTCTGACTTCTCATCTTTCTTCAGAATTATATCTTACAGATGTCCTTCTCGGATGAGGGTTTCTATGTAGTCTCTGAGCTGGTAACATTTGGAGGTCTCGTGAGCTATTTTTTTATGGAATCTGTAATACTTTGTCGTGTCTCGTTGGGAAAATTGTGACCGCTGACGTGGTTACTTTACCAAATTCTTTTCTTCTAGTTGTTAGGATCTCTTCCTGTCTTTTCCGTAGCGGGGTGTAATTCTTATACTTTCCTTGAAATTTTTCCTTCGTTTGGTCAACATTACGTCCATTTCCCCCATCTTTGCTTCTCACTTTACTATTTCCTTTATGTTTCCTTCTATGGTTTTACGACTTTGACTCGGTATCTTTTTGTTCGGGTCTCCCCCCATACATATAACTGCCTCCTGTTGCCAACTCTTCTTCTTTCGCCAAAGCGTGCCCGTCTGCCATGTCCATCATATCTGCATATCTAGTTAGGTGAGCTCTTTTTAGGTCAAAAGACAACCGCCTATTCTGCAAGTTATTATGAATGCAGCGATTATTGCTTCGTCATTTGCGCTGTCGATTTCTGAGACCGTCTGGCCGAATCTTCCTAGATATTTCTTTAGCGACTCATCTTTCCCCTGTTTCAGTTGAGAATGATATGCCACCGATTTTTTCCGGTGCACATTTCCTAGAAATTGTCTCAAGAAGCTTCTGCTTAACTCGTTGAAATTCCCAATACTTACCGGAGGCAATCTCCTAAACCATCCTGAACCTGTATCTCTGAGCGTTTGTGGGAAGTTGAGGTACAACAAAGGGTCACTATGGGCATACTGGGCTATGGTGCTCTTATATCGTCTGACATGCTCTTTAAGATCTGTATCCTTTTTTAACTATTCTACGTGTGGCATCCTGAATCTCTCCAGGAATGGCGTTCGCAGAATGTTTCTAGTGAATTGGCTATCAGAATCGCCATCAAACAACTCATTATATCCATATCGCCTAATCAATGCGTCCATTTTAAGCCTGTTGTTCTCGACTTCTCGGGTCAGGCTCTGAATTACGATATCTCTATCATCCACCTGGTCTTCCCGATGACCAATCTGTTGTTTGTCTGTCATATATGTCATCATCTCCTCTTCTTCTTGCCTTCGAGTCTCATGAGCTAACCCTTACAGGCATGCGATTCCACGGTGATGTTACAATGGTGTCGATTACTGTCTTCTGATGACGATGACCGATCTCTTCACCGGTCGTATTTACGGTGCTTATCAGGGCCTGCTTGACTGTGATTTCATCGTTGGTGGGGTCGTTCTTCTACAGGTGTTTCACGAACCTTATCATTCTAGAAACTTTCTAAACTCTTTCCTTCTTTGATACAAAACCGTATTAGAGTATGGTTCTTGGGCTTACTCACGTACGTGAATCGTATGCTGAACTTCTTTATTCGGGCTTCTTGTGTTGTCCAGAGTAGAACATAATGTGCCGAGTACCCGTGTTCTGGCTTATTCGGGTTCTTATTCTTTAATGTCTTGGATGGTGTCTTCTAGATGCCAGCTCGGATGCCCATCTGGCAATCTTTTTAAGGGGTTGTCCTACCTGTCAGTGACGTGTAAATTAAGTAAAATACACATATAACAAAATCAAACACCAATCAAGTTAGGGATGGTTAAGATGAAAAAATCAGAGAGAATTTCAGAAGAAGGGTCTGTGAAGAAATAAGAGTTAGGGATTCAAAAATGAAGAATGATTTTAAAGGTCAACACATTAGCCGATAGTTCTTTTTTTTTTAATATTTCCTTCAAGGCTTAAAACGCCACCGTTTCAGTTAGTGTCAAACAACTTGTTCTGATTAATATTATTTCAGTCTTTTGCTTTCCCTGAGGGTGCAATTGGTACACGGGACAGGACAGGACATGACAACGTGAGACAGTTTGTTCTTATCCCACGTTTGGCTTGTCCTTAACATGGGACAAGACGGGACAAAACGGGACAATATGAGATAAAAATCACAAAAAAGTTGTCCCACCCAAGACCTAGGACAACTTGTCCCATGATATAGGACAAATGTCAAAAAGACCAATTTACCCTTTAATTTTTTCAAACAATTACAATCATGTCCAATAAATTATATATTATATATAATATAATATAATATAATATAATATATTTATATTTTATATATAGTATTATATTATATATTTATATAATTATGTATTATATTATATTTAAAATATATATATATAATATAATAATAATAATAATAATAATAATGTTTATTATAATTATTATATATAATAATATATTAATATTTATTATATATATATATATATATCTTTTATATATAATAATAATAATAATAATAATAATAATAATGTTTATTATATCATATATATATATATTGCATTGAATAATATATATATTTAATATTAATAATATAATACATGAAATATTCTATATCAATATATAATAATATCAATTAATATATATATATATATAATAATAATAGTATTTAACATTATTATATATTAATATATAATATTACAGTCTATGTTGTTATATATATAAAAGAAGTATTCTGGTCATTTGAGTCTCTTGTTCCGTCCTATCCCAGTCATACCAAACACATAATAATACAGTTTTCAGTTCTGTTCAGGCTTTCCAAACACAATATAGAACAATATGTTATGTCATGTCCTATGCTGTCCAGTTTCATCTCTGTACCAAACACACCCTTAAAAGACTTCTATTGGTTGTCACTAGAAGTTAGTTTTGCTGAGGTCAGCTTGAAATTCTGTAAGAACGTTTTGTTGTGAGCTCACAGAGCTATTATGTAAAAGGTAATTGGTGAAATGAAAGAGGCATCAAGCAATTTGTTATCAAACTCTCCCTCTTCTCTCTTGTCACTTTCTCTGACCTAAATCCCTATCTCCCAACCCCATTCTTTCTATCTCTATATTCTTCCTTTTTAATTTCTAAGGTTGTTGAAATCAACTGGACACAACAAACTTGGTATCAGAGCATTACTTCTAGGACCACGTTTTAATGGCCAAAGGAACATATGGAGGCTCAGTTCTCCAAGATGGAAGCCAAATATGAGATGCTGGAGTCTACACTACAGAAGTCAAATGAGGGGACTGAATTGTTTAAGCAGAGGGTAGATGAACAATTCAATAGACTTCATGATCTAATTGTAAACAAACTCTCTAGAGGGGAACCAGATGGAAGCAAACAAAAAGTAATACTGGGAACACCTCCGGAAGAGTCCAGTACAGACCAGCACAGTCAAGACCAATCTAACATGCACAATAAGGTAATAGCTGATCCTTCTCTCAAAACACCAAAATTAACTTTCCCTAAATTTTATGGTGAAGATCTAAAAATGTGGATAATGACGAATGAGAGGTTTTTTATGGTTCACCTAGTAGCCTTTGAGCAAAAGGTATTGGCAGCTTCGATCCATTTTGAAAAAAAAAAGGGTTGAAGCTTGTTTCAATCCATTCATAATTGCAAAGAAAGTTGGACTTGGGAGGGCTTTACCGAGGAGCTATTAGTGAGGTTTCTTGACGTGGATCAAGAGGATGTAGTGGGGGAACTTTACAAACTCCACCAAACCACAACGTTTGTTGATTACCAAGATAAGTTTGAAAAACTTAAACCAAAGTTATTAGCCAAGGATCTTGGCCTTACTGATGGGTTCTTCCTGTCCAGTTTTATTAGTGGTCTAAAGGGGGAAATCAAATATTCGGTAATGATGATTTAATACATCCATACAATTGGCAGGGCTACAAGAGGCAGCCTTAGATGCTAAGAAAATTAAGCCATGGCCACCAAAAACCTTCAATACCAACACCGTTTCCCAATTCCCCACTAAATGGCCACAATACAGTTACCAGAATCTTAACTCACCACCATCAGTCACTATAACTAAAAGAAACCCAATACACTGCTCCAACCTAGCAACCCAACCAAACGCTAAGAGAGAAAACCTGTCAATCCCCATCTGAAGGCTCACTCCTGCTGAAATGAAGATTAGAAAGGACAAAGGCCTTTATTACAACTGTGATGAGGTCTACTCTTTTGGGCATTAATGTGCTACCAAACAATTTTATATATTGTATGAGGAAGAGGAATTGGAACCTGAATTAGGTGTAGAAGATGAGGAAGTTGTTGTGGCAGTGAATGAAGAGGCAAGACATGAAGAAATCACTATATCTTACCATGCCTTAACATGAAGTACTGGAGTCTAAACCATTAAACTAAGAGGAAAAATCAAGAATATGGAGATCACTATACTAGTTGATAGTGGCTAAACTCATAATTTTCATAACCTCGAGTCGGCTAAGTTTACAGGAGTTAAGATGGAGGAAACTAATGTACTTAGGTGACGATGGGGGTTGGGGGAAGAGGCGAGGGTGGAAGGATTAATAGCCAAACTAGGTGTCCTAACTTTATATGGACATTACAGGGGGATGAATTCACTACAGGGATGAGGTTGCTATCACTAGGTGGGTGTGATACTGTCCTTGAAATGCAATGAATAAAGGAGTTAGATCCAATCCTCTTGGATGCCACAAAACTTAGCATGAGATTCGTATGGCATGATAAGTGGATAGCTTTGCAACGAATCACAAATGATGGGAAGTTGTCAATGCTGACCGGAAAAACAGGGATGGAACAGCTCATGAAGGTTGAACTAAGAGCTAAGCCTAAGATACATTTGTACTCCTTAGAAATTGATGATAAGGTCTTTGAAGTGCCACATGAATTGGAACCTGCTGTAGAGATTTTTCTATAGCATGATATGTCAGCAAAGATAGAGGATAATCCAGAATTTATGGGACTACATCATCAGAGAAGAAAAACAGTCTCTAGCGATTGATGAATGGTCGGACAAACCGATCAGGTAAAATAAACATGGTCGAGAAAATCAACCAGTCAATATTTGACCAAGTCACAGTTGATGTTACTAAACAGGGTGGTTAAACTGAACGAGATAAGTTTAAACCTGATTGGCGAGAGAGACCAAGTCGGGATGAGAAATGGTCGGCCAATAGATGTTTAATCAAGATAGTAACATAAGTTCAACTACAACTCAAATACGAAGAAGAATGATCTTACTTAAATAAGAAATCTATAATCATATTCCTATTTCCTCATACATATCAGAGAGTCCAGATCAAGCAACAATTTAGCTCTTCTAGAAGATTACACATCAATCAGGAAACAAGTACTAAATGGACTACTGTTAGGTTTTAGTTTGTGTTGGCATTAATTCCATATCAAAATGATGTTTACTTGTAATGATTTAGTTTTTTAGATTCATGATGATTCAAGCTTCAAGGAAGAAGAAACAACAAGTCAAAGCAAGTTCTAAGTCTAGAAAGGATGCAATATGGTTCTACAAAGGTATACTAAGACCTTATCTTTCTCTTACAAGGCTAAGGCACACATACACATATCATACATTTGTGTCCCTGCATCGTTGTGCACCATTATAGGCACAGACACACACATATCATGCATTTGTGTCCCTGCATCGTTGTATACCTTTATAGGTAAACACATAAAATTCCTTATATGTGTCTCTGCATCATTGGGCACCATGTATAACACATTCACACACTTAAAGATGAATGCTCATGCATTGGTATGAAAATAACATGTTTTGAAAAATGCATGATTGTAGACTATCTCTATATAGTTTGCATTCTAGTGTGAATTGTGTTTGTGTGTGTATATATTTTATATAACATGGATATTGAACTTGGATTTAGTCTTAAATCATTCTTGATTGAGTTCTGGTCATTTCGGTTACTCATACTATTGATTTCAAGTTCTAAGTCAAAAGATACTACACTCTCAACTCATGTTTCATACATTGTCTTCGTCTTCATTTATCAAGTCGAATTATTATTTTCTGGGTTGAGTATATTATATGTTCATGTCCATGTGAGAGTTATGGTTTGTAATCCACAAACGGATTTAAATTCCGAGTTCGGAGACCGGAGAACGGTCGAAGAACGAGAAGGAAGGTCGAAGGAGAAAGAAGCAAGCAATGTCTTCTTTCCCGAGATGGCGCGTGGCCATCTCGGGGCAGAAGGCTTGCTTCCCCGAGATGCCCACGTGCCATCTCGGGCAGCAAGCTTGCTTGGCTCATCTTGCCCCTCTTGGTCATTTCATATGTCCAAGTTTCCTACTCCTTTATAAACTCTTTTCCTCTCACATTTCATTCTAAGAAGAAATTCAAACAAGTGTGCAGAAATATTCTCTTTAAATTTTCTCACCTTCCAAATACCATAACTTCTTCATTTGAACTCTGATTTGAGTGATTCAAAGTTGAGAGTGTTCATAAATTCATTCTACATCTTTTCTCTAAAGGTTTGAGTAAGTTTTGCTTCTGGTTTTGGTGTCTAATCATACAAAAACGGGACTGCACCTAAATCAACTAAGGTATTGATTTTCTCTCAAAGTTTTCTTTTAAAACTTGGTCAATTGCCTTGGGTTTTCTTCTTCTACATATATTTGTATATTGTGAGTGTTTTGATTTGTATTTTGAACACTTTCAAAGCTAGATTGAGTTTCAATTGAAATCATACATGTTGAGTTAGGTTTTGATTTTGCCTATGTTATCACATGTTTGGGATTGTATTGTGCTAGCTTTGATTCTAGGACTATTTTATAATCTTTGATTGATTGATTTTGAGAAAAATAGTTTCTCACATGTATTAGGCTCTCTTGGCCGAAATTCTCACATAATACACGTGTTTATGTTCTTTTGAGCTATTCATGTGTTTCGGTTGAATCTATGATAAGGAGTATGCTCTAGAACTTTAGCTTAAATCTAATTGACATTGTCATATGATTTTAGCATGTTTTTGGTTTGTGTGATTTAAACTTGATCTTGTGATTTATTGAACATATCTTGTTATTCAAGTTTAGATCTATGCATGTATCTAGGTTATGATTAATATTGAACATATCTTACATAATCTAGATTGATTACATATGCATGATAAACTAGACTATATGTGATTTGTGCATTCAGGCTCATGTCTAGTATTTTCCATAGGATGTGTTGATCATAGCATTCTATGTTGCGTGCTTGATGCGTTTTGCATTCATGATCACCTAGATGCCTTATGTGAAGAAAGTCTTAACAATAGGTGTGAGATCTATTGTGTTGAGCAAGAAGTCTTGGCAGGAGGTGTGAAGCCTTGGATTGTCGAGCAAGGAAGTCTTGGCTAGGGTCGGGAGAATCCGGGTAGTCGAGCAAGAAGTCTTGCCTAGAGTTGGGAGAACTCGGATAGGCTTGACTAGAGTGGTGAGGACTTAGTTAAGCAAGAAGTCTTGCCTTGGGTCGTGAGGATCCGGATAAGGTGTGCAAGGAAGTCTTGATAAGAGGTGTGAAGCCTCGGATTGTTGAGCATAGGGTGACAACTTCTAGAGTATGATAGGTGGGTAGTTTCTAGGTGAAGAGGTCACTTGAGAGATTGTACTTGTCTTATCTACTAGTGGATTTTGTTTGCCGGTGGCTGCTAGCCCGTGGATGTTTCCTCTTCAGAGGTTTACCACGTTATATCTTGTGTCAACTTTTCTCTATCCCTATCTCTCTAATATTTGTATTGTGGATAGAACTCTTTATATATGTTGACTTCCTTTCTATAATATAGATTGTGTATGAGTTATAATTACTTGTTTGTATCGCACTTTAATTGTGTTTATATATTGACTAATTGTCTTTAATTAATATTTATATTGTGATACAAGCAATCTAGAGGGACAAACTTTTGTTTGTTTCTAAGGGAGTCGAAAAAGGTGTCTAACCTATTCACCCCCCCCCCCCCCCCTTTCTCTAGGTTAGCCTTGAGCATTTAACCGTGATTGTATTTTCAACTAATTAACTAGAATCCTACGAAGATTCTAATTCAATGCATAAGATCTCCAAAACAGGAAAGAAGACAAAGATGACTTCAACAAGTAACAAGTCTTGATTAAACACTACCACCTTTTAGAGTTCTTTGCACATATAAATAGATCAGTAATCTCATTGTAAAAGAGATATTATATATATATATATATATATATATATATATATATATATATATATAAGATACATAAATAGACACAAAAAAAGAGAGAGATACGCCAAAAAATAAGGAGAGATTGATTGTGTAATTATTCTATTAGTAGTGGATTTATTCTCGCCTTCGTCGGCAACTGTGGATGTTTCCCCGACTTGGGGTTTTACCACGTAAAATACGTGTTATGCTTGATTTATCTTTATTTTCTACTTTGCTTCATTATCATTCACAAATACGAACAAATTGTACCACATCCACATGGAGAAAAAGGCTTTGATTATTCAACCATAGACTGGTTAAAGCTTCAATCTACCAACATGTTAATGTTTGGCGGTTGACTTTTCAACGATCTAAAAATCACTGTCAACAATTGGCACTAGTAGGAAGGGGTAAGAACTCAACTTCGAGGAACCCTCATGAACAAACCATAAAGAATTCTAATATGGATCCTACATCTAAAACACCATAGCAAACGACTGTTGGAAAAGCTAGGGAACCCGATGCAGGAGCCACGATCGTGACCAAATTCAGAGGAAGAAGATTCACGAAGATTGCTTACAAAAAAATAAAAATAAAAATGATGTGAGTTGTCGCAATTCGCGGAGTTGCTGACCAGTGGGTGCTAAAGTGAGCATATCTCCACTAAAGAACACGGATTTGTAAACCGTAAGAACCGATGGAAACTAGACACCTAAGGCTTTCCAAGCATATATGGTTCATAGCCTAGTTCAATTCGAACAATTTTTGGTGACTCCCGTAATATTAAAGAAAAAATCACGGACAGATTTCTGATATGACCAATGAACACTAAAATGGGTATATCTCCCTCTACAGAAGTTGAAATCACAATCCGTAAAAACCGTTGAAAATTAGACATCTGGAGCTTTTCGGAAATATATGGTTCGCAATCTAGTTCAATTTGTGGAGTATTTTCTGACCCCCGAAACATTGATGAAACTGATTCGCTGAGGATTTTATATCTCGACCATCAGACGCTAAAATAGATATAACTCTCACTAGGATGCACAAAATCATGAGCCATAAATTTTAATGTAAACTAGACACATAGAGATTTCCAAGGATGTGTGATTCATAATGCAGTTCATCTCGTGGAATATTTGACAATCTCCAGAACTTTGTGGTTCAGCATAAATAATGGCCCGGGGACAAATTTACCTTGACATGTGTAAGAAACCGAGTCCATCTTAGTATAAAACACCCAATGTCAATTCTCATTGGAACCCACTCAGTTCTTTGTCATTTCAACTATGAAGGATCTAAGAATAAAGCGATTAGACTCCAAGATCGGTAAGTGGTCGAGGTAAGCCAATTTACACATAAGTTTAATTTTATGATTTCATTAATGTATTATGCAAATAAAGAATATAGATGGGATCCCTCATTTTAATTTCGGTAAGGACCACCATAAAATTACACTGATTTGAAAGAATTTTTATTTGAATTTTTTTGTGAATGATAAGTTCATCGAAATCTACTTATGAATAAAATTTGAAATTTTTCAAGTACTAGAACTATTTATCCCAATTTTTTTAAATATGAATGAATTAGAAAAATAGGTGAAATACAGGAAAATTCAAGAAAAATAGTTTTAGTGCTTGAAAAGTTTTCAAATTTTGTTCATAGGAAGATTTAAATGAACTAATCATTCACAAAAAAATTCAAATCAAAATTTATTCAAATCAATGTGATTTCATGGTGGTCCTTATCGAAATTAAAATAAAGGATCTCTTATGAGAGACCCACTCAAGAATATATGTTCGTTTATAATGACTGAATATTTATTGTCTAACAAAAATTACTACGCTCATGATATACATAGCCTATTTAGCATATAAATGTTTTGGACAAATGAACGATAAAACTGATTCGATATAGTTAACATTGTTGTAATTAGTTATGTATATATTGTTTGCAAATAATTAATCTCTTTTAATATCTTTTGAATAAATGTTAGTTAATGAATTAATCAAAGACTTCGATCTTGAAAAGAAGCACTTTCGAAAGCGTTTAACGACATTGTCAAAATCATCCGGTCAAAGAGGTATGTTTTCGCTTATTTATTATGTTATTTATTAACATCATATTGTATCTCAATCAATAGTAGAAAGCCATGATATGTATTTATTTTTCATTTAAAGTACCATAAATCCGTTGCAATTTATTAAGAAACAACATAATTTATGCATGCTTCTCTTATACGCAATACATAATATGCATGCATAAGTCTGTGAACATGTAATGCGTGCTTAATTGGTATGCCTAACAACCTTTATGGCTCTTACACGCAGGTTATCTATTATAGATTTATATGTGTAAAATTTCGACAGTAATCATTAATAGTACCATGCATGAGTTAATCACTTCCAAATATTTGGTCTCATTAAGTACATGATTATTGTTACTTGCATGTGCAAACACTACTCACATGATTGGTATAGAAAAAAAGTTGAAAATGCTAGCTCAGAAATCAAGTCTTGCCTCAGTGCGTGGGAATCGAATTTCATCTCGATACGCTTAAAGGTTTCAACAAGCGAGAGACTATATGATCTTGGTAACTCGGTTAGAGACAGTAGAGTAGCATTGGCCTCATATTGCTAACAACTACCTTCATCAATCTAGGTTTGTGCTCTCCTGTTAATATAAAGATCGTGTTCTATCATATATGCAATGCCTTATACTAATAAAACTCGTTTTTGACTAACCAATATCTTATCTTATTATTTATACTCCAGAACCGTAAATGGAGTCTGACAGATACCTTTTTTTTAATGAAAAAAGTACCCGAGTAAGGGTCACTCCATAAAAAGATCATTAAATGTCGTTTTTTGACTAACAATTTACTGAGCACTTTTTTAGTGAAAGGTTTATCAAGTTTGACTCAGATAAGGTTGCTTTCTGAAAGCATCTTGATCGGACAGGTCAGTAAAACTCTAAATCGTAACCACGTCAGTCAATTACCTGATGACATCACACTATCGTATGTCAAAGATAGAACCTGTTCGACCAAAGTTCTAACCAGCGAAAGATTCATGTTGACCAAAGATAGAACTTGTTCGGCCAAAGATTCTTGTCGGCCAAAATTATGGTTTGCCAAAAATAGAATCTAGTCGATTAGAGTTCCTGGTCAATTAAAGATAGAATCCTATCAGTGAAAGAGAATCTGGTTGACTAAAGTTTCTTATCGTCCAAAGATGAAATCTAATCCGTCAAAGATTTCGTTAAAAAAAAAGACGGCATGGTCTATGAAAAAAGATAAACAAAGATGAGAGGTCAAAGCTTAATGGAGTTATTACAATGGGTCATAACCATAAAAATCAAGAGCATCCCGTCGACTACAACATAAACATACAAAACACCAAGCCACTAGCAAGCCTGATAAAAAAAAGGGTGTTAGAGGTGGATTATCTGTTGTATTAGCGTCATGAGTTATGCAAGCGAGCAAATATGCAAATAGAGTTCGGTAAAAAAGAAGAAGATGCAAGATGATAGAAAACACCATAATTCGATTGTCGATTGAGGCGAATAAGCTATTTGTTATTAGCTGAACCAACAACAACCGAAGAATTTACAAGCTTAGCAGCTAGACTTCGGAGTCGTGAGTGGTTCATCAGATTTAACTCAGAAAAGATAGCTTCCCTTAGCTTTTTGGGTTTAACATATAGATGAAGAATCCACACTATAATCGTATCAAAACAAGCATCAACAAAACGACGAGCAATCGACTGTCGAAAGCATAAAATGGCTTCATAGAAACCTCACACTGGCTCCAGATCACTCAACGGGATGGCAATATAATCAATCGATTAGGAAAACATATGCAGCAATTAAACGTTGAAAATAATTCACTTCCACAGCCACACCAAGTTCATTTAGAAATAACTCCGCCACATACAACCGGTGAACGAAACAGCAAAACCTGAGTGTTAGCCTATTTGGTTTGCCATAGTTGTTCAGTTCGGTGGAACTACTCAGCTCATCAGAACTACTCTGTTCACCAGAGGTATTCAGCCATTGTAGATATTTTAGCCCACCATTCTGTCATATACCACAACCAGCTACTCAACAAAGCATTAAAAAAAAGGTGGAGGAAAAAAAGATGAGATGTTAAAAGCACTATGTTCGAATAAAACATACTTTAACAACTGTTGGGGGGCTATGGGGTAGCACAACACAGTAAAAGAGCATGCTACGTTAAAAAAAATCGTAGTTACAAAGTAGCTTTTAGCAAAGTCACTTCTGCAACCCGGTGATGCGGCTGACGGATAATATATATATATATATATATATATATATATAATAGATTGGTCTAGAGTTGATCCGTGTAAAAAGAAAATTGATCGGTCCAAAGTTAATCAATTTAATAAGATAATTGATCAGCCGTAAAGTAATCAATGTAATAAGATAAATGATGTACATTTAAAAAAAAAGATGGACTATAACGGATGTGGGAGTATAAGATTAAAGCATGTGGATCAATCACCACCTCTCAACACATGCAAAAATTCGAGTAGCAGCAAACCATCTCAATCTTAATGGTTTGATCAAGGATTGTTCATGGCAAAAATCCAGCCATTCCTCGTAAAAAAAAAAGGAATTAGATAGATCGTTGTAATTTGTGGAAGGTCCTAAAGATCGTTCACCCTAAGAAATATTTTACGATATTCGGGACATCGTAACTCTACACTGGAGATAGAAACCCCCACTAGTATAGATTATTAAATTGCCATGTTTGCTTCCTTGCAATAATTTAAGAAGGTATGAGACGAAATATTATACAAAAATATAAGGAGGGAACATCCGTGATGTACCTACTCGGAGCAACAAAAAAAGTTTAGCAATTTCGAATCTCCCATCAAGTGATGTTAAAGGTAAAATCTAGTTTTTTACCTAATTATTTGATGTTCTGTGGATGAGTCTTAGACTACACGACTGAATAATGATAACAAGGAGGTAAAAGATTGTGAAACACTTTATTCACCCTTATTCATCGATACTCCTCACTATGCTTGTAACATAATATACATCACATGTAGCTTTTGCATATTTCTCCAAAAATTGGACCATGCATATGTATGTTGTTAAAGTGTGATTATCTATTACGAATGCACATACTTTACAAAATACAGGTTGCAAGTTTTTTATACGAAGCACCCTTCATGAAGGATTCATGGGTACTGTATCCCGAACAGTAATCGTAGGAAATACGATGCATGGATCTAACTATTCGTGTTTGGCATTTATGTATGTTTATTATTTGTGCAAATGTTACTAATATGCTCAACACAAAGAAAAAGAGCCTGGGCAACTGCACTCAGAGAAGTGTTAAGGATCGGACCGAGTCCGGCTAAATATCCAAAAACTCAAAAGGCCATAAAGAAGAAATTCTCCAAATAAAATCCAAGTAAAAATGATAAAAATTTGTCTAAACACCCGAGTTTGCTTAGGCAAAGGGTGCTCAAAGGGCCGAGTGAGAGGACCGAAAGCAAAGTCCAAAATATTATTAAAAAAAATAGCGGTGCATACTCACTGAAACTAACTGATTGTATTAAAAGCGCTGTTACAGCGCCTTCAAGTAATTAGATACCTGATAGGATGGATAGAAAGTTGGATGGGGTAATGAAATTCTCATACATGAATGTCAGTTAACCAGATACTCGGCTAAGATAAGTTAAGGTAATGAGATGCAGATCATCCCCCATTACAAAAAATCTTGAGTAACAGACTACTAGGAAACGTTCTAGTGACTTAGTTGCTAGATAAAAGACAAGTGTTTATAAATTAGATACCGTGAAAATAATCCCGAAGAACACTACTTGGAAAATATTAAGATTGATCGTGAGCAACCTAAGTAACCAAGGTCAAATATTGTTCACATAGCCAACCAGAGATGATTGGTTAATAAGATAACCGATTGGGTCAAATCACGTTTGGTCAGTTAATGAGATAACTGATCGAGCAAAAAATGATCAGCTAATAAGATAACTGGTCATATCAAAGATGATCAGTTAACAATATAACTGGTTAGACCAAGTTCGATAGTTAATAAGAAAACTGATCGCGTTAAAAAATGATAAGCCAATAAGATAGTTGATCAATAACCGATCAACTCTACGATCGGTTTAACAAGATGACTGACGGGCCACAAAACTAACTAGTGTAGTAAAATACTTGATCAAACTGAGGTAATTAGATACTCAGTAAAAAACCAATAAAAAAAACACTTGGTTAAGAACATTATTTGCTACCGGGTAATCAGGTACTCGAGCAATCTAGTTAGCTAAGCTAATGGGTTAGTCGGACTTAAAACTAGTCAAAGCGACATTTGGTTTAGTTAAGTCAAATGAGATACTCAACTTAAGCAAAAAAAAAAGAACACTACTTGGCAAATGACGAGACTGATCGAGAGCGACTCGAGTGAATCAACGCTAAAGCCAATTGGAACTATCGACAATAGCGGAGATAGATGATCAGTTTAATAAGATAACTGATCAGTCGCAGAGTGATCAGTATAATGAGATAGCTAATCGGTCCGAAGGTGATCAGTTCAGTAAGATAGTTGATTAGTCTCAAAGCGATCAATTAAACAAGATAACTGATCAGCTACAAGTTGATCGGTTTGATAAAGATAAATGATAATATCTAGAAGTGACTAGTTTAACAAAGATACTTGGTTAGGCTGCGGTAATGAGATACTCAGTATAAAATCAATTGAAGAAATACTCGCCTAGAAATTCAATTTGTCACAAGGTAATGAGATACTTGGTCAAATCGATTAGGTAAAGTAAAACGTACAAATTGACTAAGCCAGTAGGCTACTCAAACTTAACACCGATGTAACATTTGGTTCAATTAAATTAAGTAAGCTGCTCAGCTTGAAACAAAAGTTGACAATATGCTCAACAACTCACCAAGCAGATCGTTTCAGAAAGTTTCAGAAAGCAGATCAAGATACACAATTCAAGTATTTAATAAGATATCTTTATTTGTAAGATTGGTTGGCTAAGAAACTAGCATTGTTACAAGAGTGTCGGAAACTAAGTATGCCATGTCGCCAAAAGTTAGCCAAACAACCAGTCAATACCTGATCAAATCTTCATCATGATCAAGCCTGAGCGGACAAACTTAAATATCAATCATCCGTCAAAGCACAACTAATCAGTTCAACAAGATTATTGATCAGCCTTATATGATCGGGTTTAATAAGATATATGGTCAGAATAATGAATCTAGTGAAATACTCAGATGATCGAGTCCAATAAGATACTTGATTATATCAAGAAAGATTGACCGGAAAGAAAACTGAATGGATTTAGATAAAGCAAATATCAGCCCTAAAACTGACTGGGTGCAAATAAAGTACTGTCAGCAATCTGACATTCTGAAAAGAAAAAGGGGTAAAGACTTTTTCTGCTTAAGTTATAATTTTGTTAAGTTTAAAATGTGCACATACAAGGCTCCAATGGACAAGCACAACAAAAAAAAAAGTCAGGAGGCTTTCAAAAGTAAGATCTAGGTCATCTGAGCTGAACGCCTTGAAGTTGGCTTGGCTTTCTAAAAAATCATGTAAGAACCCATAAAGGTTGGTGGAAACTTAGATACGGTGAGTCAAGACCCCCCGCGGTGCAAAATAAACGTTCGGGTTGCCCTGAGCCAGAAAGCTTAAATCGTTGTCCGTCAGACGAACGAGCCTTTATAACAATTTACGAGAAGTGTAAAAACCAGGGAACAATTGCAGAAGAGCCAATATGAGTCGAAATTGAATACAAGTAAGTCAAAAGTCTAAATTGTATTTATACAGATAAAATATCTTCTTTTTTTACAGAAATAGTAGTCGGAAGGTTTAAATAAAAGAAAAAAAGGCGAAGACCTATTCGTAAAAAAGATCGGCCAAAACGAAGACCGATTTATAAGAAAGGTCGGCCAAAAGAAAGAATCCGGTCTGCAAAAGATAGAATATGTTCGGTTAAAGATTATGATCGATCAAAATTATGGTCGACCAAAGATAGAATCTGACGGTTATAGTTTCTGGCAAGCAAAAGACAGAATCTGATTTGGAAAAAAAAGATCAGTTGAGAAAAAGTTTAAAGGGGAAATAAAGATCCAGATCGAACACTTGGAATGCCTTGTAAAAAAAAATTACGTAGGCCATAGAAAAAAAAAGGAGCTAATGTGCCTAAGTTTGGCTCATACTCTGCACATCGACATCAACTCCTAAATGAGATAAGAAGCTAGGGGATAGATTTCGAACAACATGAACACCCGACGAATAAGAGCCTCCAACACACCATGATCATTTATACATACATACATACATATATATATATATATAGTAATTGCTTTAGGGGTGGATGCTAAGAAGCACAATCTCGATGTAGCGCCATCTTATTTTTCTGAGAGCAACAACATCTAGTACATTTTTTTCAGCTTGTGCATGTGATCTTCAACTTTGAAAATTTCAAGATGACTCGAGCACTAAAACTTTGAAAGATCGTTAGAACTTGCCTTTAAAGGAAATCCTATACACGACGATAAAAACATTAGGTGGCGGAGTACTGTATGGCGGAAGTTAAGATGTTTCAAGTAGAAGCAGTGCAAAGAAGACAAGATCAAGCTAAAACACCCCGCCTAGAAAGGATACGAGCGTTAGTCAGATCCACTCAAAGATGGATTTAGGAAAAGCTGAATAACGCTAAAAATGGGTCTAAGATTCGTCCAGGAGAGTGGGAGGTTCTAAGCATAAAAAAAGAAGAAGGAAAAACTAATCAAATCCTCTTCGTCAAGTCGTCAAGAACTCGTCTTGCGGACTTGAGGGGGTATTGTTATAGAGATTTTTCTGTAGCATGACATGTCAACAAAGATAGCTGATAATCCAGAATATATGGCATACCATATCATTAGAGAAGAAAAACAGTCTCTAGTGATTGATAACGGTCAGATAAACCGATCAGGTAAAATAAACACGGTCGAGAAAGTCAACCGATCAATATTTGACCAAGTCATAATTGATGTTACTAGATGTGGCAATCAGACTGAACGAATCGGCCAAGATAAGTTTAAACCCGATCGGGTAGTAAAATCGATCGGGAAAAGAGACCAAGTCAGGATGAGAAATGGTCGGCCAAAAGATGCTCCATCAAGACAGTAACATAAGTTCAACAATGACTTAAAGACGAAGAACAATGATCTTACTCAAACAAGAAATTTAGAACCACATTCCAATAAGGAAATATTGTTATTTCCTCTTACATAACATAGAGTCCAGATCAAGCAATAATTCAGATCTTCTAGAAGATTGTACACCAATTAAGAAACAAGTCCTAAATGAACTACTCGACTAGAATCCTATGAAGATTATAATCTAATGCCTCATTTTCTCTGAAATAGGAAAGAGGACAAAGACGACTTCAACAAGTAACAAGTCTTGATTAAACACTACCACCTTTTAGGGTTCTGTGCATATATAAATAGACCCATAATCTCATTGTAAAAGAGATATATAAAAAAAGATACATATATAGACACAAAAAGAGAGAGAGATAAGCCAAAAAAAAGGAGAGATTGAATGTGTAATTATTCTATTAATAGTGAATTTCTTCTAACCGTCACCGACAACTGTGGATGTTTCCCCGCTTTGGGGTTTTACCACATAAAATGCCTGTTATGCTTGATTTATCTTTATTTTCTACTTTTCTACATTATCATTCACAAATACGAACAAATCGTACCACATCCACATGGAGAAAGAGGCTTTGATTATTTAACCCTAGACTAGTTAAAGCTTCAATCTACCTACATGTTAATGTTTGGCGGTTGACTTTTCAATGATCCAAAAATCACCGTCAATAGAACCAATACTAGAGAAGTTTACAAACCTATTTGGGGAACGCACGGCTCTCCCACCCAACTGAAACCAAGACCACCATCATATACCCTTAATACCCAATAACCGATCCATAAACGTGTGATCCTACAGGTACCCACATGTTCAGAAAAATGAGATTGAGAGGATTGTTACCGAAATGTTATCTATAGGAATCATTAGACCTAGTAATAGCCTATTTGCTTCTCTCATACTCTTAGTCGAGAAGAAGAATGGATCTTGGAGAGTTTGCTTAGATTATAAGAAAACTCACTAAAATCATCGACAAGTTTCCTATACTTATCATTGATGAACTACTTGATGAACTCATTTGGGCAGGAGTTTTCACCATGCTTGACTTGAAACTGGTTACCACCAAATAAGAGTGGCAGAAGAGGATATCCATAAAACAGCCTTTAGGACATACCAAAGGCACTATAAGTTTAGAGTCATGCCATTTGGCTTGACAATGCCCCGGCTACATTTCAAATCTTTATGAATGAAATTTTTTAGCCGTATTTAAGGAAAATGGTATTGGTATATATTTTTTTTTGATAATATCCTAATCTATAGTAGGAGCTTAGAGGAACATAAAAAGCACTTAAAGATTGCCTTATTAATTTTGAGGGAGCACAACTCTTCATCAAGAAGAGAGTGTGAGTTTGGGCAAAGAGAGCTTGAATATTTGGGACATATTGTGTCAAGTGAAAGAGTGGCAACCGACTCCAAAAAGATCCAAGGGATTCTTGATTGGCCTTGAGAGGATTTTTGGGTTTAACGAGGTCCAACAGAAAGTTTGTAAGAGGTTATGGCATAATAAGTAATCCATTAACCGAGTTGCTTAAGAAGAATAACTTTCAATGGAGTGACAAGGCCGAGAAGGCATTTGAGGACCTTAAAAGGGCCATGACTTCTACACATGTTCTAGCCCTACCAGATTTTGCATGTGCATTTATTGTCGAGACCGACGCTTGTGATATTGGCATAGAATAGTTTTGATGGAATAAGGGAAGCCACTTGTTTACATTAGTAAGTCAGTTCCTCCTAAAAGCTAGGATTGTCAACCTACGAGAAGGAACTTCTAGCAATAGTCTTTAAAGTGCACAAATAGAAAGCCTACCTCTATCGAAATTGATTCATCATCAAAACCGATCATCAAAGTCTCAAGTTCTTCCTAGAACAAATGATGACTACTCTCCTCCAACAAAAATGGCTCTCCAAAATGATTGGGTTTGACTACGAGATTATGTACAAAAAAGGGAAGAGGAATTTGGTACCCAATGGATTATCAAGGGTTGATCACCTTTCGCTATAGGGCTCCCTATTGACAATTTCTGCCTCATAACCAGACTAGGTGAAAGAAGTCATGGAGAGTTATGAACAAGACACCTTAACTGAAGTGGACTTACCCAAACTAATGGTTGATCCTAGCTCTACCTAAGAATTTACCTATAGTAAGGGAGTTTTGAGATTTTTTTCTAGCCCTACCAGACTTTGCATGTGCATTCATTGTCGAGATCGACACTAGTTATGTTGGGATATAGGTAGTTTTGATGCAACGAGAGAAGCCACTTGTTTACATTAGTAGTCACTTTCTCCTAGAAACCTAGGATTGTCAACCTACGATAAGAAACTTCTAGCAATAGTCTTTACAGTGCACAAATAGAAAGCTTACATCTATGGTAACCAATTCATCATCAAAACCGATCATTAAAGTCTCAAGTTCTTCCTAGAACAAAAGATGACTACTCTCTTCTAATAAAAATGGCACTCCAAAATGCTTGGGTTTGACTATGAGATTGTGTACAAGAAAGGGAAAGAGAATTTGGTAGCCGATGGATTGTCAAGGGTTGCACACCCTTCACCAAAGGGCTTCCTATTAGCAATTTCTACCTCACAACCAGATTGGGTGATAAAAGTCATGGAGAGATATGAACAAGACCCCTTAGCAAAAGTGGAAATACCCAAACTAATGGGAGATCCCATCTTTACCTCAGAATTTACCTACAGTAAAGGAGTTCTTAGATTTCGGGGAAGACTCTATGTGGGAAGATAGGGTCCATTGAGAGGCAAACAGATAGAAGAGGCACATCCTTAGCCATGGATGGCCATTCAGGAATTAAAAAGACTATTGAAAGGCTAAAACAATATTTTTTCTAAAAGACTTTAAACAAGGATGTCTTGATTGTGGTCTCTTGTTGTCCTACTTGTCAACAATGCAAATCAGAGCACATCTAGTACCCAGGTTTGCTGCAGCCCCTCCCAATTCCTAACAGCCCTTGGCATGACATTGTCATGGATTTCATTAAGAGACTACCTCATTCCAATTGCAGAGATACAATTTTGGTGGTAATAAATAGGTTCACTAAATATGGCCATTTCTTAACACTATCTCATCCTTTTACAGCTACTCAAGTGGCTAAACTGTTCTTTGACCAAATCCACAAGCTATATGGGTTACCTACCACAATTGTTAGTGATAGAGACAGGATATTTACTAGCGCATTTTGGCAAAACCTCATCAAATTAGTAGGCACCAAGCTTTGCCTAAGCTTAGCTTATCATCGACAGTCGGATGGTTAGAGCAAAAGGCTTAACAATATGTGGAGAACTACCTCTGATGGAAGACAAGAGCTGATCGAGCCACGATAACACTAGATTTTGAGTCTCATTTTCTATGCTTATTGCCCAATTCTCGAGTAAAGTCAAGCGTTTAATGGCTCGAATAAGTGTTTTTGTAGGATTTTATATTAGGGGCATCATATGGGAAAAATGAGTGAAGTTGGGACCAAAAAAGAGTTGGAAATTGGAAACTTTGATAAAAAGACACGAGATGTCACGGTCATGGTGCGTCGTCATGGATGGACGAGACATAAAAGGCAACAGAAACTTGTTTTATGAGTCGCCTAAAGTGTCGCTTGGAGAGCATGCCCGAAATTGAAGAAAACGAGATGTCACGGTCTAATTGTCCTCATGGGAGACCGCGACAAATCAGGCGACAACAACTTTTCTAACCAGTGTCTCTAGAAATGTCACCTGGAAAGAAGAAACGAGGTGTCGCTGTCAAATTGTCGTGATGGACTACTACGACAAACAGGTAGGCGACAGTCCACCAACACACGTTTCTAGGTTGATTCCTGACCAATTTTTGGACCCATATAAATACCTATCTTAGATTCTGGTGATGTAACATTAGCCACACGAACTTTGGACACCTTTACCCTTCCATCACTATCCTTAGACATTTCGATTCCTTTATCCTTCTTGGAACCTTGGAAAGTAAGAAGAAGAAGCTTACAAATCAAGGAACCTCAAATGACCAACTTGGGTTTCGTCTTTAACTCTTCTTGTTTTATTTATTTTCTTTGATGTGTAACTAATCTCTAAGTTAGAGGATTAATGTAATTGGTTGAAAAACTCTTGTAATCCTATAGTCTAAAAGTTTTGAATTAAAATTCCTTAGTAGTCTATTTTATTGAAATACTCACTCTAATTCTTTTACTTATATTCAAATGAGACCTCAATGATTGTTTATGTTAGGATTAGTTTATATATGATGTCGAGGGTTAGATGTGTGTGACCATCCCATTTAATCTTAACTACAAGCTTAATAATTGAGAAAATTTCCATATGCATGACCATGCTATGCATGATTTGGTTTAGAGTTTTAATTAAAAAATTAATTCTAACCAATGCTCATTACATGACTGTTTGTGAGTAATATGAAGGATTATGTGCTTCATGAAACAAACCTTATAAATTTGATTTAAGTGCTTTAATGAGACTTGTGGATTACATTGAGTAGTTTAAATAGGTTGTATTGATTCCCTAACGTTTCCCTTAAATTTATATTTTCATGTGAGCTTTTTTGTTATTTAGTTTATTGCATTTTTGCATATTAGTGAATTAAAATACCAATCCAAGACAAGCATTATGCTATATACTTTTATTGCATTTAGTAGGGTTATCGAGTTAATTAGTTTCAACTACCTTGAATCACCGATACCAGTGAATGAACAAATATTTTAAATTGAGTAAGATTAAAATTACTGCATCAATTTTGGCGCCGTTGTTGGGGATCATCGTAGATTCATTAGTTGAGCATAATTAGTTTGATTTAGGTAGTGTGTGTTATTTTATTTTATTTTTTAGTTAGTTTTATTTTCATTTTTAGTTTCTTTCTACTTCGTGGGTATTTTTGTTTTTGGTGTTTTAGGGCTACAAGTGTATGTATGGTCACTGTTCTCTTGGTAGAAATTTGTTTCCGGTCGTCGACAACATAAACCGAGTAGGTCGGCTTACTAGGCAGTTTAAGGGTATAGACATCTTTGTTGATCTAGAAGGTACATTGATTCTAGAAATGGAAGACAAAGAGGGGAATGTGAATATGGACCCACCGAGGGTACCTACACATGAGGAAAACCAGGGGGTTATAAAAACAAGGGAATCCAACTAACCTATGATGGAGCGTCAACCATCACCTATAGTGTTGAGTGTGGCGGCTAGGAGCTATGAGCTCAAAGAACTTCACATTGCCATGCTTCCTTCTTTCAATGGCCAACCGACTGAGGATTGTTTGCAGTTCATGAAGGATTATCATTCCATATTGAAGACCTTCCCGATAGGCCGACTCACCGAAGAACACTTAAAGATGAGATGTTTTAGGTATTACGTAAAGGATAGAGCCAAGGTGTGGTTTGGTTCTTTGAGGGCGGGATCTTTAACTACATGGGATGAAGTGTGCCAAAAAATTTTCAATAGGTTCTTTCCGACAGTGAAGATAAAGAAAATTCAGATCCAAATTGCAAGCTTCACCAAGGAAGTCGATAAGCCTTTTCATGAGGCTTGAGGAAGATATAGACAACTTTTTGGAACAAATCCCTCCTCATATGGTGACCGATAAGTACAAGGCTTGCACATTCTACGATGGGTTGAAAACCTTCACACAAGCTTTAGTGGACAATGCATGTGGGGGTTTGATCACAGATAAATCGGCCAGAGATTTTTGAAATATATGAGACATTGACTCTCAACTCCCAACATAGAAGTTCAACTTCAAGAAGGGGAGGAAGGCATGTAGTTAGTCAATACACATATATGACAATACGAATGGCTAGGATAACCAAGCAAGTGGAGGCAACGACAAGAAATATAGGTCAAAAACAAGGAGGGGCAAACATGGTGTATGAAGAGCACCGTCAAGGTAGAGAGATGGTACTTTATGAGACGGAGGATGTTCAAGCCCTAAATTATCAAAGAGGAAGAAATGATCCATATTCTAGCTCTTACAACCTAGAGTGGCACAACCATCCTAATTTCTCATGGTCCGACCCAAACAATGCTTTGAACAACCAAGCTAAGAACAACCAAGGAGGAAACCAAGGGACCTATAATAGAGGGAACTACCGAGGTCAAGGGTCTAGTGGGCAACAATGGAACAACTCAGGTAATCAAGATGCAACTTCATATCAGCCTAGGAATAGTCATTTGGAGGACATTGTGACTACCATTACTCTGAGTTCACAACAGATAGATAAGAACTTGAACAATTTCATTCAAGCAACCGGGTAAAGATTCACCAATTTAGAGGAATCAGTGAAGAGGCTAGAGATACCAGTTAGAGGAAGTAGCTGAAACGATTCATAGGAATGAGCTAGGTAGATTTCCTAGTCAGTCAAAACAAGCTAAAGCAGTGATAGTTCTGGGAAGTGCCCCGAGGGTTAGACACCGGAGATACAAGTAGAGAGCCTAAAAGGAAAAGGGCTAAAGAATTGGAAGAAAAAATCAAGGATGAGACTTTGGCAGAAGAAGAGGAAGTAGTTATAGAGAAGATTCCTGAGAAGACTTCTCTTTACATAAGTCACCCGATCCCTACATTCCACCGGTTCCATTTTTGGGAAGGTTAAAAAAGTCACTAACTCAATTAATTGCCTTGCTGTGGGTACACTTTAGTTAGAAGACTATTCTAGGAATCCAATTGAGTATTTAAATGAAATCCTAGCATCTTTTGAGGACAAGGTGAAAAAGACATTCATGTAAAAGAACCTTGTAAGGAAGATGCATCCTTATAGACTATTGGGCTTAAGAGTGAACATGTGTACTTATTGGGGGAAGTGGAAACCCTTAGAAAAGAAAAGGATGAAACAATAAAAAGGGTGGAAGATCTTGCTAGACTAGTAGAAGAGCAAAAAGAAAACTTTACCCGAAGCAATCGAAAGTTACAACGGCAAATTGAACAAAAGGACAAGGATATCAATGCTGTAAAGGAGGAGTTGAGCGGAAGAGAAATTATTTTAAAGGTAGCAAGGGTCAAGGAATGTGACTGCTTAGTTGAGCTTGAAAGAGCCGAATGAACAATTGAAACTTTGACCAAGGACCGAAGCATAAACTCCACAACTCCACAACTCCACAACTCCACACAATTGTGAGAGATGCAAACCATCCAAGGGCAAGAATTAAGAAGACCGGAGGTAGTTCATCATATTTTCCTTACAAATGTCTTTTTTACCACTCTAGGGGTCATAAAAAGGCCCAATGTGCTGAATTCATAGAAGTGTACAAAAAGAGACGAAGCATGCCTAAAGGAAGGCCAAGGAAGATTTAACGAGTTTGGGTCCGAAAAGACAAAATTGACAGAGCAAGAGACAATATCGTGGATGGGAACCTTGCTTGATTAGAAGTTATAGAGCTTCAAGAGCCGTAGGGCTCTCACCACTTCCTGCCTAGACATTAAATAGTGCGATTGGTGGGAGACAACCCACCTTGGTATCTTTTCTTTCAATAACTGTTAATTTTGCATAATAATTGTAAATGGTAGTGATTCTACTTTACTCCCAAGTCTAAGTTGATCCACACCTTAATTTTTAGAAACAAAGTGTGATTATAGTGCAAGGTGTGGAAAAACATAGGTTTGGGGGTGATTTTCATTTTACATACAAGTCTAGTAGCTAAAGTTTAAGCTTTCTCAACCCAATTGTTTAAGCAAATGCCCTTGATATGTTTATTGTTTAGTAAGCGTGCATATTAGGCACTTAGAACCATTGAAAGGCATTAAAAATAATTTTTTTCAAGTATGTCGCGGTTAGGATGTCGTCATAAAAGGCCGCGACAATACCATGCGAAAACAAAGAGGAATTGTTGTCGCTTAAGGTGTTGTATGTGCGTCGCTTGATGTGCCAAACACAACATTTCAACGAGAAAACCAGCGGTGTGTCATGGTCATGATTTCCGTCATGGTTGACCGCGACACAAACCACGCGACACATTCAATGGATTGTTATCGCTTGATGTGTCGCTCAACATGTCACGTGGTTGCACGACTGTGACACTAGAATTTCAGAAGTAAAAATGGCATCGTTTAACGTCACAATCTTGAATTCCGTCATGGATGACTGCGATATTATGACCGCGACAGTCACATGCTATAAAAGCATCAGTTCGTGGTAAGGCAGCCTCTCACCAAAATTCAAACCTCAATCGCGACCATTCTCCCTCCACACGACATCGAAGACTTCCAGCCCATGCAATCAGTAATTCATTCTTCTTTTCACTTACTTTAGACCTTTGCTAGTCCCAAATCCTAGTTCTACCTTTATTTACACATTCTGAGGTTGATTTGGGGAATCTTTGGAATCTTTGGGGTTAAAGCAATTTTATGCATCTTTGTGTGAATTAAAGGGTGGGTTTTTGTTTATGAAGTTTATTGAAGCATCTTTTGTAGTGACTTCGTGTTTTGGGAGGATATGTGGGTGAAAATAGTTGAGTTAGTGAATTAGGACACATTTGGGGGTAAATTTCGGGATTATTGGTAATTGATATTTTGTAGTATTATTTTACATATATTGTGATTGTGGTGGTGGTTTGTGGTCTCCGAGGTGTATCGGATTACCAGAATTGTGTGAGTTGTGCTGGAGTACTGCTAGATTGTGTAGTCTGAATTGAAGCGACACGGTTTTTTTTATAGGTGTTGCAATGGCTAGAACCAAGCAGACAACTTGGGTAGATTCTAGCTGTACTAAGATAGGGGATTCCAACCGTATGGAGAGGCCGAGAAAGGGCCAAGAAAATGGAAAGAAACAGGTTTCACCTTGTGCCGAAAACCCTGATTTTCTGGTAAGGATAGCAAAATTTAGTGGGAAGAAGTTCATACCTGAGAGGGGGATCAACCTGAGTGAGTTGTATGAGACTTTGATTCCTGAGATGGTTGGGGCTCAAGGTTGGGGCCCCTTTGTTCAGAGGCCTGCAAAATATTACCCTCAGATCATTAAAGAATTTTATGCAGGGGTAATCGAGAAGAGCTACAGTTTAGAAAGTCCGGTGTTGGTTCATGGTAAAGAAGTCTGCATCAACTCTAGGGACATTAACAGGCATTACATGACTGAACTTCCACACATATTCGCCAGGTTCAAGGGAGTTTCTAGGCTTGACATTTTCTTTAGAATGAACATTGACCTAGCCAACAGTTTGGTAGCTCAACCGATGGAGTTCTGAAATTCCAGGTCCAACCCGATCAAGTAGAAAAGGTTGCTACTAGAGATCGCTTTCTGGCACATTTTCATTTCCCATTTCTTGAGGCCATGCGGGCATCACACTACGGTATTTTATGAGGTAGCCACTTTGCTCTATTGCATTAAACATGGGCATTCTTTAGATGTGGGGATGATTGTGAAAATGGAGATTCACAAGTCAGCAAGGGACACAATAGGGAAAGAAGCAATGGTGTTCCCTTGTCTTATCACATTTTTTTTTACTAGGAGACGGGTGTGGACTTGTCTTCTGATGAGTTTGTAGAGACCGGGCTTGACTTTGGGATCCGTATATGGTATTCATTGTTTTCTGGACGAGGTCTAGTGAGACCATACAGAGGAGAAGGCAGCTGGCCCAAGAAGAAAAGGGAGAGAGTAGCTTAGGATCAGTTAGATGACGAGGATATGGAGCCCGATTAGGATGAGCAACCAAATGGTGTGGATAATGTAGATGATGAGCGGCTGCTTGAGGATGCTGATTCCTTCTTTACAATGTAGCGTTTGTTGGCAGCTACCAAACACTCCAGAGAGCAGCAGGAAGATGCAGATGTAGAAAATTTCAATGCCATTGGGGATGCCCAACATTCAATCCTTCAGCATATGTAATGGATGGAACAACGGATGATGGCCAAGATAGATATGGTAGATGCAGGATTCAAACAGAACATTACAGATTTGAGGCAGGAGCTTCACCTGCGGGCATATGAGAGAGAGATAAAGCCGGTTTCATATCCATAGCATCCATTTCCAGCTCCAGGTTACCAGTCCCCACATCCATTTCTAGATTATAGACCTCCATACCCATGGACCCAGAGTACAGGTTCAGCTTCAGCTTCAGGATCAGGGTCTGGATATCC
This sequence comes from Dipteronia dyeriana, assembly GCA_032871835.1. NCBI lineage: Eukaryota > Viridiplantae > Streptophyta > Magnoliopsida > Sapindales > Sapindaceae > Dipteronia > Dipteronia dyeriana. The sequence goes on along the minus strand of CM065299.1, from coordinate 70,218,051 downwards.
ATATCCGATTCTAGTATATCATCCCTCATTTCCAGTTCATCCGATCGGCGGACCATGAGTTTTAGGGGAGGACGCTGTTGTCTGGAGGGTTATAGAGATATCAAGAAAAGAGGCAGAAGACAGAGCTGCTGTTGAGGCCTGTTGGAAAGGGAAAGATCCGATGCATGGAACCTCATGGCCACCACTACCTCCTTATTAGTTGTTTACTCCATGTTGATAATCTTGTTCTAGACTTGTTTATTACTTTCCAGTACTTTTATTTCAGTTTTCGTACCTTGCATATTTTATTTTGGATATTTTATCTTTATAGTTTATTATATCTATCTTATTGCTTTATGGTTTAGAATAAGGGTGTGCGATGTAATTTGACATGGTTGATTTTTAATTGCCTTTGGGAGCTTTTACATGTCATCTTGATCGAGCTTTTGTGTGTTTTCTTTTTAGTTTATGTGTTGTGTTTGTCTTTTTGTGCATGCGCCTTTTCGCTGGGCTCTCATTGTCAACATTGGCGACAATGTTGAGTTTAGGTTTAGGGGTGCCGACACCGGTTTCGTTCGTTTTGGTTTTATTGAGTCCTAAATTTTACTTTTGAGTCAATTTTTTTATTTCATTTTGAGTCCAAATTTTTAGTTTGAGTCAAAATTTTCAAAAAGAGTCGCATGACCAACATTTTTTAGCTTCAAATAGCTTGGGTGTGATGCCTTGAGTGTGTGTTTGTATGAGAGTTTATTTATGCATAATGTGCTAGATTAAGCATCTTGTTGTAGCTCTAGGGTCTCACTTGCATTTCATAGGCTTGTCCCATCCTTTTGTGTTCAAGTTGAGGGAACTCCGTGCTCAAATACCTTGTTCTAATAGTGAAGACCACCTAGTGAGTTCACAAACACAAGCCTTAAAAAGCGCATTTGAGAATTATCATTGTTTCATCTTAAACACTTATCTCGTCACACGTATCAATTGCCATAGGACATCACATTGCATTATTTTTATGGATTGCTTGATGAATGCTTACATTCCCTTGATAGATGAAATGGTGGAAATGAATTTAGGCAATGTATGTGTGCTTAACTACTCAAATTATCCTAAACACAATCCATGTCTCTATTGTGTGCTTCCAATCCAATTTTGAGGTCAAACACTTACTTTTCTTTTGGAACCATATTACACCATATATCATAAACCTAAACACATGCCTACCCTCGTTGTCAATCTTGTTAGGATGTGTTGTGTTGTGTTGTGGTTGAAAGGTAGAAAAGCTCTAAATACGAAGAGTGGTGTGTACTTAGGCTATATTAATAAATGCGTAAGGAAAAAGGCTCAAAAATGTAAAAGTACGAAAATGTGCACTTATGAGCTTAAAGTGTCAAATAAAGTGAAAAAAAAATGGTGCAAGAGTCTTGTATATAATTGTAAAGTACTCACTAGTAGAGTACCCATGTGTAGCACAAGTATAATGAAAAGTTAAGCCTAGTCACTAGTGTCAAGTGATGCAATTAGAGCTAACTTATTGTGTGTATCATGTAGTGTCTTAGCATGATTGGTGACTTTTGAATTCCATTTCCTATTCTTTATTCACCACATTTAACTCAATGGCCCCATTACAACCAAAAGGAAGACTTAAATGATCTACTACTAGGAAATCTAGATTATGAATGTTTGTTGAAGCATGATCTTCCACGTCCATGAAATTTGATTCATTTCCTAGGCTAGTTCACCAAAATAATAACGTTTCATTTCTTATTGTATGCAAGTATTTGATTCCCATGCATAACTCTATCCTTACATACTTTGCATAAGTGTGAACTTAGGATTCCGAGTGGAAAGAAAAGAGAATGTCCACGTGAGGTTTAGAGTCAAAACGAATTATGCTCGAGGTGTGAGAGTGAGTAGTTCCCGACATAAGAGCACTTTAGGTGTGGGATTCGTGTTGTTCGAGTGCCCCGTGAGTGTTTTCGAGTTGCTTGAGAATGTTTTACATATGTCTACTCTCCTTACCCACATCTCTTTGCATCTCATCACTAGTTGAAAATGCGGCTTTTGAGTTATTGTACTTTTAATTTTTTTTCTTTTTATCAAGTCTTCGTGTTGTTTGCTTGTTTGTTTTTGATTTTGTTTTTTTCTTGATTTTGCTCGAGGATAAGCAAAAGGCTAGGTTTAGGGGTTTTAATCGAGCCACGATAACACTAGATTTTAAGTCCCCCATTCTATGGTTATTACCCAATTCTCATGTAAAATCAAGTGTTTAATGGCTCGATTGAGTGTTTTTCCAGGATTTTGTATTAGAGACATCATATAAGAGAAATGAGTGAAGTTGGGACCCAAAAAGAGCTGGAAATTGGAAACTTGGAGAAAAAGACACGAGATGTATCTATCATGGTGCGTCGTCATGGAAGAACAAGACATAATAGGGGATGTAAACTTGTTTTATAAGTCGCCTAAAGTGTTGCTTGGAGAGCATGCGCGAAATTGAATAAAGCGAGATGTCACAGTCTAATTGACGTCATGGGAGACCGTGAAAAATCAGGTGACAACAACTTTTCTAACCAGTGTCGCTTGAAGTGTCGCCTAGAAAAAAGAAGCAGAAACGAAGAAGCGAGGTGTCGCGGTCAAATTATCGTCATGGACGATCGCGACATACAGAGAGGCAACAATCCGCCAACACGCATTTTTAGGTTGATTCCTGACCTATTGTTGGACCCATATAGATACCCACCTTAGATTCTAGTGATTTGACATTAGCCATACGAACGTTTGGACACCTTTACTCTGCCATTACCATCCTTAGAAATTTAAATTTCTTCAACCATCTTGGAACCTTAGAAAGCAAGAAGAGGATGCTTACAAATCAAGGAACCTCAAATGACCAACTTGGGTTTCTTCTTTAACTCTTCTTTGATTCTTCTTTGTTTTATTTCTGGATAGTAGGGCTCAATCTCCCCCTTCCTCTCTCGCTCTGAGCGAGCAGCCGCCCCCCCTCCTGCTTAGAACGATTCGTAGGCTCCCCCGCAACTTCATAGCGAGCTGCAGGCTCCATCGACGTCCGAGCAGCAGGCTCCCCCCCACCTTCTAACGAGGAGCAGGCTCCTTCTCCACCGACATTTGAGCAGCAGGCTCCCCCTCCCTCTCCACCTCCTATCGAGGAGCAGGATCCCCCGGTACCTACTTTCAAGCGGCAGGCTCCCCTTCCCCTTCCACCTCCGACCGAGCAGTAGGCTTCCCCTCCACCTCCCCTCTAGCAGTAGGCTCCCCATCCCTCATCCTCATATGAGCACACCCCATCGGTGGGAGTTCAACAACACAGACGTGTTCTGAAGCGCGGTTGGCAGTTGGTTAGCTCGTACACAGATCCGTGCCGACCTAATAGGTCGAGGGTAATAGTACAGGGACCTGACCATGTTTTTAATCCCCAGGGACTGGTGGACGATACCCAGTTGAAGGCGTATCGAGCCTTCAAGAAGAACGTAAATGGGGAACTGTAAGTAAAATTCATTGTCATTTAGGTGGCCGCTTTTCTTATAATGCATTATATAAATGTGTAGCTGATGGAACATTAATGCAGACGTGATATCGATTTGCTGGATCCTGTTAATGCTGCATGGTTCCATCGGTTGCAGACCAACTTCATGGATGTTGATGATGAGGTATGTGGGATCGTAAATCCTGATTTTAGTATTTGTTTTAGATGTGTAACCATCCTAACATATCTTAACGTGTTTATATTCCCAGCATATGGACGCGTACCTCCATATTCTTCGGAAGCGTCAACGGGTTTTTTCGAATGTGTATAGTCAGATGGTTAACATATTGGACTCGCAATTTTTTGTAAGTACTGAAATTAATAATGATTACGCATTGTTTTATGTGTGTATGGAAAAAATTTAAAAAATTGTGTTTTTGTTTCTGCAGTCCTTTCTGGAGCACCAGTACAGTAAAATGATGCCTCATGATTCTCGCTGGCAGATCACCCCGAGCCATTGGAGTGTTTTGAGGTCTTGGTGGAAGGATGACAACCTCACAACGGTCCTTGGGGGTGCCTCGATTGGATGTCGTCAGTGGCATGAGGTTGACATGGTAAGTGTTACTTCACATGGTTTGTAATTGTATATATAAATGCCTTTGTACATCCTAACACATGTTGTTGGCGTTTTCAGGTCCTGATATCGTGCAACATTAGGCGCCAACATTGGTTGCTGGTGGCTGTAGACCTCACATGCGGAAAGATGTTTATAGTTGACCCCTGGAGAAAGGAGGTCCAAGCTCATATCCGAAAGCAGCAGGTAGCCCCGTTGCGCTACTTTATGCCCTCGATGTTGCATCAGGCCGGGTTTTATACTAAATGAGCTGCAGGACTGTTGAAATTTGAGAAGACAAGTAAGCCCTTTGATGTTAGTGTTGTGTCGGGAAAACATGTCCCCCATTAGAAGCAATCATAAGACATTACGTAATATTCACTTTAAGATTGTATTAGTATAAACCTTATGTTTTATTAACGTTTGTTAATGTGTCCAACTGTAGGGGTAAGTGTGGTCCCCACGCGTTAAGATTGATCGAGTACATACTGGCGAACAAAAACGATTTCAATTGGTTTGAAGACGATATGAGGATCATTCGGGAGAAGATGGTGGTTGAAATATTTGCACACTCCATGCCCGTATAGATTTCTGTAGTAATTCATGTGTATACGTACCAATTCTTTTGTATATGTTCCAATTACTTTGTATATTTACAAATTCTTTTGTATATGTACCAACAGTTTTGTATATTTACCAATTCTTTTGTATATTTACAAATTCTTTTGTATAATTTTTTTTTACATTTGTATATATACAAATCATATTTAAATACAATTGCATTTCAGTTACTTAACAAGTCATACGAGTTCAAATTATAACAATGTCATCATGATAACGCCTCAATTCATTCCACGGTCCCACCGTCTCTAGTAGGGCACGTATGTCTATTGTGACCAACAGTATGACAGATACTACACTTGCGTTTGTATTCCTCAGTAATGACTTTGCTCGGATCTTCATCAGTAAATGCTAGGTTAGAACATCTCCTCGAATTATGCCCTGGTTGTCGACATCGTCTACAGTTCTGTGTGGATGTTCTCTCCGAAGACGAGATACGCCGTGACGCCCTCGGGAGGCCTGCTTGTCTCCTAGAGCTTGGATTCAGAACGACTCTCTCAACTATGTCAGATGGCACAATTCAAGTGGAAGGATGTCCAACCGGTATAATAGGAACCGAGTACACATCAATAAGTGTTTGTCGCTTGTAGTAGTCCACACAAAGGGATGTGAAATCTATGTTTCGGTCCCTGTAAAAACATTGAAAACGATGATAAAATTGTATGATGTACTTTTGATAAAATTCTTTGATTTACCTTACGGCAGAGAGAGCGTGAGAACATGGAAGAAGGTCCATTTGGAATTTGTTACATGTGCAGGTCAACTGTTTTCCAACCTGTTTCACAAAAAAATTGTTCCAGTCAACTGGATTAACGGTTATAAAATTGCACTTTTCAACACGTTTCAGGATTAGAAGATGTACTGTGTCTATCAACAGAGGACGTATGGAATGTGCAGCCCTATGACGATCGTGAAACCAACATTGTAGCATATTCCTAATAAACTCTGCCAAAGTCAACATAGGCAGTTGCCGTGCAAATTTAAGGTATGAGTTTATGCATTCTGCAGCATTTGTTGTCATGACCCTATACCTTCTGTCGGGTCAGTGAGCAGGGGACCACTTGTGTGGACCGACATCAATTACATATTCATATGCATTCGGGTGCAAGTTGCGTAACTCTTCCATGTGCCAGTTATATTGTAACTCGGTGTACGCTCAGGTTGCTTTATCCATTATTGCGGGCACATCCTTTCTATGATATCTCTTCTTAAAATTTTCATAAAAGTGCCAGCAACATATGGTATGAGTGACATAAAGGAACACTTTAGAAATCCCTGCTTCAATGCTTGCATGTCAATCAGAAATGAAAACCAAATCATCTATATGGCCAAGGGAACTTTTCAAGGAATCCAAAAACCACTCCCATGATAGGTTGTTTTTCGAGTCACCGTACCCAAAAGCAATTGGATAAACCGGTTCATTCCCGTCTTGTGCAGTTGCAACAAACATTGTGCCCCTGAATCTACCCTTTAAATGGGTACCATCAACGGCAATAACTGGATGCATACACCTCTGGAATCCTCTGAGTGAGGCACCCAATGACATGAAAAAGTATAGGAATTTACCATTTTCATCGCACTGTAAGTCAGTAATCGTTCCGGGATTTTGTTGTTCCAACACGTAACCGAATGATGGCAGCAGTTGGAAGCTTTCCTCATGCGTTCTATAGGTAAGTGACAACGCATAATCAAGGGCTTGATGTGCCTTACTGTACATTATTTGGATGCCATACATTGTTTTCATATCGGCGATTATGTCCTTCGGACGCATTAGTCGACCATCATGTTGCTGCAATCTAGGTGCAAACCACTTCTCCAATTATGAATGCACTAGCTTGTCGATGGCGGCGGTGAATCTCTTCCAATGGACAAGTGTGTTCGTTGATAAAACTTCATACTTGAAAGTATATCGCTTCATCTCTCCTAACCGCTCTTAACTTCCATGTATAGTTGTCCATCAAAAAACCAGATGTAATGTTGTTTTATTCGACCTTTTCACCTTCCACTCGAAGTTGTGCCGCATTGCAAAATGGCTAGCCAATCTCTTCAAATCCTTTTTAGTAGGAAAAAATTGACCTTTATATATCATGCTGGTAGGTTCATCTTCTACCAAGTTCTTGCTTCCACCCATACCAAACGAGTATGATTCTGCTCCTAGAGTAACCCACGTTCTGGCATTCTCAGACTCAACTGGAGTTACATCAGGCCGGACCTCAGATGTCCCAACTATATCTACTGCAGTGGAACTACATCTGTGGACACGTCTTGCACGTCTTCCCGTTTCGAACGGTTATTCATCTTCCTCATTGTTCGGTACATTATGTACCGGAGGAAAATTTGCCTCATTAGCCACCTAATTGATTGGTAGGTTATGAGGTTCATTGTTCCGCTCATTGTTCATGTCATTGTACATCTCATTGTATTGGTGGTTGTACTTCCCAACGTTTATTTCAATTTGACAACCGAAATCATCGTCCAGTTGAGCTCCAACTATATCACCATGGTCGGCTACTTCCGGTGGGACACCACATAGGTTTTCTCTACCGTCAATTCCACTTCTTTCTGTCAACAACTGGTTGCTTCCGCCTAAAGATCGAAAATGTTGGGTGTTATCATGACGAGGGATTTCTTCACCGATGACACCTCCTGCAGCCCTCTCAATTAAACTGACACATACTTGAGGGATTACCCTATCTTCCCCTAGCATAAACAAAACATCATCATCATTTCTTATAAATGTGCGATATGTTGTCCCGGGAACGATTGATATTGATTGTAGATCTTCAATGTATTTTTTCACATCGTACTTCACAACGGTTTGTACAATCGACACAAACTCTTCGTAAGTCATATTTCTGGACACATACATTCCTTGGTTATCGGAACCAAGAAACCTATGACTTCCATCAGGTAATTGCTTCCATCGACCGTTATAAGATATTACTAATCTAACCTGATCCATTACCCTGTGAAAATTGTCATCACTATCAATTATTAACAGATAAAAAAAAATTACTTTTACAATTACTAACAATTACAAAATTTTCAAATGGATCGAGTACTTTTTATAAGGGATCGATAATTTTTTTAAGGGTGGGTTCGAGAATAATTTACAAAGGATCGAGAACTTTAAAAAAGGTTCAATTCGAGAACTTTTATCGAGAATATTTGTCAAATTATCGAGAACTTTTTATATCGGTTTGAGAACTTTTAACAAGGGAACGAGAACTTTTTCTAAGGGATCGAGAACATTTCTAACGGTTCGACAACTTTTTAAAGGGATCGAGAATATTTGTCAAATTATCGAGAACTTTTATCAAGGGATCGAGAACTTTTAAAAAGGGAATGAGAACTTTTTCTAAGGGATCGAGAACTGTTAACAACGGAACGAGAACTGTTTTAACGGTTTGAGTACTTTTTAAAGGGATCGAGAATATTTTTCAAATTATCGAGAACTTTTATCAAGGGATTGAGAACTTTTAACAAGGGATTAAGAAGTTTTTCTAACGGTTCGAGAACTTTTAACAACGGAACGAGAACTTTTCAAAGAGATCGAGAACATTTCTATTGGTTCGACATCTTTTTAAAGGGTTTGAGAAAATTTTCAAATTATCGAGAACTTTTATCAAAGGATCAAGATCTTTTCTCAAGGGATCGAGAACATTTTCGAAGGGACCGAGAACGTTTTCTAAGGGACCGAGAATTTTTCCTAATGGATCGAGAAAGTTTTTAGGGGATCGAGAACTTTTTTAAGGGATCGAGATTATTTGTCAAATTATCGAGAACTTTTATAACGGTTCGAGAACCTTTGTCCAGGGATTGAGATCTTTTCCTAAGGGGTCAAGCATTTTTTGTCGAGCATTTTTTTCAAATAATCGAGCTTTTTTCAAACTAAACAACAACTCGATCCAATATAAAATAAGCCCGACCAATCTTCAAATATTCTCGGTCACACAACAAAAAAGCATTATACTGCAAAATCTGTAATGGATACATTGATATCGAGGAATGGATACATTGTTAACCCACACAAAATTTAATGCTAAATATCTGAAATGCATAAAAGAAATTTAAGTGAAGATCATAAATATTTGTTACCTTCTACTGTAGAATCTGGAGAGAGAGTCAAGTTTTTCAGACAACCTTTTTGGGGAGATACCAACGAGTTCTGAAAGGGCCTTTTAAAAAATTAAAGTTTAGGGGTAATTTGGGAAGTTCACTATAATAGGTGCCGTTTAAACTTAAGTTATTAAAATTGTGATATCATCACAACAGACCTTAAAAAAGGTGATATATTTCACCATTTCCTCTATTATCATATTATTTCTCTGCAATAGCTAGCTCCTCCTTAGAAAATTAATCTTGCCTGAAAAATAAGACAAATATTACCATGTGCAAGTGTGTAATGGAAATGATAGTCGTGTAACAACACCACAAACATTATATGAAGAAAATCTATAAAAAATTTCTCAATAGACCTCTCCAAATCCACAATCATCTAACTTAAAATTTTGATTGAGGAAGTGGTGAGATATATCACCTTTTTGTAGGTGTGTTGTGATGATGTCACCCTTTTAATAACTTAAGTTTAAAAGACACCTATTATGGTGAACTGCCCAAATTGCCCCTAAACTTTAATTTTTTAAAAGCCCTTTTCTGAACTCGTTCGTATCTCCCCTAAAAAGTTGTCTGAAAAACTTGACTCTCTCTCCAGATTCTGCAATAGAAGGTAACAAATATTTATGATCTTCACTTAAATTTCTTTTATGCATTTCAGATATTTTGCATTCATTTCTGTGTGGGTTAACAATGTATCCATTCCTCGATATCAATGCATCCATTTCAGATTCTGCATTCATTTCTTTTATATTGGAACGAGCACTTGTTTAGTTTGAAAAAAGCTCGATTATTTGAAAAAAATGCTCGATAAAAAATGTTCGATCCCTTAGGAAAAGTTCTCGATCCCTGGACAAAGGTTCTCAAACCGTTATAAAAGTTCTTGATAATTTGATAAATAATCTCGATCCCTTAAAAAGTTCTCGATCCGTAAAAACTTTCACGATCCCTTAGAAAAAGTTCTCGATCCCTTAGAAAAAGTTCTCGGTCCCTTAGAAAAAGTTCTCGGTCCCTTCGAAAATGTTCTCGATCCCTTGAGAAAAGTTCTCTATAATTTGAATAATATTCTCGTTCCCTTTAAAAAGTTCTCGAACCGTTAGAAATGTTCTCGATCCCTTAGAAAAAGTTCTCGTTCCATTGTTAAAAGTTCTCGATCCCTTAGAAAACGTTCTCATTCTCTTGTTAAAAGTTCTCGATAATTTCACAAATATTCTAGATCCCTTAAAAAAGTTCTCGAAACGTTAAAAAAGTTATCATTCCGTTGTTAAAAGTTGTCCCTTAGAAAAAGTTCTCGTTCCGTTGTTAAAAGTTATCGATCCCTTAGAAAAAGTTCTCGTTCCCATGTTATAAGTTCTTGATCCCTTGCTAAAAGTTATGGATAATTTGACAAATAATCTCGATCCCTTAAAAAAGTTGTCGAACCATTAGAAATGTTCTCGATCGCTTAGAAAACGTTCCCCGTTGACTTGTTCAAAGTTGTCGATCCGTTGATAAATGTTCTCGGTCATTTTAACAAATATTCTTGATCCCTTTAAAAAGTTCTCGAACCGTTTGAAATGTTCTTGATCCCTTAGAAAAAGTTCTCTTTCCCTTGTTAAAAGTTCTCGAACCGTTATAAAAAGTTCTCTATAATTTAACAAATATTCTCGATAAAAGTTCTCGAATCGAACCTTTTTAAAAGTTCTCGATCATTTATAAATTATTCTTGAACCCTTGAAAAAGTTCTCGATCCCTTAAAAAAAACTCGATCCATTTAAATTTTTTGTAATTGTTAGTTATCTGTTAATAATTGATTGTGATGATGATTTTCAAAGGACAATGGACCGGGTTAGATTAGTAATATCTTACAACGGTCGATGGGAGCAATTACCTGATGAAAGTCAGAGGTTTCGTGGTTCCGATAACCAAGGAATGTATGTGTCCAGAAATATGACTTACGAAGAGCTGGTGTCGATCGTACAAACCTTTGTGAAGTACGATTGTGAACAAATACATTGTTGATCTAAAATCTATATCAATCGTTCCCGGGACAACCTGTCGCACATTTATAAGAAATGACGACGATGTTTTGTTTATGCTAAGGGAAGATAGGGTAATCCCTCAAGTATATGTCAGTTTAATTGAGAGGGCTGCAGGAGGTGTCATCGGTGAAGAAAGCCCTCATCATGATAACACCTAACAATTTTGATCTTCAGGCGGAAGCAACCAGTTGTTCACAGAAAGAAGTGAGATTGATGGTAGGGTAAACCTATGTGGTGTCCCACCGGAAGTAGCAGACCATGGTGATATAGTTGGAGCTCAATTGGACGATAATCTCGGTTGTCAAATTGAAATGAACTCTGGGCAGTACAACCACCAATACAATGAGACGTACAATGACATGAACAATGAACGGAACAATGAACGGAACAATGAACCTCATAACCTACCAATCCATGAGGTAGCTAATGAGGCATATTTGCATCCGGTACATAATGTACCGAACAATTAGGAAGATGAAGAACAGTTCAAAACGAAAAGTCGTGCAAGACGTGTCCACAGATGTAGTTCCACTACAGTAGATATAGTTGAGACATCTGAGGTCCGACTTGATGTAACTACCGCTGATTCTGAGAATGCCAGAACGTGGGTTATTCCACGAGCAGAATAATACTCGTTTGGTATTGTTGAAAGCAGGAACTTGGAAGAAGATGAACCTACCAGCATGATATATAAAGGTCAATTTTTTCCTGCTAAAAAGGATTTGAAGAGATTGGCTGTCCATTTTACAATGCGGCACAACTTCGAGTGGAAGATGAAAAGATGAAAAGGTGAAAAGGTGAAAAGGTCAAATAAGACAACATTACATCTGGTTTGTTTGATGGACAACTGTACATAGAAGTTAAGAGCGGTTAGGAGAGAAGAAGCGACATACTTTCAAGTACGAAGTGTTATCAACGAAAACACTTGTCCGTCGGAGGAGATTCACTGCCGCCATCGACAAGTTAGTGCAGTCATAATTGGAGAAGTTGTTGCACCTAGATTGCAGCAACATAATGGTGGAGGGGGAGCCTGCTGCTCGGACGTCGGTAGAGAGGGAGCCTACTGCTCCCTAGGAGGTGGCGGGGGAGCCTGCGAATGGCTCTGAGCAGAAAGAGAAGCCTGCGAATGGCTTTGAGCAGGAGGGGGGCCGGCTGCTCTGTCAGAGGGGGAGGGGGAGGGGGAGGGGGAGGGGGAGACTGAGCCCTACTATCCTGAACTGCCCCTCCGGTATTTGGATCATCTGTATGGGTCCTGAAGACCTGAAGGTCCCTGATCAATGCAAGCAACTCCTTATGTTGTTGTTGTCGATCCTCCTTGCTCTTCTGGCTCAAATCCAGAAACTCCCGGTGCTGCTGTTGTCTATCCTCCTCACTATTCTGGAGGGCTTCACGCAACTCGTTCAAGTTATGTTCTAAATGGGCCTGAAATCATGCAACTTTGTTAATACGAAAACAATCAACAACTCTTGTAAATAAAAAGAAAACTACCATCTCAACTTACCTCCCCATCAAGTTGAACGCCTGCACGGGGAATTCCCTTGTAGCGAAACCAGTTCCTGTGGTGGTAAACCGAACCTTTCTATGCCTCACTCGTTGAGGAGACGGATCAGATTCGCCAGTGTCCATGCCTCTCAAATCTGGACCTGTACGGTCTGAAGCCTCCGTCTCAGCACACCTTCCACCCTCACCCTCACCCTCACCCTCACCCTTACCCTCACCCTCCTCCTCGGGACGAACTGCACTTGTAGTCGGCTCAGGGAAAGTAGGAAGGTGAACCCTATCATCCTGCACATATGGGCTGCCCCCCTCACTTAGGCTTGCAAAGTACAGGGCCACCGCCTCAGCTGCTATGGGCACAATTTCCGTCCTCCCCGACATCTGAAAGCGTAGTTAGATGAATGTCATTGTTACTTATCGTAAGTAATATAACGATTAACAAAAAAATATATTACCCTAGCACTAAAAATCATCTCCAGATTCTTCCCTCTAGGTTGTTTGGTCAACTCTCACTTCAACAACAGAGGGGAAAGGTCTATAACCCTTCGAGTCCCGAAAACGATGCCCAGTTGGGGGATCACCTCGAAAGCAAATTTCCGCATCAAAGATACGTACAGTTATAATCTAAAACAATTTTGGATTACAAATTAAATGTACATGTTGGAAATCAAATTTCTTACCAAAAGGGCATGTGATAGACCGTAGATGTTGAACCTCTCCACGGAATGTCCAACATCGCCCTGTGACTGCTGCCGTCTCTCCTTACGACGTCGCGGTAAGGCATGCTTGAATGAAAATATAGAATGCCTATAGACGTGGGCACCTCACGAGAACGCATCGAAGGCATTGAGGTTCTCTACCAACCGAAACTGCCAAACTGGAATCTTCAATCTCTTTTCCACCTCCATCAGTATCCAGTTTAACATGTAAATGAGGCACAACTTCACAGCATCGTACGCTTGTTGAAACTTTCCCTAGGTAAGAACAACTCTCAAGTCATCAAATGATACCTCATCATGTCCAGGAAAGTACCGTGGATGTATGCCATTCTCAATTGCAACTTACATACTCGTGTCCGATACGACTCCAAAACGTAATCCGGTGATGAGGCTAAATTCCACCTTCGAAAACATCACCACATGGTTCCCTAACAAGAACCGCATCTCATCTGTCGGCCCGTCATGGTTCAACTCCCGCAACAGCAGCTGATGAATAACACCACCCAAAAACTTCAGCTCCCAGTGCATCGACATGAAATGTCCGAAACAGGAGGCCATGAACTGACGCCGATCCTCAACAGCAAAATCTTCAGGGACTCGATTAAGTGCATCGTCTATATGGGCGAGGGATTCAAAATGGTCGTGTCGGGTCAATTTTCCCTTGAACCAATCTCCCTCTGCAGTTTTAAGCAATTCCTTCAACTTGCTCGTCATCTGCAATGTCACAGAAACAGTACATCAGTAAACTGTAAAAAAATTAGAAAATATTCTCGATCGTTTGAAACAAATTCTCGATACCTTTAAAATATTCTCGATCCTTTGAAAAAGTTCTCGATTTGTTTAAAAATTTCTCGATCCTTTGAAAATAATCTCGATCCTTTGAAAATAGTCTCAATCCTTTAAAAAACCGCTCGATTTATTGAAAAATCGACTCGATCATTTGAAAACGTTCTCGACCCTTTGAAAAACATTCTCGATCGTTAGAAAATATTCTCGATCGTTAGAAAATATTCTCGATCGTTAGAAAATAGTCTCGATCCTTTGAAAAACCTCTCGATTCTTTGAAAAATCTTCTCGATCAATTTAAAAAATCTCGACCCTTTGAAAGACATTCTCGATCGTTTGAAAATATTCTCGAACCTTTGAAAATAGTCTCGATCCTTTGAAAAACCTCTCGATCCTTTGAAAAACCTCTCAATTCTTTGAAAAATCTTCTCGATTATTTTATAAAATCTGGACCCTTTAAAAAAAATCTCGATCGTTTCAAAACATTCTCGATCCTTTGGAAATAGTCTCAATACTTTGACAAACCTCTTGATTCTTTGAAAAATCTTCTCTATTCGATGAAAAATCTTCTCGATTCGATCATTTTAAAAAATCTCGATCCTTTGAAAAACATTCTCGATCGTTTTCAAAAATTCTCGATCCTTTCAAAATAGTCTCGATCATTTGAAAAACATCTCGATTCTTTGAAAAACATTCTCGATCATTTAACAAAAGCTCGATCACTTTGAATAACATTCTCGATCGTTAGGAAAATATTCTCGATCGTTCCAAACAATTTCTCGATCCTTTAAAAATATTCTCGATGCTTTTTAAATGTTCTCGATGCTTTTGAAATGTTCTTGACCCTTTCAGAAATAACCTCGATCGTATGATAAAATTCCTTGGATCTTTCTAAAATATTTCCTCAATCTCGCTTGAAATAATCAAGATTTAATTTTTTTTTTTAAAAAAAATCCTCGATACAAGAATATTGAACCTCATTTCAAACCCAAACCAAAACCACAACCAGTGTCAACCCTAATCTACAATTTCAATCAACAGAATAAGTCTAAAATGCAATGATAAGTTATGAACAACAAATCAATAAATAAAACAAACTGAACTTATCTCTGTCAATGCTGCGAAATGTACTGTATTACCATTCCGGTCAATAAGCTGTCGATTTCCTCACCGACGATTTCGGTTTCGTCGGTTTCTTTCTCTGTTTCTTCTTCACTGTTGCTTTTTTCAGACTCACAAAACGACTACTTTTCTCTCTTTTTCAATTTTATCGGGGTATTCTCGTCTCTTTACGTAAAATGGTGCCTTTTAAACTTACATTACTAAACTGATAATATTTGCACAACACCTCTCTCAAATAGTGCCATTTATTTTTTGAGCACAATTTTGATTTGCCTGCTACGTTTTCATTAAGGATGCACAAAATAGACTAATTTACTTCCTATAACATGAGATGTATATCATAATCTTATAAATGTCAATCATAATCACTGGAAAGCACTGTCATATCACAAACCGTCAAATTTCTCAGTCCTCCAAAAATCTTTCTGCTAGATCCAATCATAATCAAATCACAATCTCCATGATCAAGCTTTAAAATTTATACACCGGCAAGCACGATCATCATAAATATTAGCCAAATCTGCTCAATTATCACAAATCATTTCTATTTACTTCTAAATTTTAATCAACACAAATCAAATAAATTTCAAAAAAATCAAGGAGATTTGATAACATGCATGCGTGTGCAAAATTTATAACAAAAATGAACGGACCTTGATTTTTTGCATGAACTCGCGACAATGATTGTTGATGACCTCATTTTTTGGACCAATTGGGTTTGCCAGCTCGTCCATGATGTTAGGTTTTGGCTCGTATTCTCAAGTGAATCCAATATTAACCAAACAAGACTCAATTGATGTGGAACTTCCTGGAGACGTGGGATAACGTTTGGAAGTTGAATATGGTGTTTGAGGGAGGTTTGAAGACGAAGACGAAGACGAAGAAAAATAGGAAAAATGTTTTCTTCTTGAAGTTCTTGTGTTAATCAGAAAAGGAAAGAGTTTGTCTTCATGAAGAATAGGAAAGTCCTATCCTTGAAGGAAAAGGATTTCTCATTAACAAGAAGACTTGTCATAAATAGAAAATAGTATTTATGTGGAACAAGTAAGTCTTGTACGTTTAGGAGTAGGATTTTCTCTTATGTTAAACTCCCTGTAACTAGTATAAATAGACCTTGTATCTATGTTATTTTGTGTGGAGCAAAAAGAACACCATGTAACTTCAGTGAGTGGAGAGAGTGGAGAGATCCGGGTGAGAGACCCGTGGGAATATCTGTGGAGGGATCTAAGGATATATCAGTGGATCAAGTAAGAGATCCGTGGGTGATATTCTGGGGAGACCTATGGGATATTGTGGGGTTCTTGGTGAGGATCTTGTAAGCGTGGTTTGGGGTTTGGGTGTGTGAGAGAATCCTGGAATATATGGTTGTAACAATTTATCATATAGTGGAATTTTCTCTGTCATCCTGACATCCCGTGGTTTTTTACCCGATTTGGGTTTTCCACGTATATCTTGTGTTGTGATTGGTTTGTTTTCTCTCATCTATTTTTTATGCTATTAACATTATTAATTGCTATGAGTTATGAGCATATATTAGGCATGACGATTCCGCGTTCATCGTTCTGAAAATCTCCAACAATTGGTATCAAAGCCTACGGTTTGGCGATGACGTTTTTTTTTCAAGTCTTTACTGGAGGTCGTATGGAGGACTTGGTTGTATTGGGATGATGATGATGGTTGCCTAGTATGGTTTAGCAAAGGGGATACGTCTTGAAAGCAGTTTCGAACTCGGTGAGTTTAATGAAAAGGAAAAAAGAGATGGAGGAGAACTTTTTTTTTGCCTTGTGGTGGTAGGTACAAGTCATGGAGATCCAATCTGGGTTACGCAAGACGTTTATTGAATATAAAAAAAAAATTGAACGCTCGAAGTCTCTGGTGGTGTGGGACTTATCCGGTAAAGCACTCCGCGTTCTAGTAGAAAGTCTTTCACCAGGTATTTGATGCAAGGACGGAAGGTCTTTCACAGATTGAGTAATGCAAGGACATGTTTATCCTTTTGGCAGTTTTCCCCACTTGCCATGGAAGAAGATATGTTGCTGCTAGTGATCCATAATTGTGCACAAGGCATTGGTCAGAAAGTGATGCAAGGTGTATGGTGTACAAGGATGTCAATGACTGACGAACTCCCTGGTAAGCTGACATGAGGAGTTACACCACAATTTCAACAGGTTATTTTCGACATGGTGCCGGAACAACAAACACAAAAGAAGGAGAAAAAATAATCTTAGGATGGTTCGTTACTAAGTGATTATACCTTATGGTGGGGTATGTTGATTCTCGATGATGAGAATCATGGTTGTGGACAAAAGTCTTGAGAATTCAAGTCAACGGGGAGAATTGTTAGGTTTTGGCTCGTATTCTCAAATGAACCCAATGTTAACCGAACAAGACTCAATTGACGTGGAACTTCCTGGAGACGTGGGATAACGTTTAGAAGTTGAAGATAAAGTTTGTAGGAGATTTGAAGATGAAGACGAATAAAAATAGGAAAGATGTTTTCTTCTGGAAGTTCTTGTGTTAATCATAAAAGGAAAGAGTTTGTCTTCATGAAGAATAAGAAAGTCTTATCCTTCAAGGAAAAGGATTTCTCCTTAACAAGAAGACTTGTCATAAATAGGAAATAGTATTTATGTGGGACAAGTAAGCCTTGTACGTTTAGGAGTAGGATTTCCTCTTATGTTGAACTCCCTGTAACTAGTATAAATAGACCTTGTATCTATGTTATTTTGTGTGGAGCAAAAAGAACACCATGTAACTTCAGTGAGTGGAGAGAGTGGAGAGATCCGGGTGAGAGACCCGTGGGAATATCCGTGGAGGGATCTAAGGAAATATCAGTGGATCAAGTAAGAGATCCGTGGATGATATTCTGGGGAGACCAAGGGGATATTGTGAGGTTCTTGGTGAGGATCTTGTAAGCGTGGTTTGGGTTTGGGTGTGAGAGAGAATCTTGGAATATATGGTTGTAACAATTTATCATATAGTAGAATTTTCTCTGTCGTCCTGACAGCTCGTGGTATTTTACCTGATTTGGGTTTTCCACGTATATATTGTTTTGTGTTTGGTTTATTTTCTTTCATCTATTTTTTATGCTATTGACATTATTAATTGCTATGAGTTATGGGCATATATTAGGCATGAAGATTCCGCGTTCATCGTTCCGAAAATCTCCAACACATGACACCTCCTGCGAGCTCCAAAACCCTAACGACTCTCTACAACAAATCGAAGACAAGCTTTTCAATTTATTTCTCAAATATTTTAACACAAAAATAGAATTTGAGATTGAAATCACCTCTCGACATCTTGAAGCCGCTGCAGCGAAGTGGTTTGGCTCTGCGAATCAATCGAGTGAAGACAGTGAAAGTTTACCTTGCTATAGTTTAGTTACACCATCGAAAGTTCTAAATAGATAGCGAAGTGATGATGTGGCACTATTGATGATGATGATGATGAATGGAAGTTCAGGTTCGGTGGGTTATGGGTTCGAGGTCTAGTTCTATGAGAATGGAGAATGCTTGAACGAAGGAGAGGAAGCTTTCTGATGAGGTTGTTTTCTGATTTGGTAAATTTTGTTAAAGGCAATGAAAAAGTTGGAAAGTTGGTAAAATTTCATTTAATATCATTTTAGCACGTTTTCTAAAAGTAGAAGCCAAAATCCAAAAGCATGTATTTACAGCTTCTTAAAAACTCAGTTGAAAGAAGCTAAAAGTGACCAAAAGCACTTCCCCATGATTTTACCAAACGTCCTGTCTTTGGTCCGAAATCACTTTTGGCTCCAAAAGCAATTGGTGAAGCAATGTCAAACTGGGTCTTAGTTCTTTTTCATCAAGCACACAAGACACATGATAGCACGCTCTTTCTCAACTCTAACATGACTGCTTCTTTAACCTACATCAATTCTTTTACTGTTGCACCAGCGTTCTTTAACAACATAAAAACATCTTATATCAATAGTAAAATCTATAAGTTCCAGTCAGTTGCAATAGCATTCCAATGAGCGTTCAACGTACAAAACCAAGAGAATGCTTCATCTTCTGTGACCTCTTAGCATATGATCATTATCATGTACAAGAGTATGCGGAGAAACTGGGAGAAGGTTATTGGTGGAATGGTATTGTTGAGGTCACTTGTGGTGCACCTTTGAGAGAGAATTCCGAGCACAAACACAATGAAAAGGAGAAGCTTTTCTTATATTTATCTCTCTTGATTTCTCACACCACTCCACACATTTACAACACAAACTTGATTCCTTTATATAGGAAAATAAGATGAGCTAAAAACAAATAAAATAAATGCAAAACAGTTGGTTGATGGTTGTTGGGGTTGTTTTGTTGACAATTTTGGATGGTGGTTGGAGCCATGTGATGGCCAGTTCTAGAAGGGTGGTGGGAAGTCAAAGTTTATTTTTCAACATCCCCAAATAAACTTGCCTTTCCGTGCTTCGTCATACCAAGCATTGTCTTTAGTCTTGAAAACACATCATGTTTGAGAGGCTTGGTGAAAATATTAGCAACTTGATCATATGTCCTGCAAGAGACTAGTTCCACCTCCTTATTCTTCACATGCTCTTTAATGAAATGATACAGTGTATCAATATGTTTGCTTCTTTCATGGAATACTGGATTCTTTGCTAGCGCAATCGTTGATCGATTGTCGATGTAGACCTCTGTGGGATTATCTTGTGGAAATCCCAAGTACTGCAACACATTTCTAATCTAGATACCATGACAAACAGCTGAGCAGGCAACAACGTACTCAGCTTCATATGATGACAGTGTCATAATGGATTGCTTTTTGGATGACCATGTGAACGTTCTATCTCCCATAAAAAACGTAAAGCCTGTCGTGCTTTTACGTTCATCCAGATCTCTTCCCTAATCACTATCTGAATAGCCAATCAACCTGCAATCTTCACATTTGGTATAAAATATACCATCATCAATTGTACCTTTTATTTAGTGAAGTATCCTCTTTGCAGCATTTAGGTGAGACTGGTTAGGAGTCTTCATGTATCTGCTGACTAGTCCAACTCCATAAAGTATATCTGGTCTGGTACACGTCAAGTATCTCAGGCTTCCAACCAAGCTCTTGAAATAGATTGGATCAACATCTCTTTTTTCATTCTTTCTTAACTCTAATCCTGATTCTACCGGAGTTGTGACATGCTTGCATTTTTCCATACCAAATCTCTTCATAATTTCTTTTGCATAGATACTCTAAGAGATGAAGATACCTTTTTCGCTTTGCATAACTTCAATACCAAGAAAATGAGCATTAGATCAATGTTAGTCATCTCAAATTTTTTCACCATTCTCCGTTTAAAATCTTCAAACATGGCTGGATTGTTACCGGTGAAGATCAAGTCATCAACATATAGACATGTATATAACAGGCTTCCATCAGTCTCCTTCCTCAAATATAGTGCATGCTCATACAGACATTTCTAGAATCCGTTCTCTTGAAAGTAATCATCAATCCTCATGTTCCATGCACAGGGTGCTTGCATCAAACCATATAGAGCTTTCTTCAGTCTACAAACTTTATCTTCATTGCCTTTCTGCACATATCCATGTGGTTGTTCCACATAGATTTCTTCTTCAAGAAAGCCATTCAGGAATGTTGACTTTACGTCAAGTTGGTGAATTTTCCAACTCTTCTGGGCTGCCAATGATATTAGCAATCTGATGGTCTCTAGTCTGGCAACCGGGGCAAAGACTTCTCCGTAATCAACTTCTTCTTTCTGTTTGTAGCCTTTTGCTACAAGTCTTGCCTTGTATCTCTTGACTTCTCCTTTCTCATTTCTTTTGGTCTTGTAGACCTATTTTACTCCAATGGTTTTTCAACCTTTTGGGAGATTAGTCAACTCCCATGTCTTATTCTTTTCAATGGATCGAATCTCTTCATCCATTGTAATTCTCCATTTTTCTTCTTGGTTAGCCCTTTTCAAAAATAATTGGATCACTTGTTATCAGCAGACAATAAAAAGTAATGTTTTCTTCCACCTGTTCTATATTTTCATACATATCTTCTAGGATACGTGTCCCTCTAGACATCATATCTGAAAAATCATGTTCAATCGGTTATGGAGAATCATAAATTTGTAGTGAAGTGGAACCACGTTGAGAAGTCTGCTGATTTCTGGGTTTTTATGGCTCTGTAGCCACCTCTCTTGTCTCTTCTTCAGATATCAACTCTGCACTTCTGGATGCTATATTCAGATCCCAATTCCAGGATTTATTTTCTTCAAAAATGACATCCCTACTGAAGATCACTTTCTTGGTGATGGGGTTGTATAGCCGGTAACCCATAGTTCTATCACTGTATCTAACCAGGATACACTTTTCTCCTTTATCTCCAAGCTTCGTTCTTCTTGCTTCTGGGATCTTGATGTAAGCAATGGGGCTAAAAACTCTAAGGTGACACACACTTGGTTTTTGAGTGCTCCATGCTTCTTGCGGTGTCTTTATATCAAGACTCTTCGTAGGACATCTGTTTTGTAGATATACCGCACACAAGACTGCTTCAGCCCAAAAACTCTTAGGCATGTTTTTATCCTTTAACATGCTTTTGACCATGTTAAGAATTGTTCGATTCTTCCTTTCAGCTACACCGTTTAACTGAGGAGTATAAGCTGGTGTAAACTGATGTCGGATTCCTTGTTGCTTAAGGAATTCCTGGAAAGCACCTGCAGTGTATTCTCCACCTTGATCTGATCTTAGTGTTTTGATGTAGTAGCCACTTTGCTTCTCCACAAGAGTTTTGAACTCTTTAAAGTAATCAAATACTTCAGACTTCCTTTTCGGGAAATAGACCCAAGTCTTTCTGCTGTAGTCGTCAATGAAGGTGAGGAAGTATTGATTCTGTCCATTTGATACTGGCGTCAATGGACCACACACATTCAGTGAACGAGCTCAAGTGGCATGGCTGCTTTCCAATTTGCCTCGTTTTCGAAGCTATTTCTATGTTGTTTACTGAGAACACAGCTTTCACACATCTCATTTGGGTGATGGATGTTTATCAATTCTTTCAATATCTTCTTACTTCCCAGTTGCTTTAAACTTTCAAAATTGAGATGTCCATACCTTAGATGCCACAACCAATCTTTGTCATCGATGATGGTTGTCAAACATCTTGACGTATCATGATGAATTGCGAGAGGGAACATCCATTCTTCGTCATCTGGACTCGGGTAACCAGCTTTCCTCTAGCATCTGTGATGGTGAGTTGCATATTTTGAAGGCTAATGTGGTAGCCTTTCTCCAACAGTTTTTTGAGACTTAGGATGTTTGTCTTCCTGTTTGGAACATAATAGACATTTGAGATGAAAGCATGATCTCCATTCTTCTGCTTGATCATGACATCTCCTCTTCCTTGGACAGGGATTTTAGATAGGTCGCCAAATGAGATTTCTCCGTGAACTTTCTCATTAAGTTCAGTGAATAAGTCTTTTCTGCCAATCATATAGTTGTTGGCTCCAGAATCAAGAAACCAAATATTTTGGTTTTGATATGTTGAGTTGTGTGCCATCAACATCAACGATTCTCTTTCAACTTGCTCTTTCTCTGAAAGTTGGAATTTTCATTCACCTTATTTGGCGTGCTTCTGCACTCGTTGCTATAGTGGCCATATTTGTGGCAGTTATGGCATTGAACATTTCTTTTGTCAATGTTCGAACGGTTTTTATACCAGTCTTTTCTTTCTCGTCCTCTTCCTCGTGGGACATAGTTCTGTTGTCCACGTCCTCCTCTGTTTGCATCTCTTCCTCCTCTGTCTCTACTCCTGGTTTCAGCAATTCCTGAACCTCTTTCACGAGATCCTCTACCTCGTTCTCTTCCTTGTTGTGAGGTCCCCTCTTGCTCATATCTTTTTCCATTGAGGGAGAGCTTTGACTGGAGAGCTTGCTCCAATACTCTATCGTCACTTCTTCTTGTGACTTTCTGCTCATGGGCTTGCAATGATCCCACAAGTTGACAGACATCGTCTCCAGATCTTTTGTCTCTTCCAGAACCACAACTATGAAGTCAAACTTTAGATCTAATGATCGTAAAATTTTCTCTGAAATTCTCATATCTGTAAGAGTTTCTCCATTTCTTCTTAGTTGATTCGCAACGACCATAACTCGTGTATAGAACTCAGCAATAGTTTCACTAGATTTCATTCGTAGGGATTCAAACTCACCTCGTAGAGTTTGAAGACAGATCCTTTTCAATTTGTCAGCACCTTTGTAGGTTTTGAGAAGGGTGTCCCAGACATCTTTTGACGACTTAGCGGATGCTATGATCTCGAACGTTACTTCATCTATCCTTGATAGATTATAGACTTTGCATTACCATCCCTCTTTCAATCGGCTTTGAGAGTCGATATTTGAGCTTCTGTCATGGTTCCTACAGCTTCTTTGGATTCAGCTTCTATATATCCATCTTCCATAATATCCATAACATCTTGAGAGCCTAGTAAAGCTCTCATTTGTATGCACCAATTGTCATAGTTGTCTTTGGTGAGCTTCGGGATGACAACATGTGCTTTACCGTTGGCCATCGAGACTTGTAATACTTAGATCACAAATCTGGAGTCAGAATTTGCAAAACCGGAGTGTACGTTTGCGTCCAAAATGGTCCAAAATCTTGGAAACTAGTCCGCGTTTGTCAAAAAACAAGTTTGGAAGCTTCCGAAACGAGCGGTCAAACTTTTTGGAAAAGTCAAACAAAGATAACGGAATATTCCCTTGACTGACGGAATATTCCAACCGTTATAACACTGTTAGTGATGTCAGCAACCCGTGAATAGTAACTGGTCTTCGGGTTGGAATCCGGGTCAGGTCAGCTCAACCGAATGTAGGGTCGGTTATCGGGTCGGATCTGGTACCGGGTTGATGGATCGGACTTCGGTCGGATCTTGTAAAACGGGTGAGGAAGATAATCGGCGCGTGTTAGTGACGCACCGGGATGGGCCTGCGTGCGGCGCGTGCGACCTCTCTGGTGCTCTGATTTGAATGGAGTTTTCACCGTTAAATTCCTGACGATGAGTAGAACACTCTGGTGTGATCAAAAATGGATTTTGAGCACTTTGATTTCTAGGCGAAATTCATTTTCGACTTCTGTTCTTCGAGTTTCTGGTTCTCCTGAGCTCTGATACCACTGTTGGTGGAATGGTATGGTTGAGGTCACTTGTGGTGCACCTCTGAGAGAGAATTCCGAGCACAAGCACAATGAAAAGGAGAAGCTTTTCTTATATTTATCTCTCTTGATTTCTCACACCACTCCACACATTTACAACACAGACTTCATTCCTTTATATAGGAAAATAAGATGAGCTAAAAATAAACAAAATAAATGCAAAACAACTGGTTGATGGTTGTTGTTGTTGTTTTGTTGAAAATTTTGGATGATGGTTGGAGCCATATGATGGCCGGTTTCTAAAAGGGTGGTGGGAAGTCAAAGTTTATTTTTCAACAAAGGTGACTTTAGTCCTTGGCAATTGGGAGCAACTAATATAGTCAGGGTTATTGACGTGACAGGCAATCCTACTTAAGTTTCCTTAACTCAACAAGGTTCAAGGATATCTCAATATCTCATTAACTTAACATTTTGTTAAAGAGCCTTGGAAATCTGAAGTGCTATGACCAATCATTGCAAAATCAAGCATTATGAATAAACCTCAAAGTAAGTTGGTGAAGAAAACTATTTCTCCTCAAAGATTGATCTTCCTTTTAACTCCAAAACAAGTTTATCTGAGACATGCTGTTGATTATATTATTATATATATGTTGTTTTTTCTACCTGCCAATTATTTCTTTATTCTAACTATCAATGTTTTCTACTTTCTACATTTCATTAATCTGATCTCCACATAATTTTATAAATTCCAAAAATTTATCTTTTATCTGATTATTGTTATGAAAAATATTTATACTAAACAGTGAAGCTACAAAATTCAACACATAAAAATGGATAAAAAGAGTCGAGTGTTGAATTAACAAGTTCAAGGCCCCATCCCTCACATGGACAAATATACCAAAAAAGTAGGAAATTATTTAAAAGCCAGATAATAAGAAATTAGATTGCAATATATCAGCCCAGTGCTATCGCAGTTGCCATTTTGTAATAATTATGTAGCCTAGTATTTAATGGTTGTCTTTATAATTGATTTAACCTTATTTGCCAATAAAATCTCACTATCTATTGAATGCCAGATCAATTAATTAACTTCTAACGCTTCAACAGTATGCCATCATGAGTGGCAGTTGAAGTTAAAGTGAATAGCTACGGCGATTTTGCATCATAATAAGTCGTGAGGTTTTGTTTCAAAATTTATCAAGCAATGACTTTTTAAGCTTGTCCATTGCCAACCAAAAAACCCCATTGTATAAGGTTGGCAACAAAAATTCAACCAAAGTTTACCGTGACCATTTCAGTCAATTTTATGAGAACAATTAAACAAGCTTGAAAGTATAATGAAAAATTAATGTGTATATTAAGAAAGATTAAATCTAAAATGTCAACTACACATGCAACGGTATGCTAGCAATACTTCAAGTTGATAAATTCAAATGGCATTTAGCATTATATTTATAGCATTATATTTATAGCATGAACAGTTGAATTGGTGATTCACACATTGGTTGACATTGACATTTACCACAAAACTTCTTTTGTTTTCTCATTACCGGTGCAAGAAGGCAGAAGCAACACTTAAAAAATAAAAAAGAATTTTATTTCCGTCAACCAAAGGAGATTTGAACAATCTGAATAACAAGAAAAATAACGAATCCAAGATTGGAAGGTACTTTCAATCCTTGCCACCTTTACTTCCTTTGTCATACAGCCTTCTTACATTCTATAATAGAATTTTTATTTTAAGCAACCTATTTAGCTCTTTCTTTGTCCTTTCAAATGCTATAGCAAGAATTTAGCATTCACACCAGCCGATAAATTTGTAAACTATAATTTTTGGTTCATGGATAACGTTTGAAAATCATGTTTATAAAAATAATATTCGTTGATCGCTCCTGCACGAACCATGAAGATAAATACAACGGTAAGTAACGATCGTTCCCATGAGGAAAAGTAATTTACCAATTAAAACTAACTCTAATTAAAACTAAATAAAGTAACTAGGAATTGTTGATGAGAATTGGATTAAAACTAAACTAAATTAAACTAAACTAAAGAAAGCAATATAAAAAGAATATGGTTTGTGATCAAGAGATGGAAATACTAGGTCATTAATGATCCCTAATTATAAACACTCAATGTATGGAATTAATTTGTAAACAAATTCAATCAATTCAATAGTTCATTCTTTATCTTTAACATGGCTATTATCGTACAATCGTGGGACGAGTCACGTGTTCCCAACCACTATTCACCCTTTGATATATGGTGTGAACAATAATCGGAAACCCATTAAATTCAAGAATAAATAACCTCATCTAAACTTTGCTTTGATCTATGATAAATATAAATTTTATTTATTCAAGTGAGCATTAATCAGGAACAGGTTTTTATCTATACTTTAACCCTAAGTACATGCCAAATAATCATCCACCATTTGATTTATGGTGTGAATGAAAATTAAAACTAATGAGGAATCAAGCAGTTAAAAAAAATGAACAAATCAAGAATTGAATTGATAAATTAATAATTAATCCAAACATGAGCATTCACAAAAGGTTCACATTGATTCCCTAATTATATGATTAGTTATACATCATGAAAAAAAAAGAAGATAAAACTCATATTGGCCTTCAATGAGTTCTACAAATCTTTAAGGATGAATTCTTCTCCGTCTTGCAATTTTTCTATGCGTAAAGATGAATGAAAGAGAACTATGAGGTGATGGAGTGGTAGGGGACGCCCCCCTTGGTGGCTTGAGACCTCACTTGGCTTGATCTCGAAATCAGGGTTCACAAGGGTTTTAAATGGGTGTAGATTCTACGTCATATCCTTAAACAACAAGGAAATCAATTTCCTTTTAGAACTCTACCTTTTTTGGATTTTATTTCTTTCCTAATCAATTAAAATTGGTTACTTATTGAAGGAAGATAAGGATTAGGTGTCAACTTGTTTGCATAAGACTCTCAAATAATTCCAAGAAGGTAATATTTTCCGATCTGACAACTTTAAAACTAAATCCAGTCACTATTCATGAAATTATTACTAATCTGATCATCTGGTACTAAAATATGCATAACTTCTTCTAGGAATATCGGAATCGCAATTTGAAAAAGTGCATTGGAAACTAGACTTCCAGGGCTTTCAATTCATAGGTGGTAGGACACACAGTTCAATTGGACCTGTTAGATATGGTACCCGCAATCTGGCTATTCTGAACTGGCTGAAAATCTTCTTTCTACGGTACGTGCTCCGCGAAAAACTTCTAGAAACGACCACAGTTGATGTTGCGGTTTGGACTATTCTTTTTGGATTGCGGTCTATGCCACAAAAGCTCACTGGATTTCACCGCAGTTGATGCCGCGGTTCGGGCTCCTTGCCTGGCTTGCGGTATGGACCGTGGAACAAGACCTTTTTTGCTTCTTTTTTCCAAAATAACATCTAACAACTTTTCTATAGAATGTGACCTACACATGCTCAACAAAACATTAAATATCTAATTTCACCTAAGAACAAAGCACAAATAATAGGAAATGGTGACCTAAAACATGTATACAAACAGACCGATCAATGGACTTTGTAATTTTGACTTGTTTTACAAGTAATACAAGAAATACCTTAAAGGGAACATTGTGATCCAAGATTTTTCAGTATTTCTTTTATAAAATTTCAAATCCATTTCGATTCATAATACAAAACACCAACAAAATATCCGGATTATAAAATTTGGTACAAGGAATCCTAGAATCGAGTCTCGTGTTTCACACGGTGTCCTTAAAACAAATTCATCGTCAAAACCGTATGTGTTTGGTGTTTGTCTCTCAGGATAAACGATTCATAGTGGTTGTGTATTAACATCATCACTATCAGCGAACTCAAATCGTGATCTAAACTTATCACATAATAATACAAAAGCGAAGAACAAGAGCAAGAAGTTGCAAGGCATAAAAAAATAGAGTAATTTTTAAGTCTGTGTTTTTTCGTATGTTTCCAAGAATAGAGGCACTCAATATGTAAATCATTCATTATAGGGAGCATTCAAAGAGGAAATCAAGAGACATAATTGGAAATAATGCTCATTAATCATGGCAATTTAAAAAGTCAAAACCGTTTTGAATATTTAAATTAATCCAGAATTAATCCAGAATTAATCAAAATCAATTACCATTTATTGGTAATTACACTTTTTGAAATTCAAAACTTAAATTCTAATAATTATAGAATTAATTTTGACATTAAGTGCTATTCATTCTTTGATTTGGAAAAATCAAACACATAATAATATCACAGTGAGTCACAGGTGCACATAAACGTGATTTGTACTCTTGCTTGTAAGCTACACAACAAGTAGACATATATATATATATACACACACACTTAATCAAGTATTGATTTTCCCATCAACGCGGGACTCATTATTTTTTCCAAATCTAACGGGTGTATTCCGAGTATCAATTTCCCATTCACCCATTTACCCTTTTTCCAATAATCCCCCACATGAATAAAATTGACCTAGGAGCCAAGAATAACCTAACTAATGACCAAAGGGTAAGTTCAACGGTTGAGACCTACATAGGATAGGTAGGCGTTAACCCTTGAACCTTCCCTTGTGAAAATATGCTTAACTTACTGGTTGATCAGTGGATAGAATGTCCTTAAAATGTTTCGTTGTTTGTGTAAATGACAACATACCTCACACAGTAGTCTTTCCTGACCTAATATGGTTCTCATTGTTATGTTCGTTTTGGTCATGAACATCATCTGGTTCTGTGAGTGTTGCTAAACAATATACCCCTTCCTTATTCTTTTTTAGAAGCGGCCACACTTCTCACTCACACAGGTGATTTCTTAATTGAGGGTAACCCGTATTACTCAGCTCGGATTTCTGACGCACTAATTTTTTACGGATAAGAATCATTAAAAGCACAACTTAACCTTTCCCTGTCGGCATTATTGTTTCATCAAAGGAATGGACAGGGGGATAACCCCTACATTGATCCAACTAAGTCTTACAATTAGGTTGTTCATTTGAACCTAGATCTTGGGATCTCCAGTCAACTATGTTGGGTTTCCATTGTACGACTTACTATTTCATGGGCTTTAGTTTCATTCCCCTCGATGACCATTTGGTTAGACGATCCGTAATGTTATCCTTTGATCTTACATTGTTAATAGAGATAACCTATGTTGAGAGTAGTTGTCTAATGGTATTATGTCTTCGACTTATATGTCTAGGTTACCATTATACATATTTCTATGTGCTCTTCCTATTGCTGTTTGACTATCAAATGGCAAGCACATGCTTTGGCCATCTAGGAATATCCTCTACGAATTGATGTAACCATTAAGCCTCCTCACCACATTTATCTAGAGCAATAAATTCAAATTCCATTATGGATCGTGCTATACATGTCTGTTTGGAGGATTTTCAAGATACCGTTGCACCTCCTAGTGTGAACACATATCCACTAGTAGACTTTGAATATTTCATGTCAGATATCCAGTTCGCGTCGCTGTATCCTTCAAGAACAGTAGGATATATAGTATAGTGCAGTCTATAATTATGAGTGAATCATAAGTACCTTAGTACTTTTACTATTCCTTTCCAGTGATCGGTTCCTAGATTACTCGTGTATCTACTCAGTTTGCTAATTGTATTAGCTATGTCTGGCCTTGTACAACTTGCTAGGTATATCAGAATCCCTATCACTCTAGAATATTCTAATTGAGAGACACTCTCACCTTTATTCTTGGATATGTGTAGATTTATATCTACTGGTGTTCTGGATATTCCAGAATCATTCTTATTAAATTTCTCAAGAATTGTATCAACATAGTGTGATATCAATAGGAAATCAACTGAATTAACTTGAAAATGAATTCTCATTACAAATGGCAACTTTAAAGTCAAATCGGTTTCATTTTTAATTCAAAATTTAATATTTCAATTAATCTAGAATTAATAGAAATAAATCACCATTAAGTTGATAATTACAATTTTGAAGTTCAGAAGATTAGATTTTGACAATAATCACCATTTTCGACTTGCACATCCAACTTGTCACCAATGTTCGCATTAGGAGCCTCCTCAGTCAAGAATCTTGTAAGATTCGATAAGGTTTGGTAGGACAACATCTTTTACTAGTGGAAATGGTGAGGAATGTCACCTTTTTTTTGGTCACTTGCAGTGATGTCACCGTTATAATAAGTTAAGTTTAAAAGACACCTATTATGATGAGCTACCGAAATTGCCTTTAAATAATCGATATTTTATTCTTTAAAGGCTGCCGTCCAAAAAAGTTGTCTGAAAATCAATCACCTACTTCATTTATTTCTTCAGAAAATGAGTTCCATTCCAGATATTGCACAAGAAGGTAAATTAATATTTCTGATCTTCATTTCCATTTTTTATTGTATTTCTATGTGGTATAACACTGTATGAACATTTACGAACATGTTGTCTCAATTTTTTTTGCTGATGTCATGGAGTTGTAAATTTTTTACAAAGAATGAATGAACATGTATGCATATTTTTTTTATATATATTTGGCCGAGTTGAGTTGTAGTGGTGCAAACAAGTTTATAATTTTGGGCATAAAAGCTGGAAAGGTTTTAAAAAAAGGTCGAAACATTTGTTAAAAAGCTCGGAAATTTGAAAAAAAAGTCTCAATCAAATTCTAAAAAAGCTCGATCCAAAAAAATAGATGCTGGATACGTAAAAAGAAAAGATAGATCCCACGAAAAAAGGCTCGATCCATCAGAAAAAAAGCTCGATCCTTACCAAAAAAAGCTCGATCCCTCACACAAATAGCTCGATCCCGAGAAAAAAGGCTCGATCCATCAGAAAAAAAGCTTGATCCTTGCCAAAAAAAGCTCGATCCCTCACACAAGTAGCTCGATCCCGCACAAAAAAAGCTCGATCCATAAAAGTAAAAGGTCCAGCCATATTTGAAAAAAGCTCGAGCCATATATAAAAAGCCCGATTATGTAGAAAAAGAGCTCGGTCTTGAACAAAAAAAGCTCGATCCCGTTAGAAAGAGCTCGATCATGTACAAAAACGGCTAGATCATGTACAAAAAAAGCTCGATCAGTTTAAAAAAAAGCTTCATATTTTGCACTTTTGATTTTTGTTTAATCCTTTATAATTGTAAATTTAATATGAAATATTTTTTCCTTATTAATGGTTTTTGATGTTGGTTTTGACAGGACAATGGATAGGGTGAGAATAGTTATATCTTACAACAGTCGATGGGAGCAATTACCAGACGGAAATAAGAGGTATTTAGGTTCCGATAACCAAGGTTTGTATGTGTCAAAGAATTTGAGTTACGACGAACTGGTATCGATCGTGCAAACCATTGTGAAGTTTGATGAGAACAAATATAGTACTGAGCTACAGTCTCTATCAATTGTTCTTAGGACTACATGTCGTACATTTATAAGAAACAATGACGATGTTCAGTTTATGCTAGGGGAAGATAGGGTGTTCCCTCAAGTATGTGTTAGTCTAATCGAGAGGCCAGCATGAGGTGTCATTGGTGAAGATATCCCTCATCCTGATAACACCCAATAATTTCGATAGTCAGGCGGAAGCAACCAGTTGTTCACAGAAAGATGTGGGATTGATGGTCGGGAAAACATATGTGTTGTCCCAAAAAAAGTAGCCGCCCATGATAATAGATCGGGACCTCAATTCAACGATGTATTTGGTTGTCATATTGAGATGAATGGTAGACAGTACAACCACTAATACAATGAGATCTATAATGACATCAACAATAAAGAGAATACAACACTGAATGTTGGGGTGAATCATGAGGTGGATAATGAGGGCAATTTCAATTCTGTAGAAAATGTAGAGGACAATCAGAATGATGCAGAACCTGTCGAAACGGAAAGACGTGTAAGACATGTACACAGATTTAGTTCCAGTGCACCAGATATAGCTGGGACCTCCGAGGGGAGGGCTAATGTAACTGCAGATGATTCTGATAATGCCACAACATGGGTTATTCCAGAAGCAAAATCATACTCGTTTGGTATTGGTGGAAGCAGGAACTTGTTTGAAGATGAACCTACAAGCATGATATATAAAGGCCAGTTTGTTCCAATGAAAAAGGATTTGAAGAGACTAGTAGGCCATTTTGCAATGCGGTAGAACTTCGAGTGGAAGGTGAAAAGGTCTAATAAGACAACATTACATCTATTTTGTTTGATGGGAAATTGTACGTGGAAGTTAAGAGCGGTGAGGACAGATGAAGGCACATACTTTCAAGTAAGAAGTTTTGTCAACGAACATACTTGTCCGTTAGAGGAAATTCACCGCCTGCACCGAAAAGCTAGTGCAGTCATAATTGGGGAAGTTATTGCACCTAGACTTCAATAACAAGATGGTTGACTAATGCGTCCGAAGGACATAATCGTCGACATGAAATCAATGTATGGAATCCAAATCATGTACAGTAAGGCACACGCCGCCCTCGATTATGCGTTGTCACTGACATATGGAATGAATGAGGAAGCCTTCCAACTGCTTCTATCATTTGGTTACATTTTGGAACAACAAAATCCCGGCACAATCACTGACTTACAGTGCGACGAAGATGGTAAATTTCTATACTTCTTCATGTCGATTGGTGCCTCACTTAGAGGATTCTGGACTTGTATACGTCTAGTCATTGTCGTTAATGGTACCCATTTGAAGGGACGATTTCGGGGTACAATGTTTGTTGCAACAGCACAAGATGAGAATGAACAGGTGTATCCAATTGCTTTTAAGTACGGCGACTCAAAAAACAACCTTTCATTGGAATGGTTTTTGGATTGCTTGAAGAGTGCTCTAGGTCATATTGATGAGCTAGTTTTCATTTCTGATAGGCATACAATCATTGAAGCAGGGATTTCTAAAGTGTTCCCTTATGCCACCCATAATACCATATGTTGTTGGCACTTTGCTGAAAATATCAAAAAGCGATTTCATAAGAAGGATGTTGCCGCAATAATGGACAAAGCAGCCCGTGCATACACCGAGTTTGAATATAACCAGCGTATGGAAGAGTTAAGAAACTTGCACTAGAATGCATATGATTATGTAATTGATGTCGATCCACACAAGTGGTCCCATGTTCACTGCGCGAAAGAAGGTATAGGGTGATGACGACTAATGTTGCAGAATGCATAAACTCATGCCTAAAATTTGCACGCCAACTGCCTATGTTGACTCTGGCTGAGTTCATTAGGAATATGCTGCAACGGTGGTTTCATGATCGCTCTAGAGCTGCACAAACCATACGTCATCAGTTGATCGACGCAGCACATCTTTTGCTCTTAAAACGTGTGGAGAAGTGTGGTTATTTGATCGTAAATCCAGTTGACTGGAACATTGTTTCGGTCAAGCGGTCTGGAAAACAGTGGACTGTTGACTTAACTCGGAAGACTTGTACTTGCAACAAATTTTAAATGGATTATTTTCCATGTTCTTATGCCCTTGCGGTGACACGGTACATTACTGAAACTTGGACTTCACAACTTTGAAAACCTACTGATCATTTTCTCGGCGAAGCTGATCGTTTTCAATGTTTTTTACAGGAAGTGAAACTTGGACTTCATAACTTTGTGTGCGGACTACAACAAGAGATAGACACTTATTAATGCGTACTCGGTTCCTATTATACCGGTGGGCCATCCTTCCACTTGGGTTGTGCCATCTGACATTGCTCAGAGGGTGATTTTGAATCCAAACTCCAGGAGACAAGCAGGACGCCCGAGGACGGGTCGCCATGTCTCGTCTTCGGAGAGGAAAACTACACAATCCTGTAAAAGATGTGGACAACCAAGGCATAATTCCAGGAGATATCCTAATCCACCTATGATTAATGAAGGTACAAGAAGAGCTGTTCCCAATGAATACCACTGTAAGTGTAGCATCTGCCATTCAATTGGACACAACAAACAACGTGCTGTAACGTTGACTCTAATAGGGAATGAATGACAAAGTTTCGATCACATTGAAAACTTTTGGATGTGTATCATATTGTAATAATTTGGATTTGCAATAATTACTTATTAATGAATGAATTAATATTAATGAATGAATAATGAACGAATTAATATTCTTGAATTAATTACATGTCTGTGTACATATAAAATGGGAATATACAAAAAATCACTTGGCGGGCCTAAAGTTAGAAGAAATCTCCACAGCCATTTTCTCTCGAATGATCCCCATGTCATCCTCTGACCAATCAAAAGGCCTTCGACCCGCCAGTATGTACTCGATTAGTCTCAAAGTATGGGGACCACAGTTACCTCTGCAATTCGGCACATAAAACACCATTAGAAATTGTTCATAAATAATAACTAAACACGTGAATGAAATAGAATGTCTTATGATTTCTTTTGTTGGGGGACTGTCTGAGTATGCACCAGGCTGATCGAGAAGGGCTTATTTTCCAAAGGGAACGCCCGATGACCATCTCGTCGTGCTGTGTGGAACCCTGCGTCACTCAACATGGAGGGTAAAAACCACCGTAATGGCCGAACTTGCTGGTGCCTGATCTGATAAGGGACTTCCTGTCTCCAGGGGTCATAAATGTCAATCTTCCCACGACAAAGGTCGACGCTTACCACCAGTCAATGTTGGGCCACAACGTTGCACTGAATCAGCACCTGCAATTGTTTGCATGTCGTGTTCCTTGAGGATATACGAACAGTTTTTTTTAATCATCTGCATCATGTAACACTTACCAGGTCAACCTCGTGCCATGGGCAGTTTCCACTCGTGGTTGCTCCACGGACCGTCAGAAGGTCCTCTTTCAACCATCGGAATTGTAACACATTCCACCTTGACGTGGTCACAGCACTTTGCGAATCGCGAGGTAGCATCCTCTCCCACATGTACAACATAAGTGGTTGTACAAGCATTGACAATATCGTATTAATAATAAATAACTAGAAAATCCGATTTGATTCCCAAATGTTATACCTACTTACATAAAATTATGTATCCAACACGTTGATCCTCTGGTTGTACAAATTGTGGAATCCTCGCTGACACTTGCGAAGAATATTGAGGTATGCATCCATATGCTGACAAACAATAAAACTACCGTAATTGTTAACAATTCAACAATACTTACATAAACGTTAATATAAAATTTAATAAGTACGTACAGTGTCCTCCAAGTCCATGAAGTTGGACTGCATACGCACGAACCATCCTGCGGTAACTGGTGCCAACACGTCCACATCATGTCTATTTAATGATTGAATTACCTTAGCTATACATAAATCTGAATAAACAAGAATTGTACAACCATTTGTATTATAAAAAGTTGGACTCACTGTACCCCGTTGATGCTTCTCTTGAAGGCCTTGTATGCCGCAAGGTGGTCAGCGTCCACTAGTCCGTTGGGGTCAAAAATGTGTTCCATGGACTCGGGCCGTGTCCTCAACCTTTTTGGACGGCATGGATCTGTGTAAGGGCTCACCAACTGCCATCCGCGCTTACCTAAACGCTTCGATGTATTGGCCGGGGGAGGGGCCCGCTCTGACGGCATAGACGTGCTAGGTGGGGAAGGGGACCGCTCCGAAGGCATAGACGTGCTGGGTGAGAGAGGGGACCTCTCCGACGGTATGGACATGCTGGGTGGGGGAGAGGGCCGCTCCGACGGCACAGACGTGCTGGGTGGGGGAGGGGACCACTCCGACAGCACGTCCGAGGGGACCTCTCCTACGGTACGGACGTGATGGGTTGGGAAGGGGATCGCTCCGATGGAAAGGAAGTTCTGGGTGGAGGAGGGGACCTCTCTGATGGCACGAACATGCTGGGAGGTAGGAGGATCGATGTGCTGGGAGGTAGGGGATAGATGTGCTATGAGGTTGGGGGATCAATGTGTTGGGAGGTGGGGGGGACCGCTGAGCCTGGGTGTCTATCCCCCACGTAAACCTATCAATCGACCCTCCGGGACTAAATAATAGATCAGGAGGTGGAGAGCCATCCTGGTGTGTACACATGGTTAAACCTTGAAGCCCCCGGATCATATCCAGTAACAATCGGTGTTGCTGCTGACAATCCTCATCACTCTTCCGGATCATATCAACAATTCCAAGTGTTGACGTTGTCGATCCTCGTCACTCTTTCAGAGGCCTTCACGCATATTGTTCAACATTTCTTCCCACGGAGCCTGAAATCATGTCTATATTGTTAGTAAAAAACTATCAGCACGTGTTAATAAAAAATACTAAACTATGTTTTCAACATACCTCTCCATCACGTCCAACGCCCCCATGGGAATCCCCTGTAGATGTACCATGTCCGGGGGTGAAAAACTGAACCCACCTATGCCTATGCCTATGCCTTTCTCGTTGAGGGTCTGTCTCATATCCCTCACTGTCACTGGGCGTCAAACCCCCAGCAGCGGGCTCAGATCCCTCACTGTCAATGGTCCTATCTATACCACTGATCCCGCCTAAGGTGGTCTGATCAGGGACCCCAGGCGGCATATCATCCATGTCATCTTCTATTTATAGGATCCCCCCCCCCCCTCGTCTAGCCAGGCATAGTACAGTGCCTATCTCTCAGCTGGTGTCGGCACCAGTTCCTTGATCGTAAGCATCTGAAATATTAATTAGAACAATGTCATTGTACAAATACTAACTAATAAAAATATTAACAAAATAAATACATACCCTGGCTTTGAAAATCTTTGCTAGCTTGTTCCCTCTCGGTTGTTTGGTCAACTCCCACTTCAAAATACGGGGAGTCAGATCAGTAACCCTCTGGACACCGACCTCTTTGGCCAAAGCAGGGATCACCTACAAAGCAAATATCTGCATCAAAGATAAGTAAGATTAGTGACCATACAATTTTGGGCACCAACAATAAAGTACAATTTGTAGTTTGAACTTTTTACCAACAGGGCATGAGATAGACCGTATATGTTGTAAGTCTCCATCCTGTGTACGTCAGTGCCCTTTTCCTGCTGGCGTCGCTCGAACTTGTCACTTCGCCCATCAAGCGCATGCTTGAATGAGTGAATAGAATGCATGTACACGTGGGCACCCCACGAGAACGCGTCGAACGCATCGAGCTCCTCAACCAGCCGAAACTGCCAAACTGGAATCTTGAATCTCTCATCCACCCCATCAGTATCCAGTTCAGTATATATATGAGGCAGAGCTTGACAGCATCGTACGCCTTTTCGAAATCTGCGCCGGTGATAACACCCTTAATCTTCTCCAGCGATACCTCATCGGCTCCAGGAAAGTACCGCTCATGTATGCCATTCTCCGCTGCTGCATACATGGTGGTCTCTGGTACAACTCCAAACCGCAGTCCGGTGATCAGGTAAAATTCCAACTTCGAAAACCTCACTGACTGGGTTTCTAACATGAAGTGCATCTCATCTGTGGGGCCGTTATGATAGAGCTCCCTCAAAAGCAACGGATGGATAATACCACCGAAAAACTTTATCTCCCTATGCATTGTCAAGAAATGCCTGAAACATGATGCCATGAACCGCCGGCGGTCTTCATCTGCAAATTCTACTGGGACACGGTTCATTGCGTCGTCTATATGGGTGAGGGCATCAAAATGGTTGTGTCGTGTCAATTTGCCCTCGTACCAGTATCCATCTGCAATGTAACAAAAATACAACATCATTAAACAGAATTTTTTTAAAAAGTTCGATCCTTTTTAAAAAAGCTCGATTGATTTACAAAAAAGCTCGATTGATTTACAAAAAAGCTCGATTTCTTTTCAAAAAGGCTCAATCCCTTTCAAAACAACTCGATTGCTTTACAAAAAAGCTCGATCCCTTTTAAAAAAGGCTCGATCCCTTTTCAAAAAAGCTTGATACCTTTTCATAAAAGCTCCATCCCTTTTAAATATGCTCGATCCAATTCAAATACAGCTCGAACCTATTCAAAAAAGCTCGAAACATATTCAAAAAAGCTCGAAACATATTCAAAAAAGCTTGATTCCTTTTCAAAATGGCTCGATCAAATTAAAAAAAAGCTCGATTCATTTTCAAAAAAGCTCGATGCCTTTCAAAATAGCTCGATCCCTTTTAAAAAAGGCTCTATCCCTATTTAAAAAATGCTCAATCCCTTTTCAAAAAGGCTCGATCCCTTTTCAAAAAGGCTCGATCCCTTTTCAAAAAGGCTCGATCCCTTTTCAAAAAAGCTCGATCCCTTTCAAATACGCTCGATCTAATTCTAAAACAGCTCGAACCTATTCAAAAATGCTTGAAATGTATTCAAAAAAGCTCGATCCTTTCCTAAATGGATCGATCCTTAAAAAAAATCTCTATTCTTTTAAAAAAAATCTCGATTCCTTTTCAAAAAAGCTCGATTCATTTTCAAAAAAGCTCGATTCCTTTTAAAAAAAGCTCGATTCCTTTTCGAAAAAGCTCGATTTACCAAAACCTAATTTTCACAAAAAAAAAACTCGACTAAACAAATAAGCTCGATTCTGTTGAAAAAAGTCTTGAAAACCCAGATTTCATCTTCCTCAACTGATATTCAACCAAATTATAAACCCTAACCTAAACCACAACCATTCTCAAATCTCTATTTTAACCGGTTTTTACAATTCCTATCAACAAAACTCAATTCTAACATGTAATGCAAGTTAATAACAACAAAAACGAGGAAAAATAACCAATCTTACCTTCGTCAATCGCAGCTCTTCCGGTCACTTCACCGTCGATTAGTTTCCCCTCGATTTGACTGTTGCTTCTCTCTAACTTTGAAAACGACAACTTCCTCACCGTTAAAATATTTCGGGGTATTTTTGTCTCAAACACTCTTTTGGTGCCTTTTGAACATACATTAGTAAAGTGGTGATATTTGCACAACACACCCCTCAAATAGTGTCAATAATTTTTTGTTTACTATGACCTTTTGAAATTTAAACCATTGAATTTCTCTATTTCTCCGTATGGTTCATAAAAACCGAAACCATAGCGACAAACGAATTTACCACCAAGTTAGCCATGTGACACACAAAAGGGTTCACCATTGGGTTTACCATCTGAAACGTACTCGGGCTTACCATTGGAGAGTCTCTTTAACCACACTCTGGTTCACAGCAGAGTTTCCAGTAGGGTTTGTTTTGGTATCCATTTTGTTTGTTTCTTCTTTTTTTTTCACTAAAATTAAAACACACCCCTCAAAATCACAGTTTGAATTACACACTTATATAATTTCAAATTTAGAAATATATAAATAGTCAGTATACTGATATTATATATATATATATATATATATATATATATATAATGCATTGATATATCCAACACTAATTTATAAAACTGAGATAGCGTATCAAACAATGATATAGCATGGTTGTATATTAAACATTGTTGATATAATAAGACAGGATGTTCATTTCAACACCGGTATGTAGATTATAGCAATATATTAAACTGATATATGAAATATATGTAACCCTGATACAATATATCCAACTCTAGAAATATCAAACACTGATATAAATATCAGTATGCAACAACATATGAGCCACTATTCTAGCACTGTAAATATAATATCTTTATATGTAAACAAGTGCTTCTGTTGTTCATGTAAGAATATATAAATATTAATATATTTAGCAAAGTAAATCAGATTAAACAAGTTGTATATCAAATAAAACCATATACAAATTCCTCAACCACTGACATCAACAAACGGTGAATCAGTATAGTTATTAAGCAATGATAACAAGAATTAATATCATACAATAATATAATTTTGTTATGAACCACTAATATCAACATGAATCACCTGTAACTCAAACCAGTTTTTTAATATGTAATCAAACACTGATAATAAAATCCAATGTTATTACATATCAACACCAGTATAAACAAATATATCAAACAATGATATGTCAAATACTGATTTCCTGCATCAAACACGCATAAAAATGAAACACTTCAAGTTGTGTATACTGATATAATATATATCACGCACTCATGCTCTAATATATCAAAATTTGATATATTATTGTTATCAAACATTGATAATACCCAGTAGTATCAAAACACAGTGATATCAAAATCAGTGGGACAACGCTAACAATATAAAATAAATGTTATATAAAATCTTCCACGTTTCATATTGAATATGATGCAGCAGCCTTGTCATTGGATTACATGGAGGGGTTGGATCAGAAAAAGACTAAGGAAAAGGGGTCCATCAATCCTACTTGTCCGGGTGACGGAGTCGGAATGATGCGAAACTTTCACAGTTAATGCGGATCGGCGAGATCTTCAAAATTCACGATCTTTGGTCATGTGGCATACCCATGTTTAGCCGAATTCCATCGTTTAAGCCTCTGAATTATTGTTTTTGCCATTTTAAGAAAGTTTTAATTTCCCAATAACTTTAGTTTTCCAAATCCGAATCGACTTCCGTTAGTTCCGGTTTGCTTAGGATCTTTAGTTTTATTAGTTTTCGTATGTAACTCAAATTTTCTATTTTTGGAAATTTTTGTTATTTCGGGTTTTTAGGACGTTTT
Organism: Dipteronia dyeriana; assembly: GCA_032871835.1. NCBI lineage: Eukaryota > Viridiplantae > Streptophyta > Magnoliopsida > Sapindales > Sapindaceae > Dipteronia > Dipteronia dyeriana. The sequence goes on along the minus strand of CM065299.1, from coordinate 70,177,464 downwards.
TCGCTCAATAAGGTTTCAGAATTAGGGTTAGGGTTTGTTTACTTTAAATAGACATGTAAGCCGCTTTTGTTGGACAGTTTTTTGAATAATAAAAAATATAGGGAGTTGTTTCTCAACTATCCAATTACACATCCTTCATGCGCGAAGTCGATTGTTGTATTTAAAGACTAGTATTCTAGCATCCGTGCGCGGATCAACAAAATATTAGTAGGTTGTTTCTAATTGTTTCTTGTAGATTTTTCTCGACAGAGCTTCCGCTACACTAGTTGGTATCAGAGCCGTGTTCGTTCGGGACGACATCAACATGCCGCCGAAGAGATGACAACCAAACCGGATCCCTGTAGAAGAGGCCATCGAACGTGACAGTACGACACAGTTGGAGCAGCAGGTTGCACAATTAACCAAGCAACTCGCCACGTTAATCGCTAACCAAAATCCCTTCCCGCCTCGAATCCCTCGTGAGAGTGGTGACAAGGAGGAAAGCGATGATGAGAGTTACGAGGAAGTAAAGGTTCCGTAGCCTAGACGACCAACACGAGACCCCGAAGAGAATCGACGGTAGGAGTTGGGGATGAGAACAAAAGCCCCGGAGTTTCAAGGACTCCTGCAAACGGAAGAGTTCCTCGAATGGCTCGGAGTCATCGAAGAAATTTTAGAGTTTAAAAGAGTTCCGAAAAATGTAAAAGTGGCCTTGGTGGCGACTTGATTTCGGGGCCGGGCAGCCGCGTGGTGGCAGCAGCTCAAACTCACCTGGAATCTCTTTGGAAAGACTAAGCTCGCCGATTGGGAAAAGATGAAGAGGAAGATGCGTGCAGAATTTTTACCCATAATTTTTAGAAATTGATGTATTAGAGGTTGCAGAATTTGTGGCAAGGAGTGTGAACGGTTGATGATTATACTACAGAATTTTATCAGCTGCTAGTGAGTAATGATATTCAAGAAACCCAAGAACAGTTTGTTGCCAGATATTGCGGAGGGTTACGTCAAAAAATCCTAGATGTTGTGAATCTTTTTGATCCTATCAAAGTCTCAGATGCACATCAAAGAGCCTTGCAGATAGAAAAAACCTTGTCATGAAGAACTGAAGGGGCAATGTTTTCAGGCAATAATGGCGGAACGTATTGTAAAACCTGAGCCAGCAGCAGCAACACGGGTCAGCAACAGCGGACGGAAGCTAGCAGCAGCGGAGGCATTCCGCGTCTAAACACAAACCAGGTCTAGTCGCTGAACAACCAAGTTCCGCTAAGAACAGTGTCTGGTGGGCTATGATGTCTCAGTTGTGGCGAGGCAGGACACCGCCAATCGGAGTGTCGAAAGTTAGGAAAGAGATTAGCTTTGTTCAATGAAACAGATGATGACGGAGAGGGGGATGTAGAGGTTGGATAAGAGGCTTGGTTTGATGAAGAAGGTGCTATCGAAGAAGATTTTATCGGGGGCAATTTTGGTCTGTTGTTGGTCGTACGACGCACTTTCTTGACACCACGAGCTGACGAAAGTGATTGGCTTCAAAACAATGTGTTTTAGTCGACTTGCTTTATTTTAGGTAAGGTGTACAGATATGTTATCGACGGGGGTAGTTCTGAAAATATTATGGCCACTAAAGCGGTTCAAAAATTGGGACTTAAAACGGAAAAACACCAAAAACCGTATAAGTTCGTATGGCTGTAAAAGGGCGAAGAGATAACAGTGTCGAAAAGAGTTCTCGTCTCTCTCTCGATGGGAAACAACTATAAGGACCAGGTACGGTGCGATATGGTCCACATGGACGCATGTCATTTGCTACTCTGAATACCATGGCAATATGATCGGAAAGTGAAACATGATGGGTTTCTGAACACCTACACTCTATGATTCAACAATACTAACATAGTGCTACTACCTGGTAAGGGTCCAGAAAAACCCAAATCACCCGATAGTACAAATTTACTTTCTTTTGCTAGGTTTGAGACAAAGATGGAGAAAGCAAAGACAGTCTTTATGTTGCTAAGCAAAGAAAAGGCATCCCCGGTCGAACTCCCTCAAGATACGGTTCCACTAATGTCAGAATTACCGGAGGTGTTTCCCGACGAATTGCCTGAGGGGCTCCCACGCCTAAGAGACTTTCAACACCAGATTGATTTGGAACCAGGAGCGATACTACCTAACCATCCTCATTACAGAATGAGTCCTATGGAGCACAAGGAGTTACGGAGACAGGTAAAAGAGCTGTTGGCCAAGGGTCACATCCGTGAGAGCATTAGCCTGTGCGCGGTACCGGCCCTTCTAATTCAAAAAACAGATGGGTCCTAGAGGATGTGCGCGGACAGTCGTACGATCAATAAGATCATGGTGATATATTGGTTTCCTATTCCCCGGTTGGATGACTTACGTGATCAGATTAGTGGGGCTACTATGTTCACTAAACTGGACCTGAAGAGCAGATATCACCATATCAGAATTCGACCAAGAGATGAGTGGAAATTGTATTCAAGACGCGAGAAGGTTTGTATGAATGGATGGTCATGCCCTTCGGTTTACCTAATGCACCCAACACATTCATGAGAGTAATGAACCAAGCTTTGTGACCATTCATCGAAAAATTCATCGTCGTATACTTTGACGATATTCTGATCTATAGTGCACACCGTGAACAACATAAACAACACCTTCGTGAAGTGTTAGTTGTCCCGCGCGCACAGAAATTTGTTATAGCCACAAGTAAGTGTGTTTTCATGACATCCAAAGTGTTATTTTTGGGTCATATAATTTCAGGTGAAGAATTACAGGTGGATGAGTCAAAAATCGAAGTCGTCAAGCAATGGCCTCGGCCCAAAACTGTCACGGAAGTAGGGAGTTTTTGTGGTTTGGCAGCCTTCTATAGGCGCTTCATCTCACATTTTAGCAACATCATAGCTCCCATAACTGACTGTATAAAGAAAGACAAATTCGAATTGACTCCAAAGGCTGATAAAGCCTTCAAACTCATCAAGTTACGACAGACAACAACCCCTATATTAGTCCTGCCGGATTTCTCGCAGCCTTTAGTGCTTCACAATGATGTATCTAAGGTAGGCATAGGAGCAGTGTTAAGTTAAGCCAGCAAACCAGTGGCATTTTTCAATGAGAAGCTATCATGGGCAAGATCGCGGTACAACACTTATGACATCGAGTTCTACGTTGTGGTTCAAGCCGTGAAACATTGGAGACACTACCTTTTCCATCGTGAATTCATCCTCTTTACAGATCATGAAGCTTTAAAACATTTCCACAGTTATGATAAAATTTCGACTAGAAATGTAGCTTGGTCAGCTTATCTACAACAGTTCACATTTATTTTGAAACACAAAGCAGGTATATCTAACAGAGTTGCAGATGCATTGAGTCAACGAAGTAACTTGCTGTCCACTATGAGTCTCTCGATACCAGGTTTTGAATTATTCCATGAGACACTTGCTATGGACCCGTATTTCTTAACCATTCTGACAATTTTGCAGTCCAGAGAGAAATCAGAATTTTTATTGGTAGATGGGTTTTTGTTTCGGGGAAATCAGTTGTGCATTCTCGACTATAGCTTGCGACTGCAATTCATTAAGGAACTACATGGGGAAGAGCATGTGGGTCGAGATCGTACACTCCAATTAGTCAATGCAAGTTAGTTTTGGCCTACGATTCGAAGAGAAGTGGAGCGTTATATGGAGTGTTGTCGAGTTTGTCAAGTTTCGAAAAGAAAGGCCACTAATGCAGGTCTGTATTTACCACTTCCAATACCGACTAAACCATGGACAGAAGTAAGCATGGATTTCACCCTCGGGTTACCGAGAACTCAACGTGGTTTTGATTGGATTTTTGTAGTCGTGGATAGGTTTTTGAAGATGGTTCACTTCATTCCGTGCAAAAAGACCATGGACGCAGTTAGTGTTGCTCAATTATTTTTTCGGGAAGTATATCGTTTACATGGACTGTCTAATTCCATCGTGTTCGATCGAGACACCTGTTTTCTTAGCCACTTTTGGCCCAAATCTGTGGAAGTTAGTGAACACGCGGCTTGATTTCAGCAGTGCATATCACCCACTTATGGATGGACAAACCGAAATAGTTAACAGATCACTGGGAAATTTATTGCAAAGCTTAGTAGGTGAGGATACTCGGGCTTGGGATCAAAAGCTCAGTCAGGTCGAATTTACACACAATCACGCAATAAATCAGAGCACAGGTTTTAGTCCATATCAAGTGGTGTACTCGGTCATCCTTCGTGGTCTAATTGACTTACTACCTCTTCCAAGCAAGATTCGAATTCATGGGAAAGCTGAGAATTTCGTTCAACATTTGCAGGAAACTCACAAGCAAGTTCATGACAACTTAATAAAATCCACAGCAAAGTACAAAACCGCAGCTAAACGTCGCCTGGTGGAGTTCGAGGTGAGGGATTTTGTATGGGCTATCTTGACTAAAGATCGTTTTGCAGTTGGGGAATACAACAAACTTACGGCAAATAAGATCAGTCCTTTTGAGGTGCTTGAAAAGATAAATCCAAACGCATACCGATTAAAGCTTACTAGCCATATTCCTACAGTTGATGTATTCAATGTGAAACATCTGGTGCCTTATTTTGGTGATTCTAAGAGGAGGATACGACGTCGAGGTTGGCATTTTTCTACTCTGGAGGGACTGATGCAGCAGCCTTGTCATTGGATTTCATGGAGGGGTTGAATCGAAAAAAGATCAAGGAAAAAAGGCAAATCAATCCTACTAGTCTGGGTGATGGAGTCGGAATGACGCCAAACTTTCACAGTTAATGCGGATCGGGATACCCATGTTTAGCAGAATTCCTTCGTTTAGGCCACGGAATTATCATTTTCTCCATTTTGGGAAAGTTTTAATTTCGCAATAACTTTAGTTTTCCAAATCCTAATCGACTTCCGTTAATTTCGGTTTGCTTAGAATCTTTAGTTTTATTTGTTTCCGTATGTAACTCAAACTTGCCATTTTTGCTAATTTTTGTTATTTCGGGTTTTTAGGACGTTTTTTCCTCAATAAGGTTTCAGAATTAGGGATTAGGGTTAGGGTTTGTTTATTTTAAATAGATCTGTAAGCCACTTTTGTTGGGGAGTTTTGATTAATAAAAAATATAAAGAATTGTTTCTCAACTATCCAATTACACATCCTTCATGCACGAAGTCGATTGTTGTATTTGAAGCCTAGTATTCTGGCATCCATGCGCGGATCAATATAATATTAGTAGGTTGTTTCTAATTGTTTCTTGTAGGTTTTTCTCGATAGAGCTTCCGCTACACCAGAATATAAAAACAGATATAAGCCAATACTTGACCAAATCTATAATATGCAAATCTGTTGATTAGATTGTGCCTAAGATAGAATATATATATATATATGTGTGTGTGTGTGTGTGTGTGTGTGTGTGTGTGTGTGTGTGTGTGTGTGTGAGTAATGCTAGGCGTCCCAAATTTATTTTTCAAATTCTGCCTCAAATGATGAGGTAGCACGTGAGGTGTCAACACCTTATAAATCATGATATTATACGGTAACTGATGTGATATTGGCACCTCACGTGTCACATCATTTGAGACAGAAATTTGGAACATCTAGTATTACTCATATATGTATATAGAGCGCAATGGTTTGCTAGATAATTACTAGAGAATCTGTTGTGAGACAATGAAACGTCAAAACGAGATTTTTAGTATAAATAATCAACACAATAACCAAATATGTATATATCAATTTGTTTAAAAAATTATAAGTTCTTACAAGTGGGGTTGGCTGTGTACGTGGGGTTAGCTGCTATGTAGTTGGGAAAAAAATGTATGTATCATACAACCATTAATAGTGATTCATTTGTTCCGTTGGATCATTCAACAACTTGATCCAACAGATTTTCTTTAATTAAAAAAAATTAAAAAACCAGTTGAACCGGTTACAAGTTTCTAAGACAATATCTAACTCATTCCTCTGTTGATTTCCATTGTGGCTCTGACGTTTTTCTTCTCAAATTCTCTCTTTAGCTTCCATGTCTGCTCTGCTGCCGCAGGTTAATCGCCACCAACTCCACCACTATAAATTTCTCATCGTTTGAGTTTTTTTTTGTTGAGAAAAATCAAAAGAGCAAAACGAAAAAGGTTAGGTTTCCTCTTCAATTATCTTTGTAACTCTCTACAAAAGTTGATCATATTTATAGCATCCTTTTCATTTCTTTTAATTTCTTTTTTTTTTCTCTCATTCTAGATGGCGATCCAGGCTTTTTTCAATGGTGGTGAGAAGTACAACTCTATTGGTCTATATGATTTCTTTATTGACAGCCTAAGAGGTATGGATATCAAATCAAGCTTTACCCATTCATTTCCAGATAAAGATATGAAAGTTTCTGGATCATTCCCACCTCCTGACGAAAGAAGAGATGCTGAGATTGAAAAGGTTGAGACTAAGGAGTAAAATGAACGGCCTCTGTTTGATATCAATCTCGCTGTCATTCTTGTTGGGTTTGCATTTGAAGCCTATACAAGCCCCCCTGTAAACTCCTCTTTTTCAAAACTATTTTATCTTTTTGGTTTCTTTATTGTTATTATTTTTATATCTTCATTAAGATCTGGAACCCAAATTTGTATCAAGAAAATGTTGGAAGATATGAGGTTGATGTTGCAAGTTTCAAGACAGTGTTTCTTTTAGAGCATGTGATTTCATTTGTGCTAAATTTTTACTTCTTCTTTCGATTTTCGTACCATTGAGTTCATTTGTTGGTAGTTGTTAATGAATTGTGATGAATTTAAATATATGTTAACATGAATAAATTTTTGTGTGCTCATACTTGTGTGAATTTATTTATAAAAGTGAATTGAGAAATTGACTTTTGATTATTAATGACTGCAAATCTATTTTTGATCAATGGGTCCACTAGATTAATATTTATGCTCAATTATTATTTTTTCTTACAATTTTCACAGTGTTTGATTTCATTTGTTGGTAGTTGTTAATGAATTGTGGTGAATTTAAATATATGTTACCATGAAGTGATCCGTGTGTGCTCATACTTGTGTGAATTTAAGTGAAAATGACTATGTAAATCTATTTTTGATCAATGGGTCATCTTGATTAAGAAATCAATTTTACCAACAAAAAGTTGATATTGATTTTGTTGATATGTGAAATGCAGTCAATTCGTACTTTCTAATACTGGAAATTAAGCTTCCTTAACTTGTGCTTTTCGGGAACTGTTAACATAATTCGTGAATAATGTGTGTAGGTCTTTTGTACGTGAAATATGTGTTATAAAGTTGAAGAAAGGTATTAATTTACCTACCGTAGATCTATGGGTAGGTGATTTCTACTGTATGATTCATCTATGAAAATGTTAGTTATTTATTTTTGTTAGTCGATTAATTAGGACAAGTACATTTTCTCAGATCTTTGATTCATTAATTCCTTTCATTTTCAATCTTCAGATTTCAATGTGTAATTTATATGCAAATTGTTTAATTTTCATTTTTATATCATCGAAATGTATAGAGTTTTAGGGTTTTTTTGGTAATTGAAATACATAGAGTTTTAGAATTCAATATGACATTAATGATATTAGACTTCCACTTGGTAACGCTATTATTAGTGTTATTGAATATGAGATGTTAATCTTTCTCTTTTAAGGATTGTGATTGTTATAAAAAGTTACGATTTCAGTTAAAGATGTTATATCAAGTTTTTGTAATTAGTGAAATTGAGCCAACTGTATGAGAAAGCTCAGTAATAAGGGTTTTGTATGAATGTTACACAAACAGTCTTCGTAATTAGTGTACGATGTTTTTTGAATGCTTGTAGAATGCGTGTCGACTGCCTTTGTATATATGTATTTATATTTTGCTTCTTGCCTAATATTGTTTGCTTTGCTTATAAGAAAAATATGATCTGTGTTATTTTTGGAAGAGAAATAACTAGTGCTTTGGACCTGAGTCTTCTTTGGTTGAATAAACCCGATACATTGGCGCACAAAAAAGGAAGTTGTAAGAAGATGCTAATAAAAATATTGAGTACACCATGAAGGAATGATATATTATTGTTATATGGTTTTTGCTAATACTTTTAACCAAAATCTATTTTTACCCTGCAACAGTATATATTGGTCAGTGTTTCATGAATTTGTTTGAATTGGTGCCAATTTTTTTTCCTATATATATATATAAGAGATTAAGAAAAATCAATCTTAATATTATGTTTTGGGCAGTTACAAATGAATATATTAGCTTAACTTAGTTATATAATTGTCAACAAGCATGAATTGTGGTTTTGATTTAGAAGATCGCAATGTACTTAGGTAAATGGGAATTTAGTTTGTGAGAATTGGGTTTGATCAATTAGGTTTTGCAGGTATCGCTAAAAATAATTTGTTAAATTTGGTTCGTGTAATTTATTAGCAGTCAATGGAACAGTTGAGATTGGTAGCAGAATCTAATAACGACAAAGAGGTTAGGTTTCTGTATCTTTTTTTTCTTCTCAATTATGCATTTGTTTATTTCATATATTTGTTTTTGTTCATATCTGTTACAACATGCAGATCTCTTGTATATATTGATTGATTATGTTTGGCTTTCAAGAGATGCTTTTTAATGATAATCATGTTCTCAGTACACAATTTGTAAATATTTTCTCTTCATGATGTCAGCCCATCCCTATTTTGTTTGTTCATAGGAGGAAGAAAAAAAATTACTATTGTAATTGTTCTTTATTTTATAATTTTCATGCCTAGTGCTACACTTCAAAAACTTTCAGTTATTGGATTGCTCTTGTTGTATTAGTTACCAATTTGGTTATCCAACCTTAGGTACATTGTATCTTTATTTGAAAGATATTTTGTGATTTTATCCCAAAATCGTAAGTACATGTAGTGCCGATATTTTTTTTTTTTCAAAAGAGGTGTCAGGAAAGAAGGTATCCATATTTGAGGATGGATCGAACCACTTCAATCAGCAAAAGACAGAAGTTAGTTAATTGCTTTAATGATCTATCAAAGGTACAAGAATTTTTTTTTCCATTTTTGAAGATTAGGTGCTTTCCTTTTCATATTTTTTATTGGGCATCTGATATGTGACCTATTCTACGACGGCACGTTATTTGTGAAAATTGAATTATCTTGGTAATTGAGTAAATATTTTTTCTGTATGCATCATGCATCATATTTACATTACCAAAGTTTATATATGTGATATATACATATTTTATGGACATAAATTAAATGTGAATGATTGTTATTTAATTTCAGCAAACCAAACATGTCCAATCCAATAATCAAGATACTCGCTACTGAAACACTGACCTGTGAAAATTTTGTCAAATGGAAAAGTAACATGAACATCGTGCTTATATGTGAAAACTTTAAGTTCGTCCTAACGGAGGAATGTCCTCCACGCCCTAGCGCCCTCACGCCAAGTCATCAGCAACTGTTGCTAAAGCATATGACCGTTGGAAAAATGCCAACAACAAAGCCCGCTGCTACCTGTTAGCAGGCATGTCTGATGTGCTTAGATGTAAGCACGAAGCGGTTGAAACCGTAAAAGGGATTATGGATTCCCTACAGGCAATGTTTGGGAGCCATTCTGAACAGTCTCGTAATGAGGCTGTTAAGGCACTTATGAACGCCAGAATGAAAAAGGGTACTTCAGTCTGTGAGCACAAGCTCAAAATGATTGAACACATAAATGAGGCTGAAATTCATGGTGCTAAAATCGACGAAGCCACACAAGTGAGGATGATTTTAGAAACACTATCCCCTAACTTCCTTCAATTTAAAAGCAACTATTTCATAAATAAATTGAAATACAACATGACTCAGTTGCTTAACGAACTTCAAACCTTCGAATCCATTTTGAATGAAAAAAGAGATTAGGGAAATGTTGCCAAAGCTACAACTTCGTCTTCTGGAAAGTCTAAAAAGAGGAAGAATAAGTTTGAAGGAAGTGGCAACTTGAAAAATAAAATGGGCAATTTCAAGGCTAAGAAAAACAACAACAACAACAAGGCTAAGAGCTCTGACAAAAAGGTAAATGGAAAATGTTTCCACTGTGGCATAGATGGTCACTGGAAGAGGAACTGTAAATTGTACCTTGAAGAGCTCAAGATTCAAAAGAAAGGTAAATCAGATTTAATTGTTCTAAAAGCTTGTTTAGTTGAAGATGGTATGTCTTCCTTGATACTTGATTCAGGAGCGACTAACCATGTTTGTTGTTCTATGGAGATGCTTAATTCTGCAACAGAGTTAACCGATGGGGACTACACAATGAGAGTGGGTAATGGGGCTATGGTGTCGGCTAAAGTAGTGGGAGAAGTGCGACTTCTCTTTAATAATAAAATTCTTGTTTTGAACAATGTTTATTATATTTCTGGTTTTAGTAGAAATTTGATTTCTGTTTCTAGACTGTATGAACAACTATTTAAGGTTTCTTTTAATAATAAAGTTGTTATTATTTCTAGAAAGGCTTTAAATATTTGTTCTGGAACTTTAGATAATGGTCTTTTTTTAAGACCAACCTCTAATACACTGCTTAACACTGAAATGTTCAAAATCGAACAACCAAAGTCTAAAAAGCTAAATATTTCTCCTGATGATAACACATACCTATGACATCTTAGACTGGGTCATATAAACCTAAATAGGATTGATAGACTGGTAAAGGAAGGTCCTTTACGAGAGCTAAAAGTTGGCACTCTTCCAGTCTGTGAATGTTGTCTGGAAAGTAAAATGACAAAACGATATATTTTAGTAAAAGGTCAAAGAGCCAAAAAACCTCTTGAATTGATATATTCTGACGTGTGCAGTCCGATTAATGTACAAGCAAGAGGTGGTTATGAATATTTTGTCACTTTCATTGATGATTATTGATTAACATTGAAAAGTGTATGTTTACTATGGGATAATATCATCATTTTACACTACCAATATGATTAAATCCCCAATTTAGACATAATTTCGTTCGTTCGCTTAAATAAATGTGTTGTGTAGTAGTCAATGTATTTTTCTTTGTATTTTAAAGGTCATATGGCCAATTCAGAATTATGGATAAGTCATATGATAAAACAAACATCATTTTCAAGTTTAGAAAGTTAAGAAGGCCACGAAGGGTATTTTTATAATTTTTACTATTCACTATTCACAGTTTGCTTTCACTGTTCACAGTTGACTTTCAGTTTCCACTGATGACGTGGTATATTTATATTGGACTGAAATGCGAGTGCACCGTACATGCGACTGTGGGGAATCACATTTTAGAAGAATGTTGACTTTATCTATTGACTGATGACATGACATATTTCTATTGCCCCGAATTGTGAGTGCACCATACACGTGCCGTAGAGAATCATGTTCTAAAAGTTTGTGCATTGTTCACTGTTGACTTTCACCGATGTGCTTACTATTCATTGATGATGTGGCAAAATATGGACGCTCCATTCTAAATTCATCTGATGGTCAATTTTCATTCGTATTTTGTATAAATAGAGGACCTCCCCCTAATTTGGATATCCTGAATCCAAATCTAATATTAGATTTGTGAAATTCTCTCTCTTTTGTTCTCAAATTTTTAGTTTAAATAAAATAGCTACTTTCTAGTTAAATTATGTCTGGCTAATTTTATATAGCTTTGGCCATAGGTGATACAGTTGGTATGGAAAATTTGATCCAAGTTTGGTTAGTTTATTATTTTTTTGCTTTCTCCCCTCTGATCTTTGTGGAGATTTTGACTCACTGTAGATAAACATATATTATCTTTTACCCACATCTTTCAGAGAGTGGTCAGTGGAGTGGAATACCCTCCCCTTAATCTAGACTAAATATTAATAATTGGATCACATTCGGTTTACCAGCAGTAGATCCTTTAGCCCCAGTTTTAATTTTAATTGATTTACATTTTATAACAAGCTTAGTAATTGTTAACGGGAAATTTATTCAAGATGAGAAATTCCTACTAACACCCTCGAGATCACTACCACGGAAGTGGTGCCCAGGGTCGGTACCATTGATACCTGACCTGTTTAAAGTAAACGAGAGGCTGGATTGCTACAATACAAATTGGAGCTTTTATTGATTACTTGCTTCGATATACAGATCACTCTCTCATATGCTCACAGTCTCTCTAGGATCTAGGAAGGTGGCAACTTTGTGCTTGTCGAATAGTGGAAACGAAACTGGTCGTGTTCTGAACACAGAATTTAGGTCTTCCCCTATTCTTTTCTTTTCTTCTATCTGTCGTTCTCCTCTGTTTTTTCTTCTGATCCCTTCTTTCATATCCCGCCACGATCCTACGAATCCGTTTCCTCCTTATAGGGTGGGATCCTTTATTTAAAAGTTGTTGACCTCGAGTAAATAGCGGAAATGATGATATTGTTAATGAAAATGAGTTTGTTTCCTTTTAGGAATCAAACTCTTGACTCACACGTAAACGGAATTAATGTTGGTTATCACATAGATATGATCTTGTATGTTATTGCGGCATGGCTTTACATGGAGGTCACCGAGCTAGCTGATTGTCATCTGATAGAGCGAGGTAGATCCATGCATCGACTCTATTCTTAGAAGCTTGTGATGGATTTTCCCTGATCCTTGGGAGCTCGAGGTGTCCTTGTAGACATTCCTAGAAGGTATCCGGGGTAGTGTAAATTTAGGTGTGATTCCTTTTTCATGCCCAGCAGAGACAGCGGGCTTCTGGTGAGGTTGACGGGCTTCTATCTTAGACTACTGTTAAGTTTGTCCAACGAAAGTCTTAACCCGGAGGAAGCTCACTTTGCTTGTTAGGCTTCTCTCGAATGTCTCTTGAGCTTGGAGACCTCCCTGACTTTCACGGGGTGGTTGAGGAGCTCGACCTCAGGAACCGAGGTTCCCCGATACGTGGCTTGGAGAAGCCCGGGTTCCAGTGTTCGTGTGGGGGCTCATCCTGGTCATGCTTAGCTTGTTTTTTGATAGTTTTGAAGCCGGACCGGCTTTCCCTGCTCTTTCAGGGTAGCTTTATGGTCTATCCGGGCTTCATGGACGTTGATTATGGGCTTTGACTTTTGTTGGGTCCTGACCAAATTTTACTATTAACAGAAGTCCCCTTTGACTTGAACACCGGATGTAGAGTTTGGGTGGGAGTCAGATTCCTTATTTAATTGGAAAATTTTCCCGTTATAAAAATAATTAAAAAGAGCGAAATCTTCTCATTAATTACCCAATATTGATTTTGAACTAGTGTTTTCTTCGAGGAAAAAACGGTTGCAATACGGCTCTCTCCATGGCTCTAGGTGATCTTCCCGAGGATATCGCTGACATCATTACCCTTAACCTCTATTTAAACCAGGCCTTACCATCACTTCCTTCACACTTTCTCAATTTTCAAATTTTCAAATTTCCAGATTCCTTATTTCTTGCTACCCTTTGCTGATTTCCCCTTAACTTTTGCTTACTTTCAAATTCTCCTCACCCATCAATGTCGAATTCCTCAGATAGCATCGAAGCCGTGGTCAAGGGCAATGGAGGCTCCAACCTGGTACCTCAAAAATGGGTGCTAGGAATTTCGAGTGACGAGGACTCCTCCTTGGTCCACCAACACTGTCGTTCTAGCATGAACGTCTCTATTGGCTCCGGATTCTCGAACCAGCCTGATAACCTTCTAAACTTAGTTGACAAGGATTCTAACATTGAGGAGAGGTTCGACGCTGTCGAAAAGGTTCAAGTTACAGTGGCAGAGCTTTCTTCAGCGATGACCTTTCCATTCGAACCCAGGGTCATTCCTGATTCCACCGTTGACCCTCAGTCGATTAGTCTCCTTCGGGATAAATACGGCATCCCTGACACCGTCTCTCTCATAGTCTCCCACAGAAATTATGACATCTTCAGCCTACCAAAAGGCGTACTTCCCATTCATGTCACAGCCTTCGAGAGTTGGATAAGGCTTCATTCTCATCCTACCCTTCGGTGTGGCTCTCAACAACCTTCAACTGGCTCCGTTCCAACTAACGCCTGACTTTTGGAGGCACCTAGTTGGCTTTCTCATGCTATGGAGAGAGCAGTGTGAGATGAAAAACATAACTAGAGAGCCCAGGGCAGAGGAGTTTGCTTTCCTTTTCTAGATAGGGAGCCTGGCTAGAGTCCCTCAAGGTCAATTTTACGCCAAAGCCAAGAACAAATCCAATTTCATCATCCCTGGGGCTTCAAGGAAAGACCCCGCTTAGAAAGATGAATGGATACTAGAGAAGGGAGACTGGGGGAGCTCCATTTTCATCTGTGGGCATTAGCTCGCGGTCCCCACTGCTTTCAGTGACAAACCCTCGTGGGGTCGGGACTCCTTGCCCGCTGAGTCTGAAGCTGTGTTGAAGACCATCCTGGCCAGTAATTATCTAAATTTAAAGTTTCCAATTGCTGACCTCTTCGACCACCGCAGGGTGAACAAGTACCTGCGGATCTCTGATGCTACTCCTATCAAGTATCTTGCTCTATCACGATTATGGGTTGTTGAATGGTTCAGTTATGATGGTCTTCACCCCTTGCTTAACAGTGTTTGTTGTTGCTCCAGCTTCTCGTGAAGCCCGGGAAGCTCGAACCCCTCATTCTCCCCGAGAGCTTTCTCGGCTGCTTCGAAATAGGGGGGTCAACCATTAGGGCTGCTACCTTGCTGGTTCCTGCTCCATCGCCTTCCCAAGTGAAGTCCAAGATGGTTATTCTTGCGTCTTGGGCAGCAAAGGCTCTAAACCTAGGAGGGCCCGCTTCGAAGCAGCTGATACGTCCACTTCTGCCCCCTCACCAATGGTTCTTGCTTCAATTGATGCTTCCCCAGTAATATTATCTCCTTCTATTGATCCAGCTGCCTCCCGAGTAGTTCAGGTTCACAGGGATCCCGAGGCAGGTACTCCTGAGATCGCCCCCTCTCACCCCCACCAGCAGTCGAGCTCAGCGGGTCATGACAAGGTCCTGAAGCAATTCGTTGCATGCTGTCTAGGTGGCGGGCTTTCTAGGATGACCTCAATGCCCATGGACGTCATGGTTACCAAATGGTCTGCCTTTCTAGCCGAGGTAATCGTCGCTTTTACTTCCTCATTCAGTAGCTTGATTTATCATTTCTTAACATGAATTCCCTTTGTAGGCCTTCAAGTTTCAAGTAGCCATGGGACATCAGGTGGCTTCTCTCTGTGACCGGATAACTAAGGCTGAGGTTGAGGCTGCGCGAGCCATGGGGTTACTGGCGAGGGCTCAAGCCCTGGTCAAGGAGATAACCTCTAGCTAGAGGGAAATGGAAACACAACTGGCAGAGCTCAAGTGCGACCACGAGAGGTTGAAGCGGGCCTTTGATCAGGAAACTCTTCGGTAGAAATGACGACCCAGCCAGTGGGATGACTGGAAGGGAGAGGCTCAGGCGCTGAATGTCGAGAACCAAGCTCTGTAGGCCCAAGTTGCCAAGCTCCAGGCTGAGGTGGAAGCGTCTTTCAATGAGGGGTATTTCTATGCCACCTTTTAGGTTGCGGAAACCTTCCCACTCTGATTTGATCTTTCCAGCATCACCGGCTGGGACAGGGAAGAGGTTATATCTCGGACTGCAGATATGTCTTGCCCCAAAAATGATGAAGCAGGTCCTTCTACTGGGAGGAAGCTGGGAACCGGTTTGAAGTACTAGATCTGCCTCCTTCTGTTTCGACCTTCCCAGCGTCAGGTCCTGGCAAATCCTCTAGGGGGGTCCAACCCAAGGAGCTAGAAAGAGGCCTTACCGAAGCCCGAGATCTTTCCATGATGCTTTCAGGAGAGGAGACAGCGGTGGGTAAGATTATGCCAAAGTCAGTGGCCTATCTTCTTGATGCAACTATACCACCCGAGGTTATGGCGATGATCGATGAAGTTGTGAAGGAGGACCCCGCTGAGCGTCATACAATCGAGGAGCATCCTCATGAGGAGGTGGCAGAGGTGGTAGAAGCAACCAACCAGAATGAGCCACAACCAGAAAGAGGAACAGGAGGCGAGGTTCATCCGGTGGAAGAGGAGGCTGAAGGGCATCGGGAGGATGTAGCAGTTTGAATTCTCTTTCTTATAGTTTGTTTTGAATGCCCACCTTTACCCATGCTTGATCATTCATCATTTCATCATTTTTTTATAGCCCGAAATTAAGGGTTGGGCTCCCTGTTTCCTGTAGCCTTGCTGGGGAATAGGCTCCCCATTTATTAATAAAGCTTAACTTGAGATCGGGTTCACATTTTGACTTACATGTACTTGTTTTTTTTCTGATCTATTGCAAATCGACATAGCTTGGGAAGAATAACAAGATAAGAACATTGTTTAAACGTGAAAGCAGACAGTTAGCTCGGGCTTTCTGACTACCAAGACTTACAGCTTAATGTCTTTAGTCGATAGACCCTTGTTTGATCGTAGACCTGTTATAGTAAGCAATCATATGTACAAGGAACATTAGTAACCAGTAATAACTGGGGTATCTATAGTTTAAGTAAATCGAACCCTCCATCCTTGAGTCCCTTTAAAGGGGCTGTAACCCTAGTGAGGCATCAAGTAAAGGGCTGTTTAGCCCCCTTTTAGGCTAGGGATCGGGAGAGCTTCCGCGCTCTTAAACTCGAATCCTTCTTGGTGGTGGTAACCCGACTAAGGCGTCAGGATGGCTATCTAGCTACCTTATGGTCTTGAGATCTGGATGGCAACTATGCTCTTATACTTAGACCTTTCTTGGGGGTGGTAGCCCGACCGAGGCATCAAGAGGGATATCTAGCTATTTCCTGGTCTTGAGATCTGGATGGCAACTATGCTCTTACACTCAGACCTTTCTTGGGGGTGGTAGCATGACCAAGGCATCAGGAGGGCTATCTAGCTATTTCCTGGTCTTGAGATCTTGATGGCAACTATGCTCTTACACTCATACCCTTCTTGGGGGTTGTAGCCTGACCAAGGCATCAGGAGGGCTATCTAGCTATTTCCTGGTCTTGAGATCTGAATGACAACTATGCTCTTACACTCAGACCCTTCTTGGCGGGGGGTAGTGCCTGGCCGAGGCATCAAGAGTGGCTAGGGGGCTTCCCCGGCCTACCCCTGGTTTTGGGGTGATAATGTTGAATTTCCCATGTATACCCAAATCATTGTAGAACATAGTTGAAGATAGAGAAAATAAGAAAAGCAGGCTTTATTGATACGAAGGATGGAGTACATTATTGTCGAAGATAAAAAGAAACTAGGCGGAGGCCGCATGCTCATGAGTCCCCTGTTCAAGGGTGGAATTTTCATAAGTTATCTGCATTCCAAGTATGATCGATGAGTCGGCCATTCATATCCTCGAGCTTGTATGCCCCATTACGGATCACCATATTTATTAGGTATGGTCCTTCCCAGTTGGGCCCTATGATCCCTTCTGACCTCTTTCTGGTATTCAACGTTACTTTCCTGAGAACTAGGTCCCCTTCTTTGAAGTTTCGGGCTTTAACCCTCATGTTGAAGTACCTGGCAATCCTGCTTTGGTAGATTGCTACTTTCTCGGCTATTCGATCTTGTTTCTCTTCCAGGAGGTCCGAGCTTGCTCGGAGCTTACTTTCATTGCTCCCTGGTTTGAAATGTTGGACTCTAAAGGAGGTCAATTTATGCTCGATAGGTAGAATTGCTTCAACCCCGAAGGCTAGCGAGTAGGGCGTTTCCCCGGTAGTTATTCTTCTTATAGTGCGGTAAGCCCAAAGGACCTCGAGAAGCTCCTCTACCCATCTGCCTTTCTTTTGCTTCAGTTTTTTCTTCAACAGCTTCTTAATGGTTTTGTTCTTGGATTACACCAGACTGTTGGTCTGAGGGTGGGCTACCGAAGCAAACTGAAGGTCGATTCCCAAGCCTTCGCAACAATCTTTGAATTGGCCATTATTGAACTGTTTTCCGAGGTCAACTATAATGGCAAGAGGGGTTCCGAACCTGCAAACTACATTAGTCTTGATGAACCTTGCTGTGTTTTCTTCTGACATCTGGGAGAGCGGTCCGGCTTCGACCCATCATGTGAAATAGTCAATTGCTACGATAGCATGCTTGGCCTGACCTGGAGCGGTAGGAAGCGGTCCAATCAAGTCGACTCCCCATATAGCAAAAGGGTATGGCGAGCTAAAGGACGACAACCGCTCCGGAGAGAGGTGACTCAAGTTTCATAGCCTTCTGGCATGCCTCGCAGGCTTGCACCAATTTCTTCGCATCTTGATGGATGGTTGGCCAATAATATCCCATGCAGAGAACCTGATATGCCAAAGCCTCCCCACCAATGTGGTTCCCACATTCCTTGGAATAAACCTCTCTTAAAGCCCACTTAGCGTCTTCAGGGTGTAAACATCGGAGCAAGGGAAGAGATTTTCCCCTCCGGTGTAGATACTCATCCACTATACAATACCAGACCGAGAGCCTTTTGACTCTCCAAGCTTTGTTGGGCTCCCCGGGGAGTTTCTCATCCTGTAGATAATCCACTATTGGATCCATCCAGCACAGTTGTCGGTCCAAGGTATAAGCTTCCTTACCTATCATAATGCCAGGTAGGGGGATCACTTGAAGAGGGACTCTGTGAGGTAAGGTCTGGCCACCATATACAACTATCTTGGCAAGTACGTCAGCTCGATGATTCCGTTGTCGAGGTATCAGCTCGATTTTGAATCCCTTAAATCTGCTCTTGAGTTATTGAACCAATTTCAGGTAAGCGATCATATCATCCTCTTTTTCCTGATAATCTCCGGAGACTCGGTTGACCACGAGCGAAGAGTCGCTCTTAACATTCAAGTAATCAACCCCGAGTTCTATGGCTGCCTTTATTCAGGCTATAAGGGCTTCGCACTCCGCCTCGATGTTCGTAACTTTAAATTCAAACCTAAAACAGTGGCAGCACTCAGTTCCTTCTGGGTCGATGAGGACTATGCCCGCTCCTCCCCCAGCTTGCCCGGAAGCTCCATCAGTGCAGAGGGTCCACGACTCGTAACCTTCCGACCAATTGTCAGATTTTGGAATCCTCTCCGGGGTTACGTTTGTTATGTAGGGGTTGCTTGGCCTGAAGGTATTGAGAGCTCTACTACAAAGTCTACTAGTACCTAAGCTTTTATTGCAGTCCTAGGCTTATACCTTAAATCAAACTGGGTAAACTCTGGGACCCATAGAACCAGCCTTCCGGAACATCCTGCCTTTGTAAGAATTGACAGAGGGGTTGATCCGTCACCACTGCTATTGAATGAGCATGGAAGTAGGGATGAAGCTTCTTTGCCGAGGTCACCAAGGCATAAGCTAGCTTCTCCAACAGAGTATAGTTCTTTTCGGGCTTGGTTAGAGCGTGACTCACATAGTAAATAGGTCGATGGACCATATTCCTGCATTCCTTGACCAAGGCCTTGCTTACGACAATTTCTGAAATGGCCAAGTATATTTGAAGCTCTTCTCCAGGACTTAGCTTAACCAACAGTAGAGGGCTTGATAGGTATTTTTTCAAAGCTTGAAAAGCTTGTTCGCTCTCCTAATCCCATTTCATGTTTCTTCCCTGCTTGATGGCTTTGAAGAATGGTAGACACTTATCGGTAGACTGAGAGATGAACCTATTGAGCGCTGCTACCTGTCCGGTCAAGGCTTGAACCTGTTTAGGAGATGTTGGGGATTCTAGATCCAGGATAGCTATGATCTTTTCCGAGTTAGCCTCTATGCCTCTCTCATGAACCATGAAGCCCAGAAACTTCCCCGCAGTTACCCCAAATGAGCATTTGGAAGGGTTCAACATCATCTAGTCCTCCCTTAGGATCGTGAAGGTTCTACGAAGGTCATCCATGTGGCCTTCTGAGGTTGAAGACTTGGTGATATACACCTCTATTGACCTTCCGATTTCAGAATTGAACAACCGATAGACTAGCCGCTGATAAGTAACTCCAGCGTTCTTGAGCCCGAAAGATATCACCTTATAACAGTACAAACCTTGCGTTGTGATGAAACTGGTCTTTTCCTGGTTCGCGGGGTGCATCATAATTCGATTGTACCCAGAAAATGCATCCATGAAGCTCAAGAGCTTGTTTCCAGAGGTAGAATCGACCAACTGATCAATTTTTGGTAGAGAGAAGCTGTCATTCGGGCATGCCCGGTTGAGGTCGGTGTAATCTACATACATGCACCACTTTTCATTTACCTTTGTGACCGTGACCATGTTGGCAATCCACTCGGGATAACATGCTTCTCGAATAAAGCCTGCCCGGGTCAGTTTGTCCATCTCTTCCTAAACAACAACATTTCTTTCGATGTTAAAGTGACGCCTTTTTTGTTTAATGGGTTTGAAGGTTGGATCCACTGCCAATCAATAAGCAGCTAATGTCATTAGGATCCCTAGCATCTCAGCATGACTCCAAGCAAAAATGTTGTTGAACTCTGTGAGGAGCTTGATCAAGCCCTCTTTCATTCCCAACTCAAGGGTGGCTCCGATTTTGATAACCTTCGAGAGATCGCCTACTCGAAAAAAAATCTTTTCTAACTTATCCACTGGATGGCTGCTAGCCCATTCCCTTCTTTGTTCCTCCATGTCGGGCATTATGAGGTCGTCTTCAGGGTAAATTGGTGGACCCTACATCTCTGAGGCTTAGTGTAGAGGTTACCTTGTCTTGGAACGTTGTCACCTGGGCGAGTTGTTTTGCTAGAGTTGCTGGGTTGGCCGATACTGCGTAGCATCTCCTGAGTGCTTGCTGATCACCCCGAACTTCCTTCACCTTGTCTCCTACTAAGAACTTCAGGACGTTATGGTAAATAGAAAGGACCCCTTTCAAGGATGATAGAAATGGCCTCCCTGATATTGCATTGTAGGCCGATGGGGTATCCACCACCACGAAGTCGGTCATGATATTCTACTAGAGAGGTGTGGCACCAATGATCACTGGTAGGATTTTTGATACCACGGGTGTGATTGAGTCCCCAGTGAACCCATATAACGGAGTAGTGCAGCTATTGTAACACCACTGTTTCAAGTTTAGTTGTTCCAAAGTATCTTTAAACAGGACGTCAAAGCTGCTACCTGTGTCGACGAGCACACGGTGTACCATGCAGTTTGCAATCTGTATTGTGATCACTATAGGGTCATCATGAGGTTGCACGGTGTTGTAGACGTCCGCTTCAATGAAAATTACTTGTGACAGCTGGAAGGGGTTGGTTGGTCTCTGGTCCACCTTAAAGATATCCCGCCCCTCGTCCGTACGAGGGATTTTTCTGGCATGGTTTTTCCTGGAACTGTTGGAGATACCTGCCAGAGTAGGCCCCCGTTGAATTATCTGAATCTATTGCATCAGGTCCGCCTGCTCTTTCTTTCTTTTCTCAAAATATTTTCGAATCTCGGCTTGCACCTCCCTTCCATTCTGAATGTTCTTCCTGACTTGCTGTAAGAATTCCACCAGGCATCCTACCCTTATCAAAGCCTCGATCTGGTTCCGCAGGTTGTAGCATTTTGAAGTGTTGTGCCTCATGTCCTCGTGAAAGTCACAATATTTATAGCAACTTCTCTTATCGATCGGGGCTTTCATAGGAGCGGGCTTCTGTATCAAACCCTTGTTCCGAATGGCGAGATTGACTATTTCACGGGATGCATTTACGGGAGTGTAATGATCGTACCCCCTCTCACCGCGAGCTATAGGGGCCACTTTCCTAGGAGACGGTAAAGCTTGAGAAGGAGTTCGTTTATCTAGATATCTTTCCAATCTGGGTTGAGAATGGGGGAAGCAGTATATTGATTTATTAGGGGGTTTGTTCTAGTTTTTCTGAGCTTGCTCTGGTCTGGGAGCTTTCTTCTTTTGTCGCTTTACGGCTCTCATGTCGTCGTGTTCCATCTTGACCTTAAGCTGTTCATCGACCTCAATCTGCTCTAGAGCCCGATCATAGGCTTCTTGGTAGGTTTCCGGTGGTCTCTTGGTAAAAGACCGAAAAAAAATTCCGGCCCACAGGTTCCTTCTGAAGTTGGCGAGGGTTTCTTTCTCAGTGAAGACCCCCATCTGGATGACTTCCTTATGGAAACGCTCGACATAAGCCCGGAGGGTTTCCCTTCTCTCCTGGATCACGTACTGTAGGTGGATCGGGTCCTTCAACCGGGGCTTAACTCGCTTGAATTGTGAGCAGAAATCGACTGATAGCTTCGTGAAGGAATCCACACTACCACCAGGTAGTTTCCTAAACCAGATTTTTGCGTAATCTGTGAGTGTAGTGGGGAACATTCGTCACATAGCAACTCTGGTCGTGTTCTGGACTTTCATCTGTTGAACGAAGCTCTCTAAATGGCTCAAGGGATCCTCAGTCCCAGAGAATCTGTCAGTTGGCATTTTGAATTTGGACGGGAGCTCCGCCTCCTAGATCTTTCTGGTGATGGGAGCATTCATTTCACTTAGAGGATCTTTCTTGTCCTCCTTGTACTTTTCCTTCTTCATCAATTGGACCTCTTTCTGAAGCTCTGCCAACTGGTCCTTTAGATGTTTGCTTTCGGATTTCCTTGAGTTGATCTCGGTTTCCACACCATCGGATCCTTCTGACGAACTGGCAACCTCTACCCGGTTCCTTCTTCGGAAGGGGTCTACTCAGAGGCTTTGCTGACTTTCCTCCTCCCTACCCTTGCTTCCCACCTTGAAATCGTTGGGTGGAGAAACTCTCCCTTCTCTTGGGAGAAGGATGTCCGCTGTGGATTTGACTTGCCCTGGTTGGTAGCGTGGTAGTACTTTGGGAACAGGAGGCATGGGCCCTAACTTGTCCCGGATTAAGGTTGGGAGTCCAGTTCTATTACGAGCTGCTTCCTGAGGAGTAGGTCCCAGGCGATCAAAGACGGGCTGCTTAGCCCCGGGCCTGCTTGACTCCCCCTGATTGCAAAGGTCTGCTTGCTGGATGGTAATGCCCTCAGCTAGCAGTCGAAGACAGACGTTTTCTCTGAAGGCCGCCGCTTGTTGGTCAATCTTGACCTGATTTCCCAGAGGAGGATCCAGAGCTCGCACAGTGGTTGGCTGGGCTGGGCTGAAACCTGGTTATAGAGCCCTGATTTTCCCCTTTTCTTTAGGACCTTTTGTGTTGATGCAGCAGAAGGTTGTTTTGATGCGCCCGACGGTCCTTGTGATGAGCACAGCCTCACGATTCCAGTAAAATAACAAACTTTTGAATATAAAGATGGTCATGGCTTCATTTCCCACAGACGGCGCCAGAAAGTGTTAACGGGAAATTTGCTTAGGATGAGAAATTCCTACTAACACCCTCGAGACCACTACCACGGAAGTGGTGGCCGGGGTCGGTACCGTTGATACCCAATCTGTTTTGAAGTAAACGAGAGGCTAGATTGCTATAATACAAATGGGAGCTTTTATTGATTACTTGCTTCGATATACAGATCACTCTCTCATATGCTCACAGTCTCTCTAAGATCTAGAAATGTGGCAACTTTGTGCTTGTCGAATAGTGCAAACGAAAGTGGCCGTGTTCTAAACACAGAATTCTCCTTTTCTTTTCTTTTCTTTTCTTCTATCTGTCGTTCTCCTTCTGTTTTTTCGTCTGATCCCCTTTTTTATATCACGATTCATGTTATGGTATTGATACTCCTAAAAGGAGTTCTATTTGCTCGTAGCTCGCGTTTTACTGGTATATGAGCAATTTTTCCTGTTGATTTTACAGAACGTTGCTGGGCCTTATTTATATATGGTCCAAGTAGGTTTGAATTTGTTGATATCCTGCCACAATCCTACGAATCTGTTTCCTCCTTATCGGGCGGGATCCTTTATTTAAAAGTTGTTGACCTCGATTAAATAGCAGAAACGATGATATTGTTAACGAAAATGAGTTTGTTTCTTTTTAGGAATCAAACTTTTGACTCACATGTAAACGGAATTAATGTTGGTTATCATATAGATATGATCTTGTATGTTATCGCAACATGGCTTTTCATGGAGGTCACCGAGCTAGCTGTCTGTCGTCTCATAGAGCGAGGTAGATCCATGCTTCGACTCTGTTCTTAGAAGCTTGGGATGGATTTTCCTTGATCCTTGGGAGCTTGAGGTGTCCTTGTAGACATTCCTAAGAGGTATCCGGGGTAGTGTAGATTTAGGCGTGATTCCTCTTTCATGCCCAGCTGGGACAGCGGGCTTCTGGTGAGGTTGGCGGGCTTCTGTCTAAGACTACTGTTAAGTTTGTCCTCCGAAAGTCTTAACCCGGAGGAAGCCCACTTTGCTTGTCGGGCTCCTCTCGAATGTCTCTTGAGCTTGGAGACCCCCCCTGGCCGACCTTAGGAACTGAGGTTCCCAGATAGGTGGCCTGGAGAAGTTCGGGTTCTAGTGTTTATGTCGGGGATCGACCTGGTCGCGTCTAGCTTGTTTTTTGATAGTTTTGAAGCCGGGGCGGCCTTCCCTGCTCCTACGGGGTAGCTTTATGGTCTGTCCGGGCTTCATGGACATTGAATATGGGCTTTGACTTGTGGCGGGTAAGTGAAAATTTTCTATTTGACCCTTGGCCAAATTTTACTATTAATAGCTTAGTAATTAATCTAGAAAATTAATTCTATAACGACAAGTGAACAACCTCCATGTCGTTCGGCCCGGTCTTACAGGTTAATTAATTACTTTGACAATCTTATACTTGGGAGTAGGAACACTTCTTTAGGACGTGTTAAGTTTTTGGTACCGCTGTCGGGGAGATAAGTCTGCCTTTTCTTTATAGAGGTAATTTCTTTTTAATTTTAGTTTAGTTTTGCTACATTTTTTCTCTTCAATCTTCCTTGTTCTAATTTTGTATTTAGTTTTACATTTTAGCCTAGATCTAGTTTGTATTTGCATATAGGTCATTTTATTTTTCACTTTTGTAGATCAGTCCCCTAACTCTTATATTTTCACTTTAGTCACTAGATTTATAGGTATTTTAATTTTCACCCCAACACTTGTGTATATTTGCATTTACACCCTTAGAATTTTTGCATATTATTTTCATCACTTTCTTTCATTTTCTTCATTTTTGTGTATTTCACCTCCATGAACCCTCATTAAATTTGCATGAGATGTTGGTCTCGTACATCTAGTGGTAGATTAATTAGGAGATCACAATCACCCACA
Source organism: Dipteronia dyeriana (assembly GCA_032871835.1). Taxonomy (NCBI): domain Eukaryota; kingdom Viridiplantae; phylum Streptophyta; class Magnoliopsida; order Sapindales; family Sapindaceae; genus Dipteronia; species Dipteronia dyeriana. The sequence goes on along the minus strand of CM065299.1, from coordinate 70,152,435 downwards.
TTCACCAACAACATGGCTGAAATCCCACTTAGACATCCAGCAAGAAACCAAGTCGAGAACCTTTTAGACAACCTTGACAATATATCTCAACACATTAACCCAAATCCACCTAGAACTCTTAAGGACTATATGAATCCCACACGTACTGGAGCACCTTCATGCATAGCTTTCCCACTAAATGCAGCACATTTTAATTTTAAACTAGTAATCATTCAACTTTTACCCAATTTTCACGGTCTTGAATCTGAAATCCCATATTTGCATCTTAGGGAGTTTGAGTAAGTCTGTAACACTTGCACTGAACAAAATGTTAGCATGGATATAATCAGGCTTAAATTTTTCCCTTTTTCCTTAAAAGACAAAGCTAAAACTTGGTTACAAAACCTTAGGTCAGGATCAATCCGAACTTGGAATAGCATGCAACAACAGTTCTTAAAGAAATTCTTCCTACCTCATAGAACAAACTCTCTTAAAAGGCAAATCACTTCATTTACCCAAAAATCTGGGGAAACACTTTACCAATGTTGGGATAGGTTCAAAGAGTTGTTAAATATCTGCCCACATCACGGTTTTGAGACATGGAGGATAGTGTCATATTTCTATGAGGGACTCACACCCCAAACTAGACAAGTCATTAAGATGATGTATAATGAGGAGTTCAAGGATAAAAATCCCGAAGAAAAATTTGACTATCTTAACCACATCGTTGAAAATGCTCAAAATTGGGACACCATTGGTTCCTATGAGTCCATAAGCAAACCACAACCATCTCTATCTAGTGGAGGCATTTACAATCTTAGGGAAGACCATGACCTTCAAGCTAGATTTGCATCCCTAGCTATGAAAGTTGACGCTTTAGAAACTAAAAAGAGTGAACATGTAAAATCTGTACAAGAAATTGCATGCCATGTATGTGATTCTGATGATCATATCACTCATAGTTGCCCAACTTTACCAGCCTTAAAAGATTTCCTTCATGAACAAGCCAATGCTTTGCACAATTTCAACAAGCCAAATTCCAACCCATACTCATAAACCTACAATCCTAGTTGGAGAAATCATCCAAACTTTAGCTGGAGGAACAACAATCAAGCCAAGTCTTCATAACCACCAGGTCCATCACATCCACAAATACACCAGAATTTCTGAAACCCTCAAGGTTATGCATCTTATGTCCCACCATCTAGGAAAAACCTTGAAGACACTTTGCACTCATTCATTGAGCAGTAAGAATCGATTAACAACCAAACTGCACAAACCTTTGCAAAGATTGCTTCTACACTCACCACACACGAAAAAGGTAAGTTTCCATCTCAACCACAACCAAATCCCAAGAGTCAATCAAGTTCCTATGACAATAACCAATGCCCAGATCAAGTCAAATCAATTATTACTCTTCGTAGTGGTAAGGTCATCGAAAAACCTATTCTTGAATCTGGTAAAAATAATGATGAGTCATTTTCTAAGGGTAAGGAAGGGGTTGATGAAGCCACTGTTGACGAGGAAATAATTGAATCCCCACATACACTCCCATATCATCAAGCTCTTAAAAATTCACAGAAATCGAAGCATCCCCCCAGAGATTTTTGAAATTTTCAGATAGGTAAAGATCAATATCTCTTTGTTGGACGCAATCAAACAGGTACCTTCACATGCTAAATTTTTGAAGGATCTGTGCACTGTGAAAATGAAGCATCAGGTAAGAAAGAAAACCTTTATGGCTAAACAGGTAAGGTCCATTCTTTCCAATAAAAATGTTTTGAAATATAAAGATCCTTGTTGTCCCACTATTTCCTGAATAATTGGTAACTGTAAAATTGAGCATGCTTTACTTGACCTAAATGCTAGTGTAAATTTTCTCCCACACTCATTTTATCAGCGATTTAAACTTGGTAAGTTAAAGCCAACTTCAACCACATTTTATCTTGTTGATAGGTCAATTAAAATACCAAAAGGAATAATGGAAGATGTGTTAGTACATGTCGATAAATTTATCTACCCAGTAGATTTTATTGTCTTGGAAACACAACATGTTGTTAATGAGCACAAATCAATTCTTGTTATATTGGGTCATCCATTTTTGGCTACTGCAAATGCCTTGATTAATTGCAAGAATGGAATAATGAACATGTCTTTTGGAAATTTGGAAATTAAGCTTAATGTTTTCAACATGTCTAAGGAATCATTTGATGATGATGATGATGATGAAGATGAAGATAAAGATGTAAACATTATTGAAACCATTGTTGAAGATCATGTTCAAAAGGATTCTTTTAACTCATATGAAGTTTGTTTGATTAATTCACCTGAGTCATGCACACATTCATATCTTGATAATTCTTTGCAGGTTGCTAAAGAATAAGGAGACATTTCAGATTTTGAAGAATTAGAACAAAAAGATGAAGAGCCAGAAGAAAAAACACCTCAACTGGATTTGAAACCCTTACCAGAGGGACTTAAATATGCGTACCTTGGAGACGAGAAGACCTACCCAGTGGTAATCTCTTCTAACCTCACAGAAGAGCAAGAAGGTAAGTTGCTACATGTTTTAAAGAAAAATAAGAATGCAATTGGTTGGACTTTGAAAGATTTGAAAGGTATTAACCCATTGATTTGTTCACATCGAATAAATTTAGAGGAAAATGCTAAAACCTATTGACAACCACTAAGAAAACTTAACCCACACATGAAAGAAGTTGTCAAGACTAAAGTCTTTAAATTACTTTACGTGATAATTATCTACCCTATCTACGATAGTAAGTGGGTGAGTCCTACACAAGTTGTGCCAAAAAAAATATAGAATCACTGTTGTTAAAAATGAAAAGGGTGAGTTAATTCCAACTCGTGTTCCATCAAGTTGGCGCATGTGCATTGATTATAGAAAATTAAATGATACCAGTAGAAAAGATCATTTTCCCTTTCCATTCCTTGACTAGATTTTAGAAAGAGTAGCAAGACATCCCTACTACTGCTTTCTTGTTTTCAGGATACTATCAAATTCCTATTGCATTAGAAGACCAAGAAAAGACCACATTCACATGTCTTTTTGGAACCATTGCATTTAGAAGAATGCCATTTGGTTTGTGTAATGCTCCAACCACATTTCAATGATGCATGCTAAGCATTTTTAGTGACATGATTGAACATTGTTTATAGGTCTTTATGGATAATTTAACTGTGTCTGGGAATTCTTTTGATGATTGTCTAAATAAATTGTAAAGAGTCTTGAAATATTGGATAGAAAAAAGACTTGTGCGTAACTGGGAAAAGTGTCATTATATGACCACATCTAGAATTGTTTTGGGTCATGTTGTGTCGTCTAAAGGAATCGAGGTTGTTAAGGTAAAAATTGAAATCATTTCAAAGTTACCACCACCACAAACAGTCAAAGATGTGAGGTCATTTTTAGGGCATGTATGATTTTATAGGAGGTTTGTTAAAGATTTCAGTGTCATATCTAAACCACTTTGTAACCTCTTTCTAAAAGATGTAAAGTTTGAATTGACACAAGAGTGTCAAGAGTCTTTTAAAAAGATAATTGACCTTTTAACATATCATGCAATCCCCTGATTGGTCCTTACCTATTGAATTGATGTGTGATGTGAGTGATTAAACTGTTGGAGCTGTCTTAGGACAAAGAAAAGAAGATAGGCCTTTTGTGATTTATTATGCAAGTAAAACTTTGAATTGTACACAAATGAACTACACCACCACTGAGAAAGAATTACTTGTTGTGATATTTACATTGGATAAATTTCGGTCATACTTGATTGGCGCTTCAACCATTGTTTTTGCTAATCACACTGCTTTGAAGTATTTAATGTCTAAACAGGATGCAAAGCCAAGATTGATTCGCTGGATTTTGTTGCTACAAGAATTCAATCTCACAATCAAGGACAAAAAGAACGCGGAAAATGTCGTTGTAGACCATTTATCACTACTCACCGCTGAGTCGTCATTTGATAAAGCACCCATCAATGATTCTTTTCCTGATGATATTTTATTCTCTATCACAACTTTGCATTGGTATTCTGACATTGTTAATTATCTCGTAACAAGAATGATGCCACTCGATTGGAATGCACAGAACAAAAAAAAAATTGCCTGAGGTAAAACATTTTTACTGGGATGACGCATACTTATTCAAATATTGTCCTGATCAAATTGTTTGACGGTGTATTCCAGGCAATGAGGTAAGTAGTGTAATTGAAATTTGTCATTCTGAAGCATGTGGTGGTCATTTTTCGTCAAAGAAAACGGCTGTAAAAATCTTGTTGTGTGGATTTTATTGGCCCACCTTATTTAAAGACGCATATGCATTCTGTAAAACCTGTGAAAATTGTCAAAAGTTAGGATCCATTTCCAAGCAAAACATGATGCCTTTAAACCTCATTCTTATCATTGAAATATTTGATTATTGGGGAATTGATTTTATGGGTCCATTTCCACCGTCATTTGGATTTTTGTACATTTTGGTTGCCGTTTATTATGTGTCAAAATAGATTGAGGCAAATCCTTGTCGAAATAATGATCACAAAACAGTGATTAAGTTTTTAAAGGAAATTTTTTTAAGTCGATTTGGAATCCCTCGAACCATTATCAGTGATGAAGGGAAACACTTTTATAACAAACCTTGTGAGTCTTTAATGAAGAAATATGGAGTCACACATAAAATTACCACACTAATACTACCCTCAAACAAGTGGTTAAGATGAGTTAGCAAATGGGGAGATAAAACAGATCTTGCAAAAAATGGTTGACCCTGATAAAAAAGATTGGTCTCTTAGACTAAATGATGCACTTTGGGCTTACCGCACTGCATTTAAGAAATCTTTGGGTATGTCTCCTTATTGCTTAGTTTATGAAAAACCTTACCACTTACCTGCTGAACTTGAGAAAAAAGCATATTGGGCCATTAAAGCTTTCAATTTTAACCTAAATGATGCTGGTGAATTACACAAGTTGTAAATAAATGAACTTGAGGAATTAAGAAATAATGCGTATGAAAATGCAAAAATTCTTAAAGAAAAATCTAAAACCTTTCATGACAAACGAATTTTAAGAAGATCATTTGAAGTTGGTCAAAAGGTTTTTGCTTTATAATTCTCGACTTCATTTATTTCCTGGCAAATTGAAATCAAAGTGGAGTGGTCCCCTTACCGCTCCACTCGTCCTTTTTTCTCGGTGCGGTGGCATCAACAATTCCATCAGTTCTTGGTTCTGTGGATGAAATTCCAAAACAAAAGAGAGGGCCCTGGTAGAAAGACAGAAATCATTTTCGGGCACCGTACCCTAGGTAGGTCCTCTCTTCTGGTTCCACGACACAATACACCTAGTCGATTGGAATTGAGAAAATTCTGTCCATATGTTTCAAACATACAATTCATGGGGAGGTAAAGAAATAGAGATAGATTCTAAAGAATAAAAAATAGTCGGTTATTAATGGAATTCCTTGTCGGCTCTCTGTAAAATACTTGTTTGGACGAGGGCTTCCAAACACAGATGTTCGCCCATTAAAGCGGTACGTGAGCTGGGTTCAGAACGTCGTGAGACAGTTCAGTCCATATCTGGTGTTGTGAAACAAGTGTATCCATATGGTACCCTTGACATTGAGAATCTTAGGAATGGTAATGTGTTTAAAGTAAATAGACAAACGTGTGAAACCATTCTTAGAAAATACAGATTTTCAAGAAGACTCTGTTGTCCTTTCTGACCCTTGTTACAATGGTAAGTAAACAAATCTTTTGCTTTTGACTTTATTTGTGTTTGCAATTATTATTTTTGGTTTTGTTCGCTTTTATGTTTTGAATTTTTGTAGGATTAATTTCTAGGTTCAATTTTTGCTTGGTGTGTTTTGCTATATAACCCCGGTTAAGTGGCGGATAACGGTACTCCATGACAATTCAAGTCGGTTTAATTCAGCTTCCCAAATAAATGATCCCCAAAACAAGGCATGGATGAAATTTTCACAAACCTGCGAAAACATTTTCCATCGTTGCCCCAAAATGCTCTGAAAAAGATTTACAAAGCACGTTTGGAAAGATTACGCTTACTGATGATGAGCAACATTCCTGTTGATATTCGTTGGTTGATGGAAGCTAAGGTAAATCTAGCAGGTGAGTCTGCTGATTCATTTATATCTTACATGCCTGGTTTTGGAAGAAGTAACCTTCCAAGAAAACGAAGAGCTAAAAAGTTAGGCGTTACTTGTCACAAATGTGCACGTATAACTTGCAACACACATTGTCATTCTTCAATAATGATGTCTAATAATCAGGAAGATAAAATTATATTCATTAGGCATGGTTTGCGTAGGGAGTCATTGGATAATATCCTAACGACTCTATATGCACATCCTAGTGGATATGTGCATATGGCGATTGACCGATTATGACCACAATTTCAAAAATAACATACACAATATAGTCTTGAGAATCTGACTTTAAAAGACCCTGTTTGCCAATTTATAAGAAAATTGAATGGGAAGCATATCCCCGACCCATAGAGGGTGTTGAAGCCGTTTCTGGACGTAAAACCAGAGGAAGATGTGAGCCATAATCACAACTACCATTAAATATTCTTTTGTTTTTATTATCTTTTTCTTCAGCATTTAATGTATTTTGTAATTATTGTTTTTTACTTTTGATTTTTAAACCATTTAGATCTAATATCATTGACAAATACACCACCCTATACATATAGGTGTATCATTGTGTTACCATTTCGGAATCTATAAATACAAGCATTTATTTTCCATTTTTTGCTTCAAAGCACTCATAAATTCAAAAGAAAGATTCAGAGAGTGCATTAATGGCATCACCTTCGACTAAACGATTCACAAACATTTGTGTGTTTGGTGGCACTAATTATGGGAAATACAGAGAGTTTGTTGAGGCTGCAACTCATCTTGGTAAGGTTTTGGCTAAGCGAAAAATACACCTAGTGTATGGAGGAGGTAACTTGGGATTAATGAAGTGTGTTTCATGAGCTGCACGAGACGGAGGTAGTCAAGTTTTAGGTATTGTCCCAAAACCTATGGTCGCACCAGACATCATCGGAAAGACAAACGGCGAATAGCTAGTTTTTCAAGGTATGCTTGAAAGATTGATTGTTGTGTTACATCATGCTGATACGTTTACTGCTATGTTACATCATGCTGATACGTTTATAGCTTTGCCAGGTGGTTTTGGAACCTTAGAAGAAATCTTTACAATGGCATCCTGGGCACAACTACGCATCCATGAGAAACCCATCGGTTTGTTGAATGTTAATAAATTTTATGATGGTTTGCTTTCATTTCTGGATCATGCTCAGAAAAATTATTACATTCCACCTTCAATCCGACAAATCTTTATCTCTGCTTCAAGTCCTCATGAGCTGATTGACCGGCTACAAGCTTTTAATTATGAGCCAGATCCCTCAACCTCCTAAATAGATTGGTCCATTGATGAATACAATAAGAAATGCAGAATTAATCTGAATCTTAGTTTATAATTGTCCCATGTTTTTAATGCATTTTATTTTCCTTTATTTTGTATTACTTTTGTTGTTTTTGCAAGATTTTGTTGTTTTTCAAGTTGTTCATGTGATATCTTCTAAACCTTACCTCATTCTAAAGATATTGAGGACAATGTCTCATTCTAGTTGGGGGGAGGGGATAATTGATTTAATAACTTTCGTTTTTCTAAAAAAAAAAAAACTAACTTCTGACCATTTTTTTGTGAAAATATGGTTGAGTAAAGAGATCTTTTAGATACTGTTGAGACGCATCTTTGTAGTTCTGATACATTTTTTTCCTCGCTTCAGACTATTCAAATTCATGAACTCTTCGTTGTGATGTCATTGACCAATCCTTTTGTTCATTCAGTTATCTTGAGAAATTTTTCAAACTATTCTGGACACACATGCATATTGACACGTGATTATGTATAGTAAGTTGAGATTTTGCGATATTTAGTTCCGAAACATCATTCAAGGGTAACAACCGAATGCAGTGGTCTTGTTTAAAAATATATATAGTAATAAAAATAATACTAATAATTTTGTGTGTTTTGACCAAAACTCTTACTTAGTAGCCGAGCAGCATGTCTCAGTAAACATAGCGTGTTCGCGTAAAACGGTGGATTCTTGATAAGAATAAATTGCAGTTTCGCAGCCTCTTTAACTCAAGCAATTAAGTCCGAGGGGTGCTTTAACACCTAATACCCTAAGACCAACTGGTTTGGGAGTCATTGACCCAAAGCTCGATATAGGGTTAAAGAGAAAGCTTAAGGGAATTGTACTTTAAAAAAAACATCTGCAATCCGAGTAATTAAGCCCGTAGGAGTGTTTCAACACTTAATGCCAGATGGAATGTTTGTTTTCAATTGTGTTATATTTTCAAGTTAAAAAATAAGTAGAATAAGGGAATAAAACCGCTGCCTAAGGAAGAAGCCCTGATGAGATTTCGAAATGAAAATGTTGCTTGATTTCAATTGAATCTCATAGTCTTTAATGAGCACAAGAAAGTTTGATTGATATCTCGAATGATGACTGGTTGTCAGAGTGGGAGAAAAGTGGTATGTGAGAATTTGTCTATTTAGTAGTTTTTTAGATTTGAATTTGAGTTTTTACTATTTTCACTTTAGTTGCTAGGGACTAGCAATAAGCTGTTTGGGGGTGTGATTAACATTGAAAAGTGTATGTTTACTAAGGGATAATATCAACATTTTACACTTCCAATATGATTAATTCCTCAATTTAGACATAATTTCGTTCGCTCGCTAAAATAATTGTGTTGTGTATTAATCAATGTATTTTTCAGTGTATTTCAGAGGTCATATGGTCAATTAAGAATTATGGAGAAGTCAGATGGCAAAAAAACCATCATTTTCAAGTTTAGAACGTCAAAAAAACCATAGGAAGGCCATGAAGGCATTTTTGTAATTTTTACTATTCACTATTCACAGTTGACTTTTACTGTTCATAGTTGACTTTCAATGTCCAGTGATGATGTGGCATATTCCTATTTGACCAAAATACAAGTGCACCGTACACACGACTGCAGGGAATCACATTCTAGAAGACGATTGACTTTGTCTTTTGACTGATGACGTGACACATTTCTATTGCCCCGAATTATGAGTGTACTGTACACGTGCCACAGGGAATCATATTCTAGAAGTCGATACACTATTCATTGTTGACTTTTACTGGCACGGTTACTATTCATTATTCACTGATGACGTGGTAAAATCTGGACACTCCATTCTAAATTTATCTGATCATCAATTTTCATCTGTATTTTGTATAAATAGGGGACCTCCTCCCTAATTTGGACATCCTGAATCCAAATCTAATATTAGATTTGTAAAATTCTCTCTCTTTTATTCTCAAATTTTTAGTTTAAATAAAATAGCTATTTTCTAGTTAAATTATTTCTGCCTAATTTTATATAACTGGGGCCAAAGGTGATACTGTTGGTATGGAAAATATGATCCAATTTTGGTAAGTTTATTATTTTTTTTGCTTTCTCTCCTCTGATCTTTGTGGAGTTTTTGACTCACTGTAGACAAACAGATAATGTCTAGCACATTGGGTACTTTTACCCATATCTATCAGAGAGTGGTTTCTCCCCTCTAATCTTTGTGAGTTTTGACTCACTGTAAACATACAGAAGTTTTCTAGCACAGTGGGTATTTTTACCCACATTTTTCAGAGAGTGGTAAGTAGAGTGGAATATCCTCCCATTAATTTGGACTAAATATTAATAATTGGATCACATTCGGATTACCAACAGTAGATCCCTTAGCCCCAATTTTAATTTTAATTGATTTACATTTTATAACAAGCTTAGTAATTAATCTAGATAATTAATTCTACAAGGACAAGTGAACAACCTCCCTGTGGTTCGACCCGGTCTTACCGGTTAATTTATTACTTTGACACTCTAATACTTGGGAGTAGGAGCACTTCTTTAGGATGTGTCAATTATTCTAGGTAAGGTTATATTTATTTAATGCAAAGGAAATCTGAAACTTTTGGAAAGTTTAAGGAATTCCAAGCTTAGGCTAAAAAGCAATTAAATATGTCGATTAAAACCCTTCGATAAGATCGAGGAGGTGAATATCTTGGTACAAAATTCGTGGATCATTTAATTGAACATGGGATTTTATCCCAATTGACTACATCTGGGACACCATAACAAAATGGTGTAGCAAAAAGGAGAAATAGAACTTTGCTTGATATATTGAGATCATGTTAAGTTACTCATCATTGCCCATGTCGTTCTAGGGATATGCACTACGGACTTCTGTATACATACTTAATTTAGTTCCATCTAAGTCTATACCTAAGACACCCTTAGAGTTATGAAATGGTAGCAAAGTTAGTTTACGACACATTCGCATTTGGGGGTGTCCTGCACACATACTTAAAGTTATGACTGGGAAGTTGGAACCTCGATCTGAAGTGTGAATATTTTTTGGATATCCAATGGGAACGAGAGGATGTTTGTTTTATAGTCCTCAAGATAATAAAGTATTTGTATCGACAAGAGATACTTTTCTTGAAAACAACTATGTGATAGACTTTAAACCTCTTAGTAAAGTTATACTTGAGGAGTTACTTTCTGATGAGATCAGACAAACAACGACCACTACTGTCGGACGATAAAGTGAGAAGACCACAATTCGAAATCAGAATGATTTACCACCTAGTCGTAGTTGGAGGATTATGAGACAGCCTATTCGCTATGAACAAATCGGGGAAGCACAAGTTATAATTTCTGATCTTGGTACCATTGACATATCGATGTGCAATGGAAGATTCTGATAATGAGAACTGGCAACAAGCAATGAATCTCGAGATGGATTCAATGTACTCAAACTCAGTCTGGAAACTTGTAGACCTACCTGAAGGGGTTAAACCTATTGGTTGTAAATGGATCTACAAGAGAAAGATGGGAGTGGATGGGAAAATGAAGACTTTCAAAGCTAGGCTAGTACCCAAAAAGAGGGAGTTGACTAAGAGGGAGTTGACTAAGAGGAGACTTTCTCGCCAGTAGTTATGCTCAAATCCATTCGCATACTCTTATATATTGCCGCATATTATGACTATGAAATATGACAAATGGACGTTAAAACGGCTTTTCTGAATGGTCATCTTGATGAAAGCATCTATATGGTGCAACCAGAGGGGTTCATAGCTAAAGGCCAAGAGCAAAAAGTTTGCCAGTTGCAAAGTTCCATCTATGGACTTAAGCAAGCTTCTCGATCTTGGAATATTAGATTTGATGAAGCTGTTAAATCATATGGATTTGATCAAAATGTTGATGAACCTTGTGTCTACAAGTACATTAAAGAAAAGAATGTGGTCTTTTTAGTTCTTTACATTGATGCTATTCTTCTCATTAGGAATGATGTAAAATCTTTATCAAGTGTAAAGAAATGGCTAGCTAACCAATTCTAAATGAAAGATTTGGGAGAAGCAAGCTATGTTCTTGGGATCTTACTTATACGAGATCGTAAGAACAAGTTGTTAGCGTTGTCTCAAACATCATATTTTGATAAAATGTTAATCAGGTTTGTGATGCATAACTCCTAGAAATGTAATATGCCTTCTTGTCGTAGAGTTACTCTTTCTAAAGAGCAGTGTCCCAAAACACCTCAAGAGGAAGAAAATATGAGACACATTCTCTATGCCTCTACAGTAGGCAGTCTTATATATACTATGTTATGTACTAGACCTGACATATGATATGCAGTGGGAGTAGTCAGCCGGTATCAGTCTAACCCATGATTAGATCATTGGGTAGCAATTAAACACATTCTCAAGTATCTTAGGAGAATGAGAAATTATATGCTAGTATATTATGGTAGGGATTTGATTCCTATTGGCTACACTGATTCTGATTTTCAATCTGATAAAAATAGTCGAAAGTTGACGTCCGGATCAGTGTTTACCATTGGTGGTTGAGTCGAAGTTTGGAAAAGCATCAAATAATCATGTATTGTTGATTCCACTATAGAGGATGAATACGTGGCTGCCTGTGAAGCAGCTAAAGAAGCTGTCTGGCTCCGAAAGTTTTTATCTGATCTGGAAATTATTTCTGACATGGAAAAACCCATGACACTTTATTGTGACAATAGTAGGGATGTGGCCAATTCGAAAGAACCTAGAAGCCATAAAAGAGGAAAGCACATAGAGCGAAAGTATTACCTGATTAGGGAGATTGTCCATCGTGGCAATGTGTCTGTTCTAAAGATTAGATATGAAGACAACCGTGCGGATCCCTTCATAAAGACTCTTCCTGCAAAGAGTTTTAAAGGCCATCTAGAAGGACTAGGGTTGAGAGACATGTCTCATTTGCTTTAGAGCAAGTGGGAGATTGTTGGGAAAAGTGCCATAAGAACACATGTTGTTAATTTTTTGCTGAAATAATAATTGGATTGACATTTCATTTTATATTTGTGTACATTTAATGTTATTAATATTGTATTAATAACATAAAATTCCATGATTATTAAATGTAATATTAAACATAGTATATATAGGTTGTTATATACATGAGGATTGTGTTTAATATAATAATCTTAATTGTCTGTATTTGATAATTAAAGTTGGGATCTTTAATTAATTAAAATTACTAGTACGATTCATTCTCATTAAGAATGGAACAGGTTTATCCTAACTGTTGATGTGGTGACATTAGAATGAAGGTACTTTGTATAATAAGATTATACAAGACATGGACACGATAAATTGAAATCTTTAATAATCTCCGTCTTGAAACAAAGTATTCTCATTTATCAAAAAGATAGTCATATATGGAACAATTTTAATCCTGAGTATTTAACAGACTCCTACTTGTAGAGTTGTGTCTTTTGAATTACTCGGTATGATTTGCTCATATTGCCAAACCTAAAAACTTGTATCTTGGAGACATAATGATATTTTTAGATGGGAATGATAATAAACAAGATGGAATCCATTCCTTCTTAATTGAAGCAGACAAACATTGCACTTGAGTAAATGATTCGGGTCTTGAACAATAGAGCACTCAATTTATGATAAGATCATAAATAATTGTTCATTAGAGAATCACAGGCACTCAAGGATAAAGATGTAATTAAGAAATCAACGGATTTAAACCTAGCTCATATTACGAACTGTTTATGGAGGATTGATCTGTATGTAATGATTATATAAATGGACTGTTCGATTCCTATTTGAGTAATTAATTCTATAATGACAAGAGTGTAATTCCAGTTTTTTAGTGGAATAAATCTGGAATAAATAAATCTAATATTTAATTAAAGAGTTTGATTAAATATTAAAGATTTATTGGAGCTTGAAATTATAGGTCCATGTGTCCCCATGTCATCTCCATAACACTGTATTGAATATTAAGGTATAATGACTAATGAGGTTCAGTGATTAATTTAGAATTAATCATCTATTCAAAATTGAATTTATGTACTGTTTTATTGATTAAATAATATTTGATTATTTGATTATATAAATATATATAATATAATTATTAGATTATTTATTATATATGTAAAATGATTAATTAAATATTAATATATATATATATATATATGTATATATTCTTTGTTTTAGGTGGGTGGTGGTGACTTTGTGCACCACCCACCACAAATGTTTCTTTTTAATTGTTTGTTATATAAAGAGATTGGCTCTTGTCAAATGCAGTGAAGAAAAACAACAAAAATGCATAATTGCTTCAGTTCATGTTTCATGACACTATCGAGAAGTCTTCTTGCTTTGACATTGTAAATAATTTTTATATTGTTTTCTTCACACACATTAAAACCAATGTTGAATTGAAGCTCCTACTCTATGCTTCATTATGCCAACCACCCTAGTTCTCTCTCGTTATATAAAATCCACAATGAAGAAAGAACAAGGGAAGTGTTCTTGTTTTTTTATTTTTGTGTGAAGAAGAAGAACAAAGAAGAGTTTTTGGTTCTTTCTAGATATATATATAGAAAATAAGGTTTTATTTTAACACTAGCCTCTACAAAATATTATGAGAGAGTCTCTCAATATTTTTCTTGTTGTCTCAAGAGTTGAGTACACAACTTGAACAGAAATTCAAGAGTCAAAAATTTCTGTTGAATACCGAGATGCCCACTCGTCGGTTCTTTGGTGTTAGAGATTCGGTGTGGAAGAACTTAGTTCAAGGGAATCACGAAGATCCTGAAGTTAAAAAACTCAGATCAAGAGAATCATGAAAAGTCTACAAGGGTAACGATTTTGTTTCCCTAATATTTATATTAAATATTAGAATTAATATAATCACAACGATCCGGCTAAAACTGTTTTGATTTTATGAAAATTTTTGAAACCGGGCTCACCGCCATTCCGCTGCACAGATGCCGGTTTCCAGTTCCGGAACCAACATTTACAACATTGTAAAATTTAATTGGATTAGATAGTAATTCTCTAATATGAATATAAGCAAATATAATTTCTCTTATGTATCGAGTTTACGATAGTTTATTATTATTATTATTATGTCCTTTTAAAACATAAAAAGAATTTCAATACCAGGGAGGAAATTGATTAATGTCAGAAAAAAAATCAATATACTTACAACGATAGTTTAAGTAGTTACAAATTTTTAAAAACCCATGAAACAGTAATCAATACGAAAACAAAAAATTAACAGGTTGTTTCAATACAAAGCCAGTTTGATATCATTTTAGCAAAAAAGTATCAACTTTAAACTTACTTATAGAGAAGGAATTGTTTTCATATGCCTAATATCATTCTCAAATAACTTCTTCCGTAAAAATTGTTAAAAGTTAAAATATTAAAAAATAGAAAATAGTTACCAAAGCCGTATAAATGGTTACTGGAGCCGTGAAAGTTGTTACCAATGCCGTGAAAATTGTTACAAGTTAAAATTTCAAAAATTAAAAATTGGTTACCATAGCTTTAAAATGGTTACTAGAGCCGTGAAAGTGGTTACAGGTCTAAATTTCAAAAATGAAAAAGTGGTTACCAGAGCCGTAAAATGGTTACTAGAGCCATGAAATGGTTACTATTGCCGTGGAAATGGTTACAAGTCAAAATTTAAAAAATTAAAAAGTGGTTACCAGAGTCGTAATATGGTTACTGAAACCGTGAAAGAAATTACCAGTGCCTTGAAAATAGCTACAATTCAAATTTTAAAAAAGTAAAAAGTGGTTACTAGAGCCGTAAAATGGTTACTAGGGCCGTGCCGACAGTTACTATTGTCGTGAAAATGGTTACAAGTTAAAATATTATAAAATATAAATTGTTTACCAAACCCGAATAAATTGTTACTAGAGGCGTCAAATGGTTATCAATACCGTGAAAATGGTTACATGTCAAAATTTTAAAAATTAAAAAGTGGTTACTAGAGCCTTAAAATGGTTACTGGAGCCGTTAAAATGATTACTATCGCCGTGAAAATGGTTTCAAGTCAAAATTTCAAAATTTAAAATGGTTACCTAAGCCGTAAAATAGTTATTGGAGCCGTAAAAATGGTTCCCAATGCAGTGAAATTGGTTACAAGTCAAAAATTCTTGAATTAAAAAGTGGTTATCAGAGCCGTAAAATGGTTACTGGAGCCGTGAAAATGGTTACCATCACCGTCGAAATGGTTACAAGTCAAAATAGTAAAAAAAAATGCTTACCAATGCTGTATAAATGGTTACCTAAGCCGTGAAAGTGGTTACTAATACCATGAAAATGGTTATAAGTCAATATTTCAAAAATCAAAAAGTAGTTACCGATTCCGTAAAATGGTTACTGGAGCTGTTAAAATGATTAACATCGCTGTGAAAATAGTTACAGGTAAAAATATCAAAAATTTAAACGTGGTTACCCAAGCCGTAATATATTTATTGGAGCCGTAAAATTGGTTACCAATGCCATGAAAATGGTTACAATTCAAAATTTCATAAATTAAAAAATGGTTACTGGAGCCGTAAAATGGTTACTGGAGTCGTGAAAATGGTTACCATCACCGTGGAAATGGTTACAAGTCAAAATAATAAATAATAATAAATGGTTACCAATGTCGTATAAATGGTTACCAAAGCCGTGAAAGTGGTTTCTAATACCGTGAAAATGGTTACAAGTCAAAATTTCAAAAATCAAAAAGTAATTACCAATTCCGTAAAATGCTTACTAGAGCCGTTAAAATGGTTTAGTATTACCGTGAAAATGGTTACAAGTCAAAATATCAAAAATTTTAAAGTGGTTACCCAAACCGTAAAATAGTTATTGGAGTCGTGAAATGGTTACCAATACTATGAAAATAGTTGCAAGTTTAAATTTCAAAAATTAATAGTAGTTACCAAAACCGTAAAATGGTTACTGGAACCGTGAAAATGGTTACCATTATCGTGAAAATAGTTACAAGTCAAAATATCAAAAAATTATATGAAAAAATATAATTAATTAATTTATCTTAATTAAATATAGTTTTTATTTATATAACTTTTTCTATTTAGGTTTCAATTTAATTTTCAAAATTTTAAAATTGTAAATTTTAAGGAGTTGATTTTTTTTAAAAAAATAGATTTTTTCAACCGGTTGCCCCATTCCTTTTTTATTAATTATTATGGTACTGTTTATGACTGTATTATACAGCCAGCTGCATCATACAACAATATTATTATTTTTTATATTTAATCGTGTAATCTGTTAAACAGGTATACACCCAACCAAAAAAATTATATCATCAAGACAGTTTGTCTTTTACATAGGAATACGAAAAGCAAGGTTTAGAAAGAAGGAAAGATTTGTGTTAAGATTGTTAGAAAAATTGATTTCTTTTATAAAATTTTAAATCCGTTTCAATTCATAATACAAAACACTAACGAAATATCAAGATTAAAAAATTTGGTACAAAGAATCTTAGAATCAAGTCTCGTGTTTCACACGGTGTCTTTAAGATAAATTCACCGTCAACACCCTATGTGTTTGGCATTTATCTCCCAAGATAAACCGATTTACGGTAGTTGTGTATTAACATAATCACTATCAGCGACTTCAAATCGTGATATGAACTTTCCACGTAAGAATACAAAAGCAAACAACAAAGCAAGAAGTTGCAAGGCATAAAAAAAATAGAGTAATTTTTATGTATGTATTTTTTCGTATGCTTCCAAGAACGAGAGGCACTCAATATATAAATCATTCATTATGGGAAGCATTAAAAGAGGAAATCAAAAGATATAATTGAAAATAATTCTCATTAATCATGGCAATTTTAAAAGTCAAAACCATTTTGAATTCAAAAATTCAATGTTTTAATTAATTCGAAATTAATCAAAATCAATTACCATTAAATTGGTAATTACAATTTTTAAAATTCAAAACTTAAATTCTGATAATGACAGAATTAATTTTGACATTAATGACGTGTTTGGTACACGGGACGGGACAAGGTAAGACAACTTTCTCTTGTCCCATGTTTACCGCGTCTTTAGTATGGGACTAAACGGGATAAGGCGGAACAAAAAACACCACTTTTTATCCCACCCAAGACCTTAGGACAAGGTTGTTCCATGACATGGGACAAGTAAAAAAAAACTACTTTATCCTTAAAGTTTCAAAAAATTACAACATGTTTAATAATATATACTATTACATATATTAATATCTTATGTATTATATTAATATATATATATATATATTAAATTTATATAAAAAATATATATTCAATGCAATTACATATAAAATAGTATGTATTATATTATCGTATATTATATATATATATAATAATATATAATCTATTTTATTATATCCATATATATAATATTTAATAATATATAATTATTTATATATATATAAAAAAAATATATTCAATACTATTACATATAAATGGTATATTATATATATACTATGAATAATATAGTATATTAAACTATTATATATAATAATATAATATATTTAATATTTAATATATTAAATTATATAATATATAATTATTTATATATATATAATAATATATATTATACTATTGTATATTATATATATATATATATATAAACTATTATATATAATAATATATAATCTATTATATGATATCCATATATTTAAGCCCCGTACTGACCAGTTTGGCCTGCTGATCTCCATCCATCTCTGTCAGTATCTGACAGGAAAAGTACCCTGTTAAGGCCGAAGGATGGCCGCCAGTGGGGAAAACTCGGTTTTGGTTCTTTCTGTGAAATGGTAGTGGAGCTCTAACCCCAAATGGTATCAGAGCCTAGTTGTTTTCTTGCTTCTAAGCGTCTGCAGGGAGGACATTGGGGTTCATCATAGAGGAGTGGGCTCCTGTGTCAAAGTAGGCAATAACTGGGACTGGTTTAGAATATTTTGTGGGTAAAATTTGGATTTTGATTTGTGGGCCTGCATTTTCTTTATTGGTGGCTTGGTAGGCTTCTGATGGATAGTCTTGTTCAGGAAGGCTCGAGTCACCTGAAGAGCTAGTGTCATCAGAGTCTAGCATCATAAAAGAGGTCAGTTGGTTGACATCTTCTTGTTCTGAAAAGTAGGACTCAATGTCGGCATCTGAGGGAATTTCTTCTGCAACTTGTCTCAGTTGCCTGATGAGTTTGGTCTATTTTGCTCTCTTGTTGGGGCATTGCTTGGCAAAGTGCCCTTCTTGTCCGTAGGCAAAACATTTGTTTGATTTGTTTCAAGACCTCCTTGCCTTCTTTCTGTAATACTTATATTTTCTGGAGCGTGAAAACCCCTTAGGGTTTTGAGTCTTGTGTGTTCTTTTTCTGTAGGGCCTGTTTGCCTTGCAGTTGCAATGTTCATCGGAGTTGCATTTCAGGTGGTAATTTGGAGGAAATTTACAGTGTCTGCTGTATTTTTTCCCTTCCTTAATCATCTTTGAGAAGACCCGTTGAGTAGCACAAAGCTTCTCTAGAGCAGTGTGGGTGAACATGTGAATTTCTCCCAAGGTGATTTCTCTGAGGCTTTTTCCCGAGAACTCGATTAATCTTTGGAGTTCTCCTTGGAGTTCTGATGGAAGCGAATTAAGATACACCTGTCTTAGGGTCTCATCATTGACACCACCGAGGGCGTGGTACCTGAAGAACATGCGTCTATAGTGATAGTCAATATCTTCTTTGTTCAAAGAGCATACTGTCATTTTGAAGAAGTCTTGTCTGGTCTGTTTATAGAACTGGGAAACATCTCTGAGAAATTCTCTAAAGATTATTCCTGTTGCTATGGAAACAGATCCGCATCTGACTAGTTGTAGTTGCCTGTATTCTCCGAGTGCTTGGTACCAGTCTCTGAGAGATCCGGTGAACCTGGAGACAAATTCTCGCATGATGGATTCTACGTTGTCACCTCCTTTTGCAATTTGGAGGTCAAGCCAGGCGCTCATTTCAGACATTCTTTTTCTCCATTGTCTGGGAGCGACCTCATCAAAGTTGAACCACGGACCATTGGTAGGTTTCGGGGAAGGGGTGTATGTTTGTGCTGTATCTCTTTGGTCTCTTTGGTCAGGCGGTTCATCAGTTACTGGAGAAGGTACTTCAGTGGTTTCAGATTCTGATGATGTATTCATGGTTTGGTTGGATGGTTGAGGGTCGGCTCTTGTAGCTAGGAAAACCTGAGTGAGATCATCAGGGTCTGAACAGTTTGAAGAGTTTGGTGTTTGATCAGAGTGATAAGTTTCCCAAGAAGAGGTGGAGGAAGGTTCCGAGGTTTCTGTCTCTGTTGAGGAGGTATTTGAGGAATAATGTTGATGGGGGGATGTGTAAAAGGCTTGCTTTTGGTAATTCGGTGGAGAGTATTTGTGAGAAGAATGTGTTTTCTTTTTCTGGGAGGTTTTTCTTTCTTTACTAGTCGATGGTTTTTCTGTGGGTAAAGGTGGGTATTTCCGGAAGAGGTCTCCGGTTGATTTGAAGAACTGGGAGTGGTCAGGAGAACGGAGGCGGCGGTGTCTGTGTTGGGAAAACTAGGGACGGGGAGTAAGGATGAGGGCTAGGAATGTAGGGTGTGCTGACAAAGTGGTCTCTTGTTATTTGGTCTAGTTGGTCTTTGAGCCGTCTGATCTCTCTTTCTTTGTTATCAAAATCAAGGCCAAAGTACCCTTGGTTGATATACTGATGTAAATCAGTATCTAACCTGGACACTCTTGACTGTAGGTCTGTATACATGTTCCTTAATGTGGAATCTAGATGCTGAAGTTGGTTGTCTTGTTGAGAGACCTGGTGTGAGACTTTGTCTATTTTCTGGTCAATGGAGTGAAGCACCCTGTTTTGGACTGTTGAATTGAGGGTGTGCCAGTTGAGGACTTGCTCAGCCTGGGAAGGCTGTTTGTGAGATCCATCAGGTAAGACTTCTGTTGACTGGATGAAGGGTCTAGAGAACAGGTTCCTTTCAGGATTTGATGATGAATCTAAAGGAGGGAAGTCTTTGTCATAGCTAGAGGCCATGAAGCATGGGATCGGAGCCGGGACAGTTGGTTGATCCCGAAGTAAGCCTTCTTTTCTAAGGATTTGAAGTGCCCTATCGTATATGGGAAGGGGCTTGTTTTTTATTGGTTTTAGACCGATCCAAGAGCTGTGGGGATCTTTAGGTTTCCTGTAAGAGGTAGCAGGTTTACAGGACATCTTTTCTTGCTTGTGGCAAGACCTGCATTCACAGTCTGCGTCACACATGTCTGGGTCTACGTCCCAGATGAAATGCCCGTTAACTTTGTCTGTGTAAACTGGGGCTCCATCAGCTTCAAAGTGATGGATGGGGATTTCTTGTTCAGTTGTGACGGGTCGGATCGTCAGGATTTGAAAAACAGGAGGAGCACTGGCTGGTGTTTCTGTGACCGGAGTACTTGTTTCTGAAGTGCCAATCTGCTCATATGTAGTTTGGATTGAACCATCTGCCAATTTTGTGAATTTGGTTTCTTATACACATATATATATATATATTAACATATTATATATATATAATATTGACATTCTAGTCATTTGAACATCTTGTTCTCTTCTGTTCCAGCCATATTAAACGCATAATAGTACAATTAACAATTTTTTTCCAACATGTCCTGTCCTGTCCCGTCCCGCCTCGTCCTGTCTTATCTCCGTGTCAAACGCACCCTAAGTGCCATTCATTCTTTGATTTGGAAAAATCAAACTTATAGTAATATTACAGTGAGTCGAAGGTGCATACACACATGATTTGTACTCGTGCTTGTAAGCTACACAAGTAGACATATATATATATATATATATATAATCAAGCATTTATTTTCCCATCACTGTGGGACTCATTATTTTTCCAAATCCAACGGGTGTATTCCGAGTATCAATTTCTCATTCATCCATTTACCATTTTTCCAACGGTTTCAAATGGCATAACGGAGGACAAAAAGTTCCATACAAAGATTTATACTGCATTAGTGTTAATTTGAGAAAAATCTGCCTATTTAAAGAGATTTGTCACAGCAAGAACAAGAAATGAATTCTGTAACTTCAGAGGCCAGATCAGCTAATCAAAAGTTTACTTATCCATGAAGGTTGTTCTCTTTTTGTTATCGGTGGAAACTATGCAAGTATGCAACTAGGTTTCAAGTATTCTCTTTTTAGCAGATTATTCTTAGCAGGTAAACTATTAAATTTTTTAGAGTTTATACTCTACTTCTCTGCTTGATTAAATGCTGATACACATTCTCTTTGATGATCTGACTGATTGCTTCAATGTGTTTTTTGTCAAATTAATAATTAGGAAATTCATCTAAGACCAAAAAAAAAAAAAAAAAAAAAAAAGGTTATTGAAGAACATTTATAAGGTTAAATTTTAGGTTCTTGCATAGAAGTTCAGTTGGAAACACGACTGTTGTAAAGAAAATTAACCTGCAACTAATAGGCGTGAAAAATAAATTAAGCATGTCTTAACTAACTTAAAGGAAGGGGAGGGTGAAAAGGTTTTAATCAAGTTAATTACCAATATTTCTTGATTAGTCAATATTAAAAATTACCTAAAAATAACGAGCAATCAATCGATAATTTAAAGTGTGGAAAATAAAAAATAACACGACAATTGATTTCCGTGAGAAACCCTCCAACTGAGCAAAACTCACTGGCTATCCTTCTAGCCGCACACGATCTTTAAATCCACCCTATGTAATGATGTTTACAACCTAAGTTGATCTTTAGTCACATAAATTTTGGTCACTAACCCAAAACTACTATCCAATGGGCCTTTTATAGTGACTCATATAAGAAATGATGCACAAATACAAGATGACTAAAGCATGCATGAGTTGTGAGTGTGTGCAACTAAGGCCCCGTTTGATTTTTTGTCCGAAGACTGAACAATGCTGAATGTTACTGAAAACTGAATAGTGACTGAAAAATGAAAACTGAAAACTGAAAAACATGTTTATTTTTTTTACTGAAAACTAAAAATAAGTGATAATTTGTTTGTTTTTTTAAGTTATAAATATCTCAAAATAAATATTTTTACATCTATACCCTTTTAACTATTATTTGTTATATATTTACATTTTAATATATTGAGGACAACTCTAACATGTAAATTAATTCTAAAATAAGTTTATCTAGTTATTAAAAATATTTCATTCATTATTCTATTTGTTGAATTACATTAAAAATGAACATAATATTTGATGTTGATACATTCTAAAATTCTCAAGAAATATTAATAAAAACAAAAAATTAACTAATACTTGATTTTGACCCAAGTAGCATAGGCCGGTGCATCTCATATATATTTAACTTTATTTTTCTTCCCAAAATTAACATCAAAAAAAAAAAACTCAAAACAAAATCATCATGAAAACCATTCTCCAATTAATTTTTAGAACAAGAGAAAAAGATGTACTCAAACTGTAATATAAAATTCATAAAACTAATTATCAAATTATGGAAACAAGAAAGAGTTCTTACCTGAATATGCTAGAAAAATCAGTCACCAATTGTTTTTGTTTTGAAGAAGTTAGGTTTTCTGATGTTAAAGTTCTTTATAGTGAGAAGAAAAAAAAAAGTATTAATATGATTAGGGCTTTGACAAAAAAGGAATTGGAAATATACAAAATTAGTGAGGATAGTTTTGGAAGTAAAAGTTTGTAATTAATTCTACTGGATTTGTGTTAAGTGAAAATCGGAAAAAATTCACTTTAAAAAAAGTGGTTTTAATGGCACATTAAGTGATTATAGCACTTATAAAATCGAATAAAAAAACTGAATAAAACACATTAAGTGTCATTCAGTGTTAAGTCAAAAAATAAAATAGGATCTAAATCTCTTCAAGAGGTTAACAACAAGTGAATTATCTCTGTTGAAGCTCTTTTGGATATTAGAAGCTTGATGATGAATAATTGCAATTTGAGACCTAAGCTAGCCATTACAAATAATCCCAATGAGGATTGTCATGAAATAAGCCAATCAAAAATAAGAAACTTACAATCGCCTCCTTTAGCTATTGATTACCACTCATAAAATATCCTCATAAAAAGAAAACAAAACTATTGGTCAACAAGTAATTCTACATTACATAAGGAGAAGCCTAAGATACTAAGTCTTCAAGGTCTTCAATCTCTTCGTAGATCATTATTCATGCACACAATAACTAAGAAGCACTTTCAAAAGAGCAAGTCCATGTGAGGTGTTCAAAATAAAACAAGCATGTTCAAAACAAAACAAGCATTTGCATTAAAAAATAAATACAATCAATATAATGTAGTGCAATGCAATGCTCTCCCTAAATCGATTACTCTCTCTCAAGAGTGCTCCACACTACAAAAAAATAGTCTTTTTCGACGATGACGGTAAAGAAGATTTCTCGTTAGAAATACGCTTTTCCGACTGGAAAAGGCCGTTGGAGGCCGTCATAAATATGCTCGTTTCAAATAAAAAATTTACGACGAGTTGTCACAAATATGACCATTTTCAACGGTCAAGGCCGTTGAAAAAAATAAAAATGTCGTCGGTAATAGCAATTAGAGGTGGTCAAAATTACTAGTATTTCCGACGACTTATCTTTATTTCCGACTGGGATTGGCTGTCGGAAAAAGTTTGATGAAAAAAAAATGATGTGCACCATACCACTCTGTCGCCTAGCTATTTCATTGCTTTTCTTATGACTTGAACCCGTGACCTCAATGATAGATAGTAAATGTTACTTTTACCGTTTTCCTATAACTTTATATCTGATATTTTTTACATACTATTTATATATAAGATATTGATATGTTAATTAAATATATATTTTTGTATAATATTTAAATATAACTATTGATATTGTTTTAGAAAATAATATTTTTAATAAAATATTTCCCTTATCTGATAGGAAATTACATTTTCCAACTTTATATTGAAATAGAATACGTATAATATATCCTTGTTGATTTTATTTTTTATAATCAACATTTTACTAAAAAATTAATAATTTAAACTTATTTTAGTAAAATTTGTAATTACTTTGTATGATAAACAAATAGATATTAAATAAAATTATTAGAGTTTTTTTTTTCAAAAAATATGATATAGTAGTGTCATTAAACATTGTTGAAGTTGATTTCGTGATTGTATCAGAAAAGCCAACAAGGATTGGATTTCATCTATGATTTCAAAGAGAAAGAGGAGGAGAAAGTAAACAAGACACAAGCTTTTTACGTGGTAAAACTCCGATGACCGGAGAAACGTCCACGGGTGGTTGAATAATCAACCGAGCCAAAGTCCACTATGAATTTAGAATGTTACAAGCTCTCGATCTCTCTTTCTTCTCTCTGTATTTTTCTATTGATTGCTATGTATCCCCTTTTTGGCGAGATTATGGGTCTATTTATATGGTTATAGAGCCCTAATCTACCTTGTACAAGTAATAGATCTTTGTGTTTAATTACAATTATTTTCTTGTTTGAAGTTGATTGTCTTCTTTCCTTTTTCGGAGTCTTGTATTGAAATCGAATGAGATTCTAGTAATGCAGTCCAATTTGGACTTGTTTCCTTATAAGAGTGTAGTCTTTTTAAAGAAATAGAGTTAATTGCCTGATTGGGTGGGAACCTTTCCAGCTCAGTATTCTGTTCTTTTTGGGATTCCTTCCTGGTGGATATCTTCATGTATTTAATGACCTAATCCGTGTGAACTAAGCGCTATGCTTTTTATTCGGTTTTCTTCATATTTATTCCGAGCAAGTATAATACCCGTTGGTCCCGAGTAACATCATTTGATCCCGAGTAGAAGCGTCATTTAACCAGTCCCGAGTGTCGTTTAGCTGATCCCGAGTAATATAAGATGTCGATTGACATAGAGTAGGTTTTGTTCAATATATACTTACTCGGGTTCTCTTCTTCTGTGATGTCTTGTAGGATATTTTCTGAATGTCTATTCGGATGTCCACCTGGCAATTTATCCTCTTTGTTGATGACTTGTAAGTATGATAAAATTCACATATGACAATACCCCCTTAAAATATTATTGTTGAACAAGGTTTCTTCGGGCAAAGGTATTTTAATTAGGTTTCAGTATCTTTTCAATACCCGAGTAAATATCTTGTCGTAATGATGTGTCTTAATGAAGACCCTGCAAATTCAGTTTGTTTCTTTACGCGAGATCTTTAATGATGGTGATATTTTGGAGTTCTGACGGTGAAAGTCAGTTCTTCTTCCGACACGCGTCTCTTGCCTCTTTGTTTTTCGATATCATTTATGAGAAATGACTCACGCGCTTCCTCGTGTGCCACCTACGTCATAAATCCTTATCATTATTTTTTCCCGCCTTGAGATCTAGGGTTTCGTGCTTTTATTTCTTTAAATTCTTCACTGAGACAGAGTTGGTTCATTCTTAGAGATTTCTCAGCAGATTTTTTTTTCTTAAACACAGATTTCTTTACGCAGAAGGTCGTGACTTTCCAATGAAGATCTTTCATCAGACTTTATTCAAGGTTAGTTTTAATGGATTCATCTTCCTGTCATCGTCTTTTTAATGTCGCTCTTGAAGCATTAGAACGTGGGGATTTCCAGTTGGTTTCTTGCATTAGAAGATTACTGGGGGGAATCCCTGCTGATGAACCTCCATTTTAAGAAGTTGATGTTTTTGGGCTTCACCCTGACGTCACTTTTAGCCCTGTATCGAGTTCTTCATCTAGTTCTGATTCTGATATTTCTGATCACAGGATACCTCTTCGAAGGATAAGAAAACATCAAAGTAGAAGTGAAGTCCATAAGCAAAACTCTGGCGATATGCTGATCAGGGAGCAGACTGTCAACGAGAACGACGTTGAAGAGGCGTCCCGAGTGGATTTGATACCTAGCCGAAAGTAGTCGGGGCAGATGAAATAGAAAATATCATTCCCGATTCGATTTGCCCAACTCGGTCACTCTGATTCCAGCGGGTGATAGAGCTGCGTGGAATCCTCCCCCGGGTATGGTGGCGATCTACGGATCCATGCTCTTCTGCAGAGTCACTCTTCCCTTCCAGCCATTCATTGCTTGGTTTTTGGCTGAAGCAGGGATTGCTCCGGCTCAACTGGACCCGAATAGTTATAAAATTTTGATGTGCATGTGGAACATGTACAACTGGATGAACTTATCGCCGCCATCCCCGAATGAAATCAGGCACTTCTTTACACTGAGGCAATTGGGCAAGTCGGGGACTTACTTCCTCATGTCTAATTCGCCGGATTGCTGGGTCCCTAAGGGGAAAAAAGTTAGCCAAGAAGCTGATATCTCCGATGACCCTAAAAGAGGGGTTTTATATGGGGATTTCCTATGTCCAACAAGTTCTGAAAGAACAGTTGGTTTTTTGCTAGAGGGAGTCTCGGGCTCGAGGTTACTATTTCAGCTGGCGGTACTCGAACGATGTTGAAGGTCCCTCATTTCTTCTGTTCCTTCTGAGATTTGGAACAAGAAAAAAATCAAGTACATCGATACGGAGCTGACCAGACTTGTTTGGGCAGCGGTTTGCACTTTGGAGAAGAGGAGCAAAACTTATCTCTTCGTTGAGTCGAAGATGATTGAGTTCGGCTTCTTCGAAAAGATTTCGGGCTACCGCAGGCGATGTAAGCGATTTTTGTAACCCTTTTCTTTCATTATATATTTTCTGTTTTGCATTCTGACGCGGTTCCTTTTTTCTTCTAAGTGTATGATACGGACGTCGTCTGCGATCTTCAGGCTCGCCAAGTGAAGTAAACTATTCAGGCGAGTTGGAAAGAAGCTTCTCGTCAAGGCAATGAAGGCATTGCCCCGCCTGAGACCGACGAGGAGACTGATGCGGTTGAATAGAAAATTCCCGAAGATGTCCCTGAGGACGTTTTTCAACCGACAGCTAGGGAAACTAGTGGTCCAAGTGGCCCGACCGATACTCAACTGCCTGACGATGGGCAAGGGTAGAGAGAAGGTCTCGGTGAGGAGCCTACCAAGCGGGCTGATGCCGGTGATAGAGGTAATACCTTTACGGGACAGGTATCCAATGGTCCTGAATTTTTCGAAGCCTTCCGGGATGTTACTCAGGAGGATCCCGTAACATATCTCAGTTTCCACCGCTCTCGGGGTGAGAAACGGAAGGCAATTAGCTCTCCAACTCGTCCTCTCAAGGTTCCTCATGTGGTCTCTTTCATCGACTCCAGTGATAAAGATATTGTGGCTGAGACTTACCCGAGTGCTGATGTTGGAGCATCGGCGGATGTGGAGGCTTCGGAGCCGAACAGGGGTTCCTCTCCCCCCAAGGTTGAAGATCTAGGGGCTGAACCCTCTGGGGTTCCTTCACATCCTTCTCCCCAGGATATACTGCGGGAGATGTCATCTGGTCAGGCTTTTATCAGGGACGACTGCTGGAGCTGTTTTCGGGATGGCTCCCTTGCTGAACGTCTTTAAAACGTTTTTAACAGTGCATCTTATATAAGTTAACTTCCTTCAGTTGCTTTGCTTGTTTGTTTGGCAGATTTTTAATCAAACTCTTTTGTAAATAGTGGCCGAGTTCGCTGAGCTGGTTCATACACAGCAACATCAAGTCGATAGAATAAGGCGTCTCGAAGCTCAGCTGAAGAAAAGTGAGGACCAACGTGGTCGGGTCGAAACGGCTTATCAACAAGAGGTTGGTTCTGCCCTAGTTTTTACCGACCACTATTTAGCAAAGCAGATGGAGGCCGAGGAAAGGGCTTCTTCGGTAGAAGAGACAACAACATCACTTCAGAACATATTGTCTTCTGCCCAAGAATCAATGCTCAAGGCCGAGCAGGAAGCGGATTAGTCTAAGTCGACGTATGAGCAAAAAATTAAAGATCTGGAGCGCCAAGCATTGACAGTCGAATCCTTATCCCGAGTGGCTAGGCTGGAACTTGAAGTAAAGGGTGTAGATCGCTTCAAAAGATCCCTTGCCTACGATGCACTTCTCCTTTAGGAGTTTCAACGAGGGCTGGTTTCAGTTGGATATTTCTTTAAAGTCAAGAATCGGGCAACTGAGAAGGCCAGAACCAATTGGGAGCTGTCAATCAAACATCATGTGGATCGGTCCTTAGAGTCTCTTCAAACTCAGATGAAGGAATGAAGAGCTTACTGCTGTAGCCGAGGCAAAGAGCCCCATCCTATGCATTTAGAGATTCCATCCGAACACTCCCTCTCGACCTTCTATGCCAGTCAAGAGTCGGTCGTGGATGGTGTGGAGCCTGATGTCGGGCTGATTCCAGAAGAGGATTATAGCCAATGGATGGATTACTCCATTGACACAATTGTTTGGCCTTCTAATGAAAGTCTGCTCCGCGATGGCACAAAATCCTCACAGCCTTGATTTTTTGTAGGATTGTAAAAAATTCTTTGTAATTCTTTGTAGATTTGTAGAAATTTGTTATTCTTTGTACAGAATTCTTTGGAGAGATTAATAAAATAACAAGTTTATCATTTCTGAGCTGAATGGTCTTTATCTGTTTTTATTGCCAAAGAAAATTCTTGTCAATGATGCGTTTGTAGACACAAGGCTCATCGACGTTCTGCTCGAAACCGTAGGTTTTAATCACATCGACAAATCTTATGTTCCAAGATCTATATGCTTACTTAAGTCCATAAATGGACTTTCGTAGCTTGCAAACCATTTGCTCTTGATCTGGAGACACGATCCCTCTGGTTGTATCATATAAATGCTCTTATTAAGATTGCCATTCAAAAATGCAGTCTTGACATCCATTTGCTAAATTTCATAATCAAAATAGGTAGCAATGGATAAGAGAATCCTAATAGACTTAAACAAGGCTACTGGTGAGAAGGTCTCTTCATAATCGACCCTTGGCCCCACTCAGATCTCACAGTGTTGAACTAATGATGGAGACCGTGGGATTTATGTCATATATCTCTCTCTCACTCACTATTTTAAAATTAGGGTTTTCTATTAACCGTTAATGCACCTAAACTCTACAGGATTAAACTACTAACTTTAATCAAGTTATCTAGTGCCTTAACTAATTAGAAACAAATTCTAATTAAATAATAAATAATTAATGAATTTTAACAATTAAAAATCTAATCTATTAGTGAATAATCTAAGCCTTTATAAACTTTTTACTAAGGTTAGATTATTATGATAGTGTTTACCAAGTTTTAACTATTAAAACTCTAACACTTTATTCGGTTCCTTTATTATTAGGTTATTAATCATATTAATCCTAATTACAATAAATGACCCTATTAATCTAAGTTATTATACTATTTAATAACTACATTAATATTAATGATAATTAACAAGTTTTCTAACCATTAAAAAACTAATCTCATTATTCATAGCCATTTATGTATATTGCTCGTTTTAATCACATTAAAAATACATAAAATATCAGTCTATGATGCATGTATGACATATCAAATATATTTGTGTAGGCACATCTAATCTAAATGACATACGTATGTATGACAATACTTTTATCATCACATAATATAAATTATACATGAATTGACCGAGTACTGTGGATTATTTAACCTAAAAATTTAGAATCTAAAATTACAAAAAAAATCCCCAAGGCATTCCTCGGTCTTCTTGTAACTTCAGAAATCTTCCAAGCTCTCCAGGTCATTCTGATTCATCTCATGAATCTGAAACAGTAAATCTACACGGAACGCACTAGGTAACACTTACCAATGGAACCGTGCAAGATATGAATAGTACCATATGAACAATACGCATGAATAGTGTCCATGAATAGTACCCTCGATGAACAGTGCCATGAAAAGTACCCACTCAATTAATAGTGGCTATGAACAGTACCCTGGTGAACAGTACCGCCGTCGCGCACGTTTCCAGTTCTTCGTTTACAGGTTACAATTTTTTTTATTTACAATACAATAACAATAAATAAATAAACAACCCATAAACCCTAAAACCACGGTACCATAAAAAATTACGATCAACCATGTTTAAATTAAACAATTTAATTATAAACATTCATACAATCATATAGATGGTGCCTACACATTCATACATACAGGAGCATCGAAAACAATTTCCTGTTTCGAAAAATAAATTGGCTCTAATACCAATTGTTGGAACCTCGTTCACCGGTCATGCAGCGAAACTAGGTTTTAAAATTTTTAATACAGATTATAATATGTATCTGGGACCAGTGAACTTGGGATTGTAATTATTTTTCAGAACTAATACATACAATATGTAAACACAGGAAATTGAAATCGATACAATCAGAAGGAGAAAATCATACCAACGTTTGGAGGCTCGTTCACTTTATATATGCTTCTGTCTGAACCAATCTTACCAACGTTTGGAGGATCCTTCACTTTACGATATGCTCTTGTCTTAACCACTCGATCTTCCTCGCTATCTCTCGAGATTGGTAACTGCACATGGGCGAGTCACGATCTTAGGAACTTGAATGGAGGATGTAGAGAGAAACTTTGAAAAAACTCTTTCTTCAATATCAGTACACAACACTTGGACAATATCACACATATGCGTCTCATGCACACAAGCTAAAAGATGCGTGTATCAGCTAATTGATCTCACGCAAACCCTAAAAACAAACTTTTTTAATTGATGATGTGTTAATATTTTGGTGTGGTGTGAATCATCTATTTGCATCATATACAAATTCCTTTTATTATAACTGTTGTTGGACGTGTACCAATTTGCATCACATGCAAATTCTATTTTGTTGTTTCTTTTTTTATTATTGATTCAAGCACACATGTGTTTGTATCCTATATAAACAATGATATATGTGCATTGTTTTATCTTCTTTTTAAATATAAAATATATATATCATATATATATATATATATATATATTGATAAAAATAATCAATTTAAATCTTTTGAGATATCTCATATCTTTAAAGATATTAATTAATTTGTTTTGAATTCTATTGACGCTGATTTTTCGATGGATGAGAAAGTCAACACTATTTGATTTGGTTAAGACCAGTCAAAAGAGAAAGAGAAAGAGAAAGAGAATGCAATTGAAGTTATCGAGACACGAATTTACTTGGTAAAACTTCGATGATCGGAGAAACGTCCACTGGTGGCTGAATACACAACCAAGCCAAGTCCATTATTTAAATGAAGAATTACACCACTCAATCTCTTTTTCCTCTCTCTTCTAGTGATTTTTTCTGTGTATATATTATTCTTTGTGTGTGTTTTACAATGAGATTACCGGTCTATTTATATATGTATAGAACCCTAATCCTTGTTTTACAAGTGAAAGGAATTGTATTTCAGTTAAGACTGGTTTCTTGTTGGAGTCATCTTTATCTTCTTTCTTATTTCGGAGATAGTTTGGAGATTGAATGGGACTCTAATGGTATAGTCTGTTTAGGACTTATTTCCATATCAATGTGCAGTTTTCTTAAAGAAGTAAAGTTGTTGCTTGATTTGGACTTGCTTCATGTTTTGGTATTTTTTTCTTTTGAAAACCCTCTTTGTTATGGATATCTTGCGTATTGACGTGTGATTCTTGGCTCATCTACACGTGTGAGTCGTGTGTCGGATTTCATTATTCGGGTTTCCTGTATTATCCCAAGTAGAGCATAATTTGCTAAGTGCTTTGTCCCGAGTAGAACATAATGTGCTAAATTCCTGTGTTCAGACTTAGTCGGGTTCTTATTTTTTTTTTTGAGATTTCTTTTGGATGCCAGCTCGGTTGTCCATCTGGAATCTCTTTAAGGGATTGTGAAAATACAAATACGGTTACATGCTCAAGGCTAACTTAGAGGGGGGATGGGGGAGGTGAATAGGTTATACACCTTTTTCGACTCCCTTAGAAACAAACAAAAGTCTGTCCCGTTAGATTGCTTGTATCACAATATATATATATCAATTAAATATGCTTAATTAATATATAAAACATATAAAGTGTGATACAAACAAGCAACCATAATATATACACAATCGATATTGTAGTAAGGAAGTTAACTTACAAATAAAGTTCTATCCATAGTATTGAATTAACAAAATACAAATATTAGAGAGATAGGGATAGAGAAAAGTTGACACAAGATATACCGTGGTAAACCATCGAAGAGGAAATATCCACGGGTTAGCAACCATCGGTAAACAAAATCCACTAGTAGATAAGAAAAGTACAATCTCTCAAGTGACACATTCACCTAGAAACTACTCTCTTATCCTACTCATGAAGATGTCGCCCTCTTGCTCAACATTCTGAGGCCTCACACCTCTTGTCAAGACTTCATCGCTCACCCTTCCGGATCCTCACGACCCTAGGCAAGACTTTCTCGCTCACCCTTCTGGATCCTCACGACCCTAGGCAAGACTTCCTTGCTCAACCTTCCGGATCCTCACTACCTTATGCAAGACTTCCTTACTTGACATTCCGAGGTCTCCCACCTCTTGCCAAGACTTCTATGCTCAACAACTTAGGTCTCACATCTATTGTCACTCACAAGGCATTTAAGTGATCATGAATGCAAAACGCAAACAAGCACGCAACATAGAATGTTATGATCAACACATCCTATGGAAAATACTAGGCATGAGCATGAATGTCTAGTCAATCATGCATGTTTAATCCATCTAGATCATGTAAGATATGTTCAACATTAATTACAACCTAGATACATGCATAGATCTAAAACTTGAGTCACAAGGTATGTTCAATTAATACATAATCAAGTTTAAATCTCATATACCAAAAAAATGCTAAAATCATGTGACAGTCATTTCGATTAACGCAAGAGTTCTAGAGCATATTTTCTATCCATAGATTCAACAAAGCACATGAACAGCTCATAAGAACACAAACACATGTATTATAGTGAGATTTCGGCCAAAGAGAGCCTAATACATGTGAGAAACTATTTTTCACAAAATAAATCAATTAAGATCATCAAATAGTCCTAGAATCAAAGCTAGCACAATACAATTTTAAACATATGAAAATATAGGCAAAATCAAAACCTAACTCAACATGTGAGATTTCAATTGAAACTGAATCTAGCTTTAAATGAGTTTAAAACTGAAATAAAAAATATCACAAGACACATATATATATTGAAGAAGAAAACCCAAGGCAATTGACCAAGTTTTAAAAGAAAACTTTGAGAGAAAATCAATACCTTAGTTGATTTGGTGCAATCCCGTTTTTGTGAGATTAGACTCCAAAAAAAACAATAAAACTAACTCAAACCTTTAGAGAAAAGATGGAGGATGAATAGACAAACACTCTCAGCTTTGAATTACTCATGTCGGAGTTCAATTGAAGAAGTTATGGCGTTTGGAATGTGAGAAAATTTGGGAGAAAATTTTGCACTCAAATTTTGAATCTCTTCTTAGAATGAAATGTGAAAGGGAATGGATACCTAAAGGAGAGGGAAAAGAATACAAGCAAAATGACCACAAGGGGCTTAAGTGCACCAAGCACACTTTCTGCCCGAGATGGCACATGGGCATCTCGGTGCAGCAATCATTTTGGCCCGAGATGGCCACGCGCCATCTCAGGAAAGAGTGCTTGGTTGCACTTCTTTTTCTCGCGCTCTCCATTCTTCTTCTTCGACCGTTCTCCGGCCTTCGAACTCGGAATTCGAATTGGTTTACGGATTGCAAACCATAACTCTCTCACGGATATGGACATATAAGATACTCATCCCAAAAAATATCGACTCGATATACGAAGACGAAGACGAAGACAATGTACACAACATGAGTTGAAAGTGTAGTATCTTTTGACATAGAACTTGAAATTGAAAGTGTGAGTAACCAAAATGTTTGGGACTCAATCAAGAATGATTTAAGACTATAATCAAGTTCAATATCCATGTCATACAAACACAATTCACACTAGAATGCAAACTATATAAAGATAGTCTCCAATCATGCATTTTCCAAAACATGTTACTTTCATACCAATTCATGAGCATTCAACTTCAAGTGTGTGAATGTGTTGTAAATGGGGCACAACGATGCAGGGACACATATGAATGAATTGTATGTGTGTGTCTTTTATGGTGCACATCTATACAGAGATACAAATGTATGAATTGTGTGTGTGTGTGTGTGTGTGCCTTTAATGGTGCACAACTATGCAGGGACACAAATGTATAAATTGTGTGTTTGTGCCTAAGCCTTGTAAGAGAAAAATAAGGTCTTAATATACCTTTGTAGAACCATATATCATTATTTCTCTTTGAAGACTTTGAACTTGGTTTGACTAGTTGTTATTTCTTCTTTTAAGCTTGAATCATCATGAACCTAAACAACTAAATCATTACAAGTAAACATCATTTTGATATGGAATTAATGCCAACATAATCTAAGACCTAACAATCTCCCCCTTCGGCAAATTCCATGTCAAAACACCTATACATTTACTACAAATATAAAAATTATGATAGATCCTAAAATCACTCCCTCACACTACAATGAGTAAGATTCCTAGAACTAATCTTCATCAACTCTTGAACTTCATCTTGATCTTCTCTTGAAGCAACTTACAAATCATCTCAAAGCACAATGCATATACAAGAGAAAAAAAAACAACAAACGACAACATATAATATGGATAATAATATACAATAAAGTCCACAAATACATGTATCTCCCCCTCAATACATGCCAAATCACAAAAATTCTTAGCCAAATCTACATAAAAATAAACTAAGCAACTAGCATATACTCTTTCTCCCCCTTTTTGACATGAAATGACGCCAAAAGGTTAAGAAATGTACCTCAAAGTTCAAATAATAGCCACTTGTTCCACCAAAGAAAGTTGTGCGAGAAGTCGATCTAACATAATGCTTGAGAGGTGGTCTTATGGTCTTAAGCTTGAAGCAATGTACTCCTCCAACTCTTTAATCCTAGCATCTTGTTGAATAACTTTTTCACTAAGTTCATCAACCTTCTCCTTCAATTGTATAGCCTAATCCGGAAGAATATTTGTGCTAATCACAAGACTATCAACTTGAGAACTACTAAATAGTCCAAAAGTATCAGAAGTCTTATCCTTATTCTTATAGGACATGTATGACACACGCTTATCACAATACTTTTCCATTGGCTGAACTAACACATCATCTTCTCTACTCTTAATCCCACGAGCTAAACACAATGAAGTAGTAAACCTTGGTAATGCAAGCTTTTTATCACCTCTAGTAGAGAAAGCCGCACTATCAATGTAATACATGAGAAGATCTCCAAGGTTTATAGATTGATTAGTTACCAAGGCATACACCATTTTGATCTTGTTCTTTTTTCAACTGGATAAATTCGAAGATCCAATAATGTTAGTGCAAATGAATAGATGCCAAAATGCATTAGCCTTAGTTAACTCATGTTGACTAATGTATGCTCTATTTTTCCACTCAAAGGAAGCATTGTCATAAAGAGTTTTACCCTTGATATTTAGATTATCAATAACATCTACATCTAGAAAATTAGAATCTATATCATTAGATAGCCCAAGAAACTTGTTAATACTTTCCAGGTTAACTCTAAACACAATACCCCTAATTTCTATCAAAGCATCTAACAAGGTGACACTTTCCTTATATTCATGATAAAATTCTCTAACAAGAGTATCATTTACAACTCCTAACATGCTCACCCAAGATTCCCATTTTCTATCCTTTAAGCACTTAAGAACATAAGAATCTTTACACTTACCTAAGTCAATGCCTCTCTCTTGAAATATCTTCTTTGTTCCAAAGATCTCTAAATCTTTTATCCTTGAATTTTTGGATCCTTTTGAGGTAGACTTGGCTTTCACAATAAGATTCAATTGATTTCCACTTCCGATAATCTTAGTTCTTACCATTTTCTTGTGTGATAAGATGTTATACACATACAACAAAAATGAGTGAAAACAAAACAAGCACATTAGTCACAAAGATATAAAAACAAAGACATATGACTTAAGAATGAATCATCATGCAAGACAAAGATAGTGGGTAATTTCTTACAAGTATCATTAAGTCAAAATATGTCAACATGTAACAAAATGAAACATGTGAACATATCATAAAAGAGAACAATGTATAGCATACAATGCTCCCCATTGATAAATGCCATAACTAAAATCAATGATAGCATAAAGTTCACAAAGATATTCACACAATCACACATTCAAGCAATTTGAAGAAATCTCAACAAAATAAGCTTCATATGCTAAGAGAGATACACAAATATTATCAAGTTCTCTCATAATTCTTCAACAATTACTAAAATATCAACTTACTCATAAACAAAGTGTGTGTGAAAGATATGCTTTAAATATATATCAAGAAGTAGTTTGATAATCAACATGCAAACAATTTCCAACATCTATTCATCTTAAGCTTTTTCCATAAAAAGTCAAACTGATTATCATCCGGAATTTTTGCTTTTAAGAGAATTGATTTTAACATATGAGCGTGTGTGTGCATGTGGCTCGTCATCCCATTTCTGTTTTTCAACCCGAGCTCATTTGATTTTTCAACTATACTTCTTTTTAAGCCTTCCTCCTTTTCTTTTAGGCTTTGAATCAAAGATTTTTCTTTTCGTGATTCCATTTTAACACTTCTTTGATTTTTTTTTTTTTAAAACATAAACAAAATTCACTTCATGGCGGCTTTCACTCATCACAATAGTGTAACTCTTTCCAACATTGGGTAGCTTTCACAACCAATGTGTGTAGCCTTTTCCATGAAGGTGCTCGTTAAGTTCTATGTATTTGCCGAAACAAAATGGATACTAACCATAGGTCATTTTAAATGTACTTAAGCAAAAAAACTTCAAGGTGTATCCAAAGTTTACATATTAGTAAACTCAACCTACTAGAAAAACATATAGGAGAAGCAAAGTGCAATTTTAGAAAAACCAAGATTTTATGGCTCATTAGCACATGATCTAAAAGCAATAAGTAAAGACTTATTCAAGATCATTACTTCTCTAATTAGTAGCTTTCAAAGAATATAAAGCTCATATTTTCAAAAATACTGCCACTCAATATACTATACACAAGCAATCATCAAAGTTAAGATCAATGTGAACAATATCATTATTAGATTCTAAAATAGTAAATGTCAATGAGAACCATATGTTTGCCATACAAAATTCTCTAATATGACATGCTATGAGATGTATATCAAAGATTGAGTTAAAAGAATGAATATCTAAGAGAATATGCATTAGAGTATAGAGATACCTTTTGCATATTATATTCACTAAATATCATACTTCCGCCCTTTTTATGAGCACTCTAGCCATGAATGTCCTCATGACACCAAGTTGACGATGTTTCACAACAAGAGTATAAAAAGCATAATATCATAACTCAACCAACACATATATCAAAAGAACTTCTCTAAAGTTAATCAACAAATTTCGACCATCATAACAAACATGATGTGAGATAACCAAGTTCATATCAATAGATGGAGTATTCAAAGCTAGCAAACAAGAATTCTCAACACAATTGATATATTGCCTCGAAGCTACCTCACATGTGCTTCTTACATTAGTGATAAGAGCACTCACCCTTTAACCACTTGTCCTTGGTTGTACCTACACAAACATTTCTAATATCATCCTTGACAACAATGTTAAATCTAGAGTAAAGTCCTTCAATGACTTGATTAACAAGAATATCATTAATACACTCTTCCTTAACATTTTCAACACAAGCTTTGTCAAGTTGAAAAAGATTAGCTTTCTTTCTACTCCATAACTTTTTTTCATGCTTAGCAATATTTTCATGTTTTTCAACTTTCAAAGTCTTAGCATGTTCAAGTTGAAGTTTAATCTCTTTATCTCTAGATTCATTTCCTAATTACCATTTTTCAATAAATTTATAACACCTAGGATTTATGTGACCTATTGTGTTACAATAATGGCAAATTGGAATAAAATATGAGATTATACCTTTTGGAGTTGAACTAGCTTCACTAGGAGTTTGCAAAGATACCTTGCTTGCCAACTTCTTCTTGACTTTTGATCTTCTCTTCTTGTGTGGTTTCTTATCAATCATGACTTAATCCATGTGAGTAGGAAGTGATGCTTCCAATGGCTTCTTTTAGAATGAAATGTGAGAGGGAATGGATATGTAAAGGAGAGGGAAAAGAATACAAGCAAAATGACCAAAAGAGGCTTAACTACACCAAGCACACTTGCTGCCCAATATGGCGCATGGGCATCTCGGGGCAGCAAGCATTTTGGCCTGGGATGGCCACGCGTCATCTCGGGAAAGAGTGCTTGCTTACACTTCTTTTCCTCGCGCGCTCCCTTCTTGTTCTTCGACCGTTCTCAGGCCTCCAAACTCGGAATTCGAATTCGTTTGCGGATTACGAACCATAGCTTTCTCATAGACATGGACATATAAGATGCTTAACACAAAAAATAATAATTAGACTCGATATACGAAGACGAAGACAATGTACACAACAAGAGTTGAAAGTGTAGTATCTTTTGACATAGAACTTGAAATTGAAAGTGTGAGTAACCAAAATGTTTGGAATTCAATCAAGAATGATTTAAGACTATAATCAAGTTCAATATCCATGTTATAGAAACATTTAAACATACAAACACAATTCATATTGGAATGCAAACTACATAGAGATAGTCTTCATTCATGCATTTTCCAAAACATGTTACTTTTATACCAATGCATTAGCATTCAACTTCAAGTGTGTGAATGTGTTGTAAATGGGGCACAATGATACAGGGACACATATGAATGAATTGTGTGTGTGTGCCTTTAATGGTACACAACTATGTAGGGACACAAATGTATGAATTTTGTGTGTATGCCTTTAATGGTGTACAACTATGTAGGGACACAAATGTATGAATTGTGTGTGTGTGCCTAAGCCTTGTAAGAGAAAGATAAGGTCTTAATATACCTTTGTAGAACCATATAGCATCCTTTCTCTTTGAAGACTTTGAACTTGGTTTGACTAGTTGTTATTTCTTTTTTTGAAGCTTGAATCATCATGAACCTAAACAACTAAATCATTACAAGTAAACATCATTTTGATATGGAATTAATGGCAACATAATCTAAAACCTAACAGATTGTCTTACCTTTCGGTGACATGTACATTCAATTAAAATATACACACAACAATACCCCTTTAAAATACTTTTGTCAAGTTGAATTTTGTTTTGGCAGGAAAATTTTAATCGAGCTCGGGACTAGCTTTATTGTCTTTCCCTCCTTTTATGCCTTATTAATACAGGAATAATAAATCCTTAAACGACGCTTCGCATTAATGGCCTATCTTAATGGCTACCATGTACGTACAATTTGTCCCTTTACGTGAAATCCCAGTGATTATGACGTTTTGAAATTCTGACGGCTTGGTCAGATCTTTCCATGACACATGTCCTTCAACCGTTCAATTTCCCTGGTAACCTTTATGAGAAATGACTTATGGATCGCTTGATACGCCGCCTACGTCATCAAATCCTTTTTTTTCCTCTCGAAACCCTAGGGTTTTGTATCCTCAATCGTTGAATGGTTTATTTAAACTAAAAGGGAGTTGTTCCGGTTCATTTTTTACAAACACAAACAAACAACCCAGGCATTCCTTGCGCATAAATTCGTCTTAACTCTCCATCGAAGCTTTTCCTGGTATCTTCGCATCTACTTTAAAGGCCAGTTCCGATGAATCCTGCTTCACGTCTTCGCCTTTTTGTTATAGCTTTCGAGGTGCTTGAACGCGGAAACCTTCAATTGGTTTCTTGTGTTCATA
This sequence comes from Dipteronia dyeriana, assembly GCA_032871835.1. Lineage (NCBI taxonomy): Eukaryota > Viridiplantae > Streptophyta > Magnoliopsida > Sapindales > Sapindaceae > Dipteronia > Dipteronia dyeriana. The sequence continues at coordinate 70,112,288 of CM065299.1, read as the reverse complement.
GATTATTAGGGGAAACTCCTTCTGACGAGCCTCATTTTTTAGATGTTGATGTTTTTGGGCTTCATCTTGATGCTCATTTTAGTTCTAACTCTAAATCTTCTTCTAGCTCTGAATCTTTTGTTTCTGATCATCATAGGGTTCCTTTGCGATCAAGGATGGGAAAGCATCAGAGCAACCGTGTGGTTCACAAACATGGTTTAAGCAAAATTCAAATCGCAAGGCAAGTAGTTGACGAGAAGGATGTTGAAGAGGAACACAAAACATCTCGAATTCCCTTCTCGCTCGATTTCTCGAGTGCATATGATATCTAGCCGAATGTGGTCTGGGAAGTAGAAATCGAGAAGAACCGTGCTCGGTTTGATCTGGATGATTCAGTTCTAATGGCTCCTGTTGGTAATAAAGCCGCATAGAACCCTCCTCCGGATATGGTAGCGATTTATGGGTCCATGCTCTGCTATGGTGTGACTCTTCCTCTTCAACAGTTCATTACCTGGTTCCTTGCTGAGGCGGGGATCACCCCAAGTCAACTTGTCCTGAACAACTATAGAATACTAATGTATATGTGGCACATGTTGAGTCGGATGAACTTGTCACCACCCTCTCCCCATGAAATCAAGCATTTTTATACTCTAAGATAGTCTGGTCAGACTGGAACTTATTTTCTTATGTCCAGTCAGCCAGATAGTTGGGTTTATGAAGGAACAAAGGTGAACCTAGAGTTGATATTTCCACGAAAGCCAAGAAGAAAGGCTTTGTGTGGAGTTTTCCCACCTAGAACATGCACATGAAGAATAGTTTGTTCTTTGCCAGAGGGAACTTAGGACTTGAGATAGAGCTCTCGGCTGGGAAAGATCGGGAAGTGTTGTAGGCTTCCCATTTCTTTTGCTCTCTAGATCGTTAGAACAAGTCACGGCCTATTTTTACTGACACCGAGTTCACTAGACTTGCTCGGGCGGCCATGTGGACATTGGAAAAGAGGAGCAAGTCCTATCTTTTTAATAATAAGATGATGATATAACTTGGTTTTTTTACCCAGATTTCAGATTATCGTAGACGACGTAAGTAGAATTTTCACGTTCTTTTTCTTTTTTATTTGGTTCTTTTTTCTAACTCATTTGTATTCAGTGTACGATATAGACATCGTCTCTGATGTCCTGGCTCGCCAGGTAAAATCAATTGTTTAAACGAGTCGCAAAGAAGCTTCTCGCTATAATGAAGGGGTTGCTCCACATGATGACGAGTCAGATGAGGATTTTGATGAGCCTGAAGACCAATTTGTTGAACATATTCCTGAAGAGATCATTCAGCCGACCGTCAGGGAATCAATTGGCCTGAGTGGCCCCGTTGAAGCTGTCAATGCTCAGAGGGTGTCTGAGGATGAAGGCAGGCAGAGAGGGCATCATAGTGACACAGTGCCCAGGGAGCCCAATTCCCTAATCGATGAAGTTCCCGTCGAAAAGTTTGCTTTTGGGGTTGAGAAAGGAGTTAGGGTACCCCCAGATGAGCAAACTAATCTTGATCCTAGTCTTTTTGAATCCTTTCAAGATTTTACTGAAGATCAGGAAGATCCTATGGCTGACATCAGCTTCCACCGTACTCGGGTTAAGAAAAGAAAGGCAGCTAGCTCTTCTGCCCATCCTAAAAAGGTTCCTTATGTGGTGTAATTTGTTGAATCAAGTGACGATGATGCTAATGTTAGAGTTTCCCCGATTGCCCAGGCCGAGTCACCTTTAGGGGGAGCAAAAACTTCGAATAATCTGAACAAGGATTCTTTCCCCTAAAGTTGAGGATACAGGGATAGGATCCTCGGGTGATCCTTCATGTCCCACTCCCTAGGTTATGTTGAAAACGATGTCATCTGGTCAGTCTTTTATTGGGGATGACCATTGGAGCCGCTTCAGGAATGGTTCCCCGACAGATCGTCTTCAGAACATTTTCAACAGTGCGAGCTACGTAAGTCTTTTGTTCTTGAACTTTGTCTTAGTGCTCTTTTGACTTAGATTTTTAACTTACTCTTCCCTGTAAGTGGTTGCTAATCGGATAAGACGTCTTCAGAAGCAACAATATCAAGCTGATCGGATAAGACGTCTTGAAGCTTGGTTGAAGGAGAGTGAGGACAATCGTGCTCGGATTGAGGTGGCTTATCACAAGAAGGTGAGCTCTACCCAAGAATTTGCTGACCACTGTTTAGCTAAGCAAATAGAGGCAGAGGAGAGAGCTTTTGCGGTAGAAAAGAAGGATGTGTCCTTCCAAAATTTATTATCTGCCGCCTAGGAGTCGATGCTCAAGGCTGAACAGGAAGCTGAACAAGCCTGGTCATCTTACTAGCAGAAAGTTGAAGATCTTAAGCGTCATGCCTTGACTGTCGAATCTCTTTCGAATGAAGCCCAACTGGAACTTGAAGTCCAAGGGGTTGATCGCTTCAAAAAGTCCCTCGCCTATGATAACTTACTCCTCAGAGAGTTCCAACGTGGACTGGTCTCGGTTGGTGAATTTTTTAAGTTCAAGAATCGGGCAACTGATAGAGCTCGGGCGAACTGGGAGCTATCGATTAAAAACAATGTAGACCGGTCCTTGGGATCTCTTCGAACTCAAATAAAGGAATATAGAGATTACTGTCAAAGGTAAGGTAAAGAGCCTCATCATATGCATTTGGAGGTCCCATCGGAACATTCCATCTCAACCTTTTATGTTGGTTAGGAAGCTGGTGTGGATGGGTAGAATCCTGACACTGAACCGGTTCCTGGAATGGATTATAGTGAATGGATGGATGACTCGGTTGACATAATTGCTTGGCCTTTCAATGAGAGTCTCCTTTATGAGTACGAGATGGTGCACGACCTGAGTATTGACAAGAGCTCCAAATCCTCATCTCAGCCTTAGGCTTTTGTAAAATTGTGCGTTTTGTACAAAAGAATTATGATCAATGAAATTCCATATTTTGCCAAGCTATCGTGAATTTAAGATGTCAAATATCTCAACTGGCTATTGTTATTAACTCTTTTAATCTCCAAGTATCTTTTTTACCTGACTAACTCCGTTGCCCGAGTAACTTCACCGAGTATCTTATTTAACTAAGTAGTTTCGTTACCCAAGCAATTTCTAACGACAAGTATCTTACTAAACTGGCTAATTGTGACTTCATGTGCCAAGTATTTTATTAAAATGGCTAACGCGATCTCATGTGCCAAATATCTTATTAAACTAGCTAATATTATTAACTGAGTCATCTCGAAAGAAGCAAGATTTATACTTAAGCTTCATACTCGGTTGCTACCTGAACGTTACATCGAGGCTCACCACGTTCATACGTTCAAGTCCTTACACAAATCACTAAGGATGTCTCCTAGTTTTGTCTGCGCAAGGGTTCGCCGAATCGTTAAGCTTTTAATTGCTTAACACAGCTGTGCATCTCACTGAAATTTTTCCCGGTGATGCCCCGATCAGTTCTCAAGAATCTGGTGCATCGGGTTCACCTTTTGGCTAAGGTCGACTGACCTTACTCGGCTGGCATGCTCCTTCGAGCTTCTCCGCCCATTCTGAAATTTTACCAAATTAATGGTCCCAAGCATTCTATTTCTAGTATGTAGTTAATTTTATGTTCTCATTAACATGATCTTCTTTCACATGTTCTTATTATCATGTGTTCACATGTTCTTTTTCACATGTTCTTATTATCATGTGATTTTTCACGTGCTCAAATTTCTGAAAGCCTATATCGGGCTTTTATTCATAACCGCAAACCTAACAATATGAGAAATCTCAAGCTAAAAAATATCCTGACTAATAAAATTATCCTGACTAGAAAAAAGAAAACAAATTTATAGGATAAAAAATCTTTAGATACTGGGCGTTGCATGGTCGGGGTAAAATCCCCCCATCTGGTCGGGCGATCCAGTATGCTCCATGACCAACCACTCCTTCAATCTTGCATGGGCCTTCCCATTTGTCAACCAATGATCCTGCAGCTTTGTTCTTTGTGTTCAACGATACTTTCCTGAGCACCAGGTCTCCTAGCTGAGATTTCCTGATCCGAACATGAGAGTTGTAGTGTCGGACCAATCTTTGCTGATATGTCGTATTTCGCACTCGAGATTTCTCCCTTTTCAATTCCAGCTCATCTAGGCTTTGTAACAGCATATCAACATTCTAGTCTTCATCATATAGCCTGACTTTTAGTGACATATACGATGTTTTTACCGGGATGACAGCATCTATTCCAAACACCAAGGAGAATGGAGTCTCTTCTGTAGAAGTTCTTGTTGTCGTCCGATATGCCCATAATACTTTAGAGAGTTTTTCAACCCAACTGCCTTTCTTTACATCTAACTTTGCTTTGAGTGTGTGCTTGATGATTTTGTTTACTGCTTCAACTTGTCCATTTGTTTGAGGGTGGGCAGGTGTGACATAATAATTTGTAATTTGGTACTCATTGCATAGTTGTCTAAATTTTTGATTATCGAACTGGGTGTTGTTGTCATTGATAATAGTATTCAGGACTCCAAATCTGTAAAGTATATTTTCCTTCACAAAGTTTATGGTATTTTCTTCCGTGATATGTACTAACGCTTCAGCTTCTACCCACTTCATGAAATAATAAACAGCCACAACTGCGTGCTTAGCTCCACCCCCTGTCCCTGTCAGCATTGGACCAATTAAGTCTAGCCCCCACATGGTGAATGGTCATGGGGATGTGAGGCTTCTAAGTTGTTTAGGAGGCTGCCGAATATCATTGGTGATCCTTTGGCAAGCACTATAGCTTTCTGAGCATCGCTGTGCATTCGAGAACAAGGAGGGCTAGTAATAACCTTGTCTGAGTATCTTGTGTGCTAAACTTCTGTCCCCCAGTATGGTTTCCGCATACACCGCCATTGATTTCCTGTAGTATCCGATTTGCATCATCCTCTGATACACATCTTTGGAGTGTTCGGGAAAATCCTCTTCTGTACAGTTCACCTCCAATCAACATGAATCTTATTAACCGGTACCTGATGTGTTTGGCTTATAAGGGATCTTCCGGGAGTACACCTTCTTCCAAGTATCTTTTTAGCTGAGTCATCCAACTGTCTAACGATGTTCGGATCTCTAAGACTTCAAAGTTTTTCGGCTCAACTATACTCGGTTTGAGAAGATGTGCAATCAGAATATTTTTTGGCCTGATTGTGGTTGTTGTTGATGCTAGTTTGGACAAAGCGTCTGCCTTCTCATTTTCTTCTCTAGGGATCTGGACGATCCTGTACTCCTTGAATTTTTGGAGGATTTGTGTTGATATGCCCTAATAAGTCATCATACATTCATCTCTGGCTTGATACTCGTCTGAAACTTGGTTGACTATTATTTGTGAGTCACTGAATATCTCAACCTCATCTGCTTCGAGAGCTATGCAAACTCTAAGTCCTGCTAGCAATGCCTCATATTCGGCTTGGTTATTTATTGCTTTTAAGTCAAATTTCATGGCACATTCAACATCATATCCTTTCAGGGTGCATACCAAGATCTCTGCCTCGCTACCATGAGTGTTCGAGGAACCATCGACATATAATCTCCATAAGAAACTTTTGCCCAACATCCTTTTCGTTTCCATACGAAATATGCCACTGCTTGGCCTTTGAGTGAAGTCTTGGGGGGTACTGAATATCGAATTCACTCAGCTCGATTACCCATTTAGTTAACCTCCCTAAAATTTTTAACTTCTGTAAGATTTACTTAAGTGGGCAATCAATGAGAACCTGGATCGTATGAGCCTGAAAGTATGGTCTCATCTTTCTTGCTGCCGAAACCAATGCTAGAGCCATTTTTTATGCTTGTGAATATCTGGTTTCAACCGGAAGAAAAGTCTTGCTTGTGTAGTATACTGACCTTTGTACTCCGTCTTTTGTCCTGACTAGAACCAAGCTTGTTGCTAATTCTGTAATGGATAAGTACAGGTGGAGCATTTCTTCCATTTTAGGTTTTGAAAGGATGAGAGTCAGCCCCTCAGTACTCTTTTATTTTTCAGGAATGCCTGCTCGCACTCTTCATTCCACTCAAGTCCTTTCCCATTGTTGATCACTTTGAGAAAGATGGCACATCTGTCTGTGGCCTTTGAAATAAATTTCCCAAGGAAGCTAAGTATCCTGTTAAGGGTTGCACTTTTTTTAGCGTTCTTAGCGAAGTCATTTTTTGAAGGGCCTGGATCTTCTCAAGGTTCACTTCGATTCCCTTATGGTGAAATTGGAAACCAAGGAACCTCCCTGAAGGAAACCCAAATAGGCACTTACTCGGGTGCAACCTCATCTGGTATCTCCTCAAGACATCGAATGTTTCCCGCAGGTCAGAAGCATGCCCATCTGCCGAGACACTTTTGGTCAACATGTCGTCTTTGTAAACTTCCATGTTTCTTCCTATTTGTTGACTAAAATTCCTATTGACCAATCTTTGGTATATTGCCCAGCATTCTTTAGCCCAAAATGCATTATTGTATAACAGTATAAGCCTTGATCGGTTGTAAACGTTGTCTTTTCTTCATCAGCCTTATTCATCCGGATTTGATTGTATCCTGAGTATGCGTCCATAAAACTGAGTAATTCATGGCATGAAATAGCATCGACCAGTTGGCCTCTTCTCAGAAGTGGAAAGCTATCTTTCGGGCCACTGGCCATTTTTATTTTGGACCAAGACCACATTTGCTACCCACTGAGGGTAGCTGATTTCTCTGATTGACCCTATAACGAGTAACTTCTCCACTTCCTGCTTAATTGCCCGACTTCGCTCAAGGTTAAATGACCTTCTCTTTTGTTTTACTGGTTTCGCATTTGGATCTACTGCCAAATGATATGATATTAATCGGGCATCTATTCCTACCATGTCTTCATAACTCCAAGTGAACACATCTTTGTATTCTTTGAGCAAATTCATAAGGTTCTGCTTAACCTTTCCTTCTAAATTGACCCCACTTTTGATCTTCTTATCTGGTTCATCTTCTTTTAAAACTACCTCTTCTATCAGTTCACGTTTAGATGCCTCCAGTTCTTCCCTTGGATCAAACTCGAACAACAGTGATTCCTGCTCGATCTGATCTGGTTGTGTTATGGTGCATACTTGCTCACTATTGTCTCTGTCTTTATAAACTGAAAGATTAGCACTTTTGACCATCTCTTGGGACCCCTTGATTACTCCTACCCCCCTGTTCAGCTCGAAATTTGATCAGTAAAGCGTAGGTAGCTGTTACTGCCTTGGTTTTATTCAGGAATGGTCGACCTAATAGCGTATTATAAGACCAGTTGTCAAGGTCTACCACCATAAAATCAAGTAACACTGTTTTTTGATAAAGAGCTACTCCGATTTTTACGGGCTGCTTCGCCTTTTCGAGATACCTGACCTCGACTCCTTTAAATCCTCTAAGTGGGGTATAGAAAGGTTGCAAATATTTTCGATCCAACCTAAGCTGATCCTAAACAGCCACATTGAGAATGTCTGCCGAACTACAATTGTCTACTAAAATTCTCCTGACTTCTCTATGACCAAATCGAGCACTTATAATTATAGCGTCGTTTGGTCGGTCGTCGACCCCATGTGAATAGGCTTCCATGAATATTATTGGGTCCCATCCTTCCTTTATGCTTTCGGATCTGGTTCGACAGAGTTGACATTAAAATTTTGCCTTACTTCCACTGCTTCTCTGATTTCCTAAGTCCGCTCCCTGTTACTTCTCCAGGTTGATGGTCCTCCGAAAATAGTTTGTATTACTTCATTCACCTAGGGATTGGCCTTTTTGTTCCGACCAGAATTATGATCTGCCTTGGTCTATTCTTAATTTCTGACATCTTATCTTTCTTCAAGATTATATCTTACAGGTGTCCTTCTCAAATGAAGGTCTCTATATAGTCTCTAAGCTGGTAGCATTTGGAGGTCTCATGGTCGGTTTCCTTATGGAGTCTATTATATTTCATCGTGTCTCGCCGAGCAAATTGAGATTGTTGACGTGGCTCATTCACTAGATTCTTTTCTTCTAATATTGCCAGGATTTCTTCCTGTTTTTTCCGGAGTGGGGTGTAGTTCGTGTATTTTCCTCAGAACTTTTCTGTGGCTTGGTCAGCATTACACCCACTTCCCCCGTCCTTGTTCCTCTTTTTGATATTTCCTTTTTGTTTTCCTTTATGGTTTTATGATTTTGACTCGGTATCTTTTTGCTAGGTCTCCCTCCATATATGTAGTAACCTCCTGTTGCTAACTCCTCTTCCTCGGCTAATGCATATCCTCCAGCCATATCCATCATATCTACATATCTGGTTAGAAAAGCCCTTCTTAGGTCAAAAGACAGTTGTCCATTCTACATATTGTTTATGAATGCAGTGATTATTGCTTCGTCATTCGCACTGCCAATTTTCAAGATTGCTTAGCCAAACCATCCTAGATATTACTTCAACGACTTATCTTTCCCTTGTTTCAGCTATAAAAGGTAAGCAACTGACTTTTTCCTATGCACATTGCCTAGAAATTATCTCGAGAAACTTTTGCTCAACTCACTGAAACTCCCAATACTTGCCAGGGGAAATCTTCCAAATCATCTTGAGCCTGTGTCTCCAAGAGTTTGTGGAAAATTGAGACACAGTTAAGGGTCGCTGCGGGCATAGAAGACCATATCGCTTTTATATCGTCTGACGTGTTCTTTTGGATCTGTATCCTTTTGAACTGTTCCACGTGTGGCATCCTGAACCTTTCTAGGAAAGGAGTTCGCATGATGTCCCTGGTAAAAGAACTGTTAGAATCATCATCAGACAACTCGTTATATCCATATCGCCTAATCAACGTGTCCATTTGACGCCTTTTATTTTCGACTTCTCGGGTCAAGCTCTGAATCATGACATCTCTGTCCACCACCGGTTCTCCATGATGGTTAAGCCGTCGTGTGATCGTCATACTTGTTTCCAGCTCCTCTTCATTCTATTCCCGAGTCTCATGGGCTAATCCTTGTAGGCATATGGTTCCATGACGACGTTTGCGATGGTGGTAATCGCTATCTTCTGATGACGATGACTGATCTCTGCCCCGGTCATATTTATGGTGTTTACCATGGCCTGTCTGACAGTGACTCCACCGTTGGCGTGGCCGTTCTTCTACGGGCATTTCACGATCCTTGTCCTGGTTATGTGTCGTACCCCCAGTCTGGTTGATTGAGCTTGTATCCCTAACAGCTACTAGTTCATCTGGTCCCGTTCCAACTACAACCGATCGGAGTCTAGGTGGTGGTAGAGGACTTGGCGGGTGTGCATGTCCTGTAGCCAATAGGTATACTCCTTCTCTTGTCGTGTCCGTCAGTAGCTATTGAAGTGCCTCTCGGAAAAGATGTGCTATGTCCTCACTGGTAGGAGGGATTTGGTGGATATCAGCCAGAGGTGCTGGTTGGTTCCCGATGGTTGTGGTGGGATCTCGTGTGCTCCCGCCTATATGAGCATTATCTGGGGATTTTCAAATATCCCCGAAACTGCTTTTGCTTCCGCTACTAGCCATTACTTAATCAAATCGAAGGTTCAGCGCACCCCTCCTTCAAGTGCCAGTTGTTGACGTTGATTTTTCGATGGATGAGAAAGTCAAAACTGTTTGATTTGGTTATGACCTGTCAAAAAAGAAAGAGAAAGAGAATGCAATTGAAGTTATCGAGACACGAATTTACGTGGTAAAACTTCAGTGATCAGAAACGTCCACAGGTGGCTGAATAAACAACCAAGCCAAATCCACTATTTAAATAAAGAATTACACCACTCAATCTCTTTTTCCTCTCTCTTCTAGTGATTTTTTCTGTATATCTATTGTTCTCTGTGTGTGTTTTACAATAAAATTATGGGTCTATTTATATGTGCATAGAACCCTAATCGTTATTTTACAAGTAAAAGGAATTGTATTTCAGTTAAGGCTGGTTGCTTGTTGGAGTCGTCTTTATCTTCTATCCTATTTCAGAAATAGTTTGGAGATTGAATGGGACTCTGGTGGTATAGTCCGTTTAGGACTTATTTCCTTATCGATGTGCGTTTTTTTTGAAGAAGTAAAGTTATTGCTTGATTTGGACTTACTTACTGTTTTGGTATTTTGTTCTTTTGAAAACCCTCTTTGTTACGGATATCTTGAGTATTGACGTGTGATTCTTGGCTCACCTACGTGTGAGTCGTTTGTCTGATTTCTTTATTCGGGTTTCCCGTATTATCCCGAGTAGTACATAATGTGCTAAGTGCTTTGTCCCATGTATAACATAATGTGCCGAATTCCCGTGTTCAAACTTACTCGGGTTCTTATTCATTTTTAGATGTCTTCTGGATGCCAGCTCGGTTGTCCATCTGGCAATCTCTTTAAGGGATTGTCTTACCTGTCGGTGACGTGTATATTCAATTAAAATATACACACAACAAATTCAAACTCTTTAAATTCAAAAATAAATATCTAATTTAATAAAAATAAAATAATCAAATTATTTTATCTTTTAAAAATTAAATATCAATCAACACCCTCCAACTAATGATTAATTACACAATTAAACAATCTAATTATTTAATTAACATAATCATTATCATTCATTAATTAAATAATCTCATTATTCAATTAATTTCCGAATAAATACGTGTCACTTTCGTAACGTAATTAATTGGACAATCCAATTAGATTACCGTGACCCTTGTTATCTAAATCGATCGGGCTAGCAAGGGGACCTAATGGACCCCTAGTATTTTGAGCTCCAATAATCATCGGAATCATTAATTAAACTCTTTAATTAATATTCCTTGATTATTAAATCCTGTGTTATTCCACTAAAAACCCGAAGCTGCACTCTCTCAACTGTAGACGCTTTTACACAGACCGATAAAACTCATTGTCAATCGATATTGCTATTACATAAGGTGTGATCCTCCACAGTAGTTTATAATTAGAGTTGGGTCATAATGTCTATTATACCCCTCTAATTACATATATCCTTTTAGTACCGTTGATTCTCTAATGGACAATAAATCCTATTTCCTCATGGAATTAGGAGAGCGCTCATATTATCCAAGTCCCGAATCAACCCTTAAGGGAACTACCATCTGTTTCTCAAAAGAATGAGTGAATTCCACTATTGTGTACAAACCTTTCCAGCCACAAGCCAAACCGCAATCCCTACATACGGAGTATATTTATCAGGAAATGCATCTGACTTCACCCATGGTATATCAAAGACCACGATTTAACCTGAAGGAGTCGATAAGACATTCAGGATTAAGATCACCCACATATAGCCATCATTAGTTGATATATATGAATCTCATCGGTAAATGGATCTTGGTGAGAGATTCATATAGATCATGGCTCAGTCCTTTATGATCACATCATACAAGGTGCCTCAATTCCCATATCTCATATGAATGATTCAGGATAGAATCATCGTACATTACGGAATGAACCGCAATTATAGATTAACCACAAATAAAGTATCCAGCTTTATTTGCTATCTATGGACTATTTAGATTGCACGTCTCTTACTGTATCCATCTGTATATGACACTCATATACACAATTCAAGATTACATCCAACAATCTTGGATGTTATATATATGCACAAGTTATAAAATAACAGCACAACAATAATGAATTGAACTTTTCATTTTATTTATTTCATAAATCCATTTACAAATTACATCTTTAGGGCATAAACCCCAACAACCACTTCACCTAATCCTCCTACAAGGTCACAATTCAAGGCACTATTTCCTTCTTCTTCAACTTCACATAAGAGACTCCAAATGTTGTATAGTTAATTGCAAGTTCTTCATCTTCAAAAGAATCTTCTACACTTTCACTATCACTACATGAGATGATCATCTCCTTTCCTTTCCTTTTGTTCTTCAAGTTGCCACAATCTATGGAGATGTGCTTGAATCTTTCACATTCAAAGCATTGAATGCCTTTTCTTGAAGGTTTATCTTGGTTTGGCTCGACTATCTTGAACAAGGTCTTCTTCTTGGTTTGACTCACCATTAAAGCCATGTCTTCATTCGTCTCAATCTTTGAGGTCTTCAAGGCTATACTCTTTTGCTTCTTGGGAGGAGTCGAGATGAGAACCTTTCTTGACTCATAAGCAAGAAGCCTTCCAATCACTTCACTTGGCTTTATCTTCTTATATTCACTATTCTCTTCAACTGCCATCACATTGGATTCAAACCTAGCGGGAAGTGACCTCATGATCTTTTGCTTGATCCTCCTATCCAAATATAGGTCACCAAGTTGATGACTTTGATTGACAATGTCCATTAACTTCACTGTAAAAGCATTGAAGCACTCGTCCTCTTCCATCCTAATTGTCCCAAATTACATTTGAAGGACTTAGAGCCTAGAATCCGTAACCACTTCGGTTCACTCATGTGTCATCTCTAAGATCTTCCAAGTTTCATAAGCATTTTTGGTGATTTGGATGAGTTTGTACCGATTCTTCTCCATTGCACTCAATGAGGCATGCATTGCCTTGTTGTTCCACTTCGAGGCTTCAAACTCTTGGAAACTCCATTGAGACTTGGGTTTGGGCACATTACTACCATATTCGGCAGTTATAGTGGGTGATGTGTATCCATCTTCAATCATCATCCAAACCCTATCATCTATCGCAGATAGGAAGGATTCCATATTCCCATTTCATGAGGAGTAATTGTCCCCCTTGAGTAACGGTGGTCTCACACTCGACACTCACTCTTTACTCACCCCAACATCACTCATAGTGTTTGGGTCAATGTATTCAAGTGAATGTATGCAAATGAAATGCAAAAATACAAGACACACAAAACAAGAACAAGGATCACCTAAATATGTCTAGGAACCCGCTCTGATACCAATTGAAAAATAAATTAAGCGTGTCTTACCTAACCTAGAGGGGGTGAACAGGTTTTAATCATGTTAATTACAAACTTTTCTTGATTAGTCAATATTAAAAATTACCCAAAAATAATAAGCAATCAATGGACAATTTGAAGTGTGGAAAATAAAAAATAACACGACGATAGATTTATGTGAGAAACCTTCAATTAAGCAAAATTCACGAGCTATCCTTCTAGCCACACACGGTCTTCAAATCCACTATATGTAATGCTATTTACAACCTAGGTTGACCTCTAATCACACCATTCTTGGTCATTAACCCACCACCACTACCCAACGGGTCTGTTATAGTGATTCTTGACAAATTTACTTGTACACTACACACTCGTAGTTACAACACTTAACACTCAAAGAAGTGATAAACAACCTATATGAATATGTTAAAATATTCAAACAGGCATATAATGCTAGACTGTAATGCTTATCTAGAAATTTATTGATGGCAACAAACAACAATCCTAGATATCAATATGCCTATGTGAAATCTCATAAAGACCTAACTAGATAAAGATATTAAAATCTAAAAACTAGTCCTCAAATAAAGCCAAATCAACACAAGTTGTTACACAATATGGCAAGCTAGGACAATAAATATGCAATTAATGAATGCAATCAATGAGTCCTAATCAACAATGTCTAAATGCAAGACATAGAGACTTAGTTAGAGGGTAAATATGTCCTAAATGCAAGTTATCAACAAACAAAACCCAATCAAGTCAAAACTCATGTGAATGTGCAATTAAAGCATGAGTTTTGTAATAAATATGCAATAAATACTAAATCTTGAGTAGATAGAACAATTAATAAAAATTGAAGTTTGTTCTACTTACCAAGTTACTTAATGAAAAAGACCCATGATGAAATGATGTATGTCTATGTTTCGATGCTCATGGGCTTGGATTTTGGAGAGTTCAAGGAGTTTAAATGAAGATTTATCTTTCTAGAATCTCTCATTCTCTCTCTAGGGTATCTGCAAATGGGAGATCTACTAAAGAAGAAGAGATAATGAGATATTTAAAGAGGCACAAAATGAGTTGACGCGAAAGACAAGTTTTCCCTTCAAGTGCAATTCGGCGGTCAGGGTGACCGCCGATCCAACCACTATTTTACACCAAACATTCTAACAACAAACGGTAACCAATCGTCTCCTAAATTGTCTTTCCAATCGTTGTTCGAAAACCAGACATTCCGGTATCATTCGACGGTCACCCTTACCGCCAATCACAAACCAGAACTTCTGGTTCCAAATGACGGTTCATTCAGTGGTCACCCTAACTGCAGATCAACACCTGGAAGAGACAACTTCCAAAGTGATCAAACTTTGTGCTAGAAACTCAAGCACACCAACATGCAAGCACGGACGTTTTCAATCAAACATCGGCAAACGAATTACAATGTACAAAGCCACACTTAGAGCTAACAACAAGGTATATGTGTGAGATATGTAAAGAAAACACACATATACGAAATGACACACAAATACAAGATGAATAAAGCATGCATGAGTTGTGAGTGTGTTCAACTAAATCTCTTTAAGAGGTTAAGAACAAGCGAACTACCTCTCTTGAAGCTCTTTGAGGTCTTGGAAGCTTGATGATGAAGAATCGCAATTTGTGACCTAAGCTACCAATTACAAATAATCCCAATGCGGATTGTGATGAAATAAGTCAATCAAAAATGAGGAACTTAAAATACGGATTTTTAACTTCTAAAAACTTAGCTGAGAATTGAAGTTCAGCCTAGTCAAATGTTTATTGTTAATACTGCATGAAAGCCACGCTCTAATTTAAAGTGTGTAATAAGAGAACTGATAACATCTTGAAATTATCAAACCTATAGAACAAGTAGAAAAGTGAATATTTCAAACCAGATTAGACTTGACAGATCAACAAGCAGTGGGTTATGACTTAGAACAGCTCTAACCAACACATGCACCAAAAACACCAAAAACACTAACAAAATTCTTTCCAATCAACACACAATGATGAGGACCAGCCAGTTGATCACCATTCGACTAAGGTTGGAAAAGATCCAGATCCTTTAACCATTCATGGAAGACCAATGACAAAAGCTAAAGCTAAAATGATGAAAGAAACCTTAACTTGTTTAATGGAAAGCATTTGGAAGGAGCAAGCTAGTCAAGATTTGGTCAAGGTTTTAAGGATGCAAGAAGAGTATAAAATGGTGAACATGTTTCAAGCAAGTCCAAATCACAAAGACAAGAGTTCAGCCTTGTTAGAATGAAGTATTTTAGCCTATCTTGAAGAATAAAAGGCCAATCGACCATATTGGGTTTTGTGGGCTTATTTTATGAGTAGTTTGGGTTTAATTATGTTGGGTTTTGTGGGATTTTTTACGATTAGTTTGAGTTTTAATTGTGTTGGGTTAATTATGTTAAGTGTGAGTTCATGTGTTCTTTGATTATGAATAAGGAGTTACAAAGGTTGAATCCTTTATGGCCATTATTCATGGTCTATATGTCATTTAGTGGGCGGTTACACATTTAATGGGCAGTTACATTTGTGTTATATTGTCCTTAGCCTTTGTTCTATATAACCAAGGCTGATTTTCTATGTAATGACAGATATTTGAGTAATATAAACTTATTTGAGCACTTTGTGAGTGTTTTGTTTTTAAGTTCTTGCATGAACTTTGGAACTTATCAAGGTTATTCAGTTTGTGGCGTTCAACAACCTTAAAATCTTTGTTTTTCCTTTAAACTTATCAAACTTCATAGTTTGTGGCATTTTGGGGAAATCAAAGTGTTGTTCTAATTAACTTATATCATCATTCCATTGATAAAGCGATTATAATAGTTTCTCTTACTTCAATCTTGAACGAACTGGTTTGTTTCAATTAGTTGGAGGGTGCTAATTTGCCTACCTTATGTATCATAGCTATTTAGCTATTGGGGTGTATGGTTGCTAACTTAATGATTTCCATCATTTTGGTATCAGAGCATGGCTTAAGTTTGAGGTTTGCGTATCCATTTATTTGTTGTTCTTTTAGTTTTTTTTTCACTTTCTTTTCTTCATCTTTTAGCATCGTATCTATAATTTATCTTAACTGTTGTGCTTCTTGAGGTTATTGTCATTCTTCTTTGTTTTCCGTACAAAAAAAAACAGGAAAACAAAAAAAAAGGTATTACGGATTCAAGAAATTCTTACAAAAATTCTAGAAATCTTTCTTTGTTCATATGATTCTTGTTTTGGTTGGGGAAGTATTTAAATGTTATGTTCTTAACAAAAACAAACAAAATTCTTGTTGGGATAGAAATTGATATTTCAGTTCTAATCTTTGCTTCCTTTAAGCGACCTACCTTTTGTTTTTTTAAAACCTACCAAATTTCACTCCACTGAATTTGTCATAATCTGAATTTTTGTTTTAAAGGACCTTAGTTAATCTAAGAACCCAAAGAACAAAACAAGAGAGGTAAAAGGCAATAGTGGTGAGATTAGCATTGAGAAAAACCAAATAATTATGTGAAACACGAGTGGTTTGAATCAATTCTTTGAGAGAAACAGGTAAGAGAGTGATTGTGAGGCTGTTCTAACTATTTTTTTCAGGTTTTAAACATGTCTAACAAAGATAAAAAAGTGAGTTCTTCCTCAAATGATCAAGTGATTCAAACAATGCAACAACAATTTGAACGTATGTTCAAAGTGATAGGAGATATAGGAGATCATCTAGGAAGAGATGATGAAGCAATTACCAGATTGTAAAGAGAACCACAACGTGGAAGACAACCAGCATTTGTCATTGATGCATATGATGGTGGAGAAGACACGGATGATGGCTAAGCTACCACAATTGGTCTGGACATTAATCCTAGGAGACAAGTTAGGAGATTACGTTTTGATGGTGTGGACCGAAACATAGGCAGCATCAAAATGAAGATTCCTTCTTTTCAAGGGAAGAACAATCCGGATGCATATTTGGAATGGGAACGAAAAGTGGAGCTGATCTTTAAATGCCATAACTACTCCGAAGAGAAAAAGGTAAAACTAGCCGTTGTTGAATTTGTGATTATGCTATTGTTTGGTGAGATCAATTGTGTAAAAAACAGGCATAGAAATGGTGAAAGACCCGTAGAGACTTGGTTGGAGATGAAACAAATCATGAGGAGGAGATTTGTCCCTAGCCATTACTATAGGGATTTGCATCAATGGTTGCAAACTTTGACACAAGGTTCCATGAGTGTAAAAGAATATCACAAGAGAATGGAGATAGCCATGATAAGGGATAATGTTGAGGAGGACCGTGAGGCCACCATGGCTCGGTTTTTGAGTGGGTTAAACAAGAACATTGCTGATCTTATGGAGTTGCAACATTATGTAGAGATTGAGGACATGGTGGGTGTGGCCATGAAGATTAAAAGGCAACTCAAAAGAAAAGGCATCAGGTATGATTCAAAACCTGATTCAGGTTTTTCTTGTTCTTTGAAACCGAATTGGAGTAAAAAGAATGTTAAGCCCATTGTTAAGCCTAAAATTGATGAAATTAAAAGCAAAAATGAAATAGGCAGCAAGGGTAGAGGTGAGAATCAACCTAATCAAACTAGAGGCATTAAGTGTTTTAAGTGCCTTGGACATGGTCGTGTTGAACGTCCTAATAAAAGGGTAATGATCATGAGGGATGTGGCAGTTGAATCGGAAAGTGAGAGAAAGGATGAAGATGAAATGCCACATTTAGAAGATGCTAGTCATGTAGAGTATGCTAGTGGAGAAAATTTGGTTGTACAACGGACACTTAGTTTGCAAAGTAAAAATAATGAACATTGTGAGCAATGTGAAAATTTGTTTCATACTCATTGTTTGATTGGTAACAAGTTATGGAATGTGATTATTGATAGTGGAAGTTATACAAATGTGGCAAGTACTTTGGAGAAACTGAAATTACCTACTATTAAACATCCAAAACCGTACAAGTTACAATGGTTGAATGATAGTGGTGTTAAGAAGGTAAATCGATGAGTGTTAGTTTCTTTTTCAATTAGTAGATATAAGGATGATGTTTGGTGTGATGTGGTACCTATGTATGCTGGTCACATGTTATTGGGGAGAATATGGCAATATGATCGAAGGGTAATACATGATGGGTTTAAGAACCGTTATTCTTTGATCATGGAGGGACAGAAATACCAACTTGGACTTTTGCCTCCAAAGATAATTTTTGAAGACCAAATGCACATAAAACAGCAATAGGAAGAGCTTGAATCTTCATTAGCTGAAACTTTGGAAAGGGAGAAAGAAAGAGAGAGGAAAAAAAGGTGAGTGGTAAAAATGAGAGCAATGGGAAACACAAGGGGAGAGAAAACAAGGAAGGCTTGAGTGAAAGAAAAATTAGTGTTTATGAAAAATGTGTGATGTGAACAAAGCATTAACCATGAGGCAGCCCTTACTTGTACTTATGTACAAGGATGTTTTAATTGTTTCTAACGAAGTTAACAAGAGTTTCCCTACTGTTATTGTTGATCTTTTGCTAGAAAATGAGGATCTCTTTCTCGAAGATGTTCCTAATGGTTTGCCACCAATTAGAGGAATTGAACATCAAATTGATTTCATTCCGGGGGAAAGCATACCAAATAGGCCAGCATATAGATGCAACCCCGAAGAGACCAAGGAAATACAAAAGCAAGTGAGCTTATGGAAAAGAGATATGTACGTGGAAGCATGAGTCCATGTGCGGTTCCTGTTTTGTTGGTGCCTAAAAAGGATGGTTCATTGAGAATGTGTGTTGGCTGCTGAGCCATCAACAAAATCACGGTAAAGTATAGACATCCTATCCCTATGTTAGATGATATGTTGGATGAATTGCAAGGTTCTTGTGCGTTTTTAAAGATTGATTTGAAATTTAGATATCATCAAATAAGAATGCATGAGGGTGATGAATGGAAAACCACTTTCAAAACTAAACATGGTCTATATGAATGGTTAGTAATGCCTTTTGACCTAACTAACGCACCTAGTACGTTCATGAGACTGATGAACCATGTTTTGCATGCTTACATTAGAAAATTTGTTGCAGTTTCTTTTGATGATATACTTGTGTATAGCAAAAATTTAGACGAGCATGTAACACAGTTAAAGGCTATTTTTGATGTGCTTAGAAAAGAAAAGTTATATGCTAATCTAAAGAAATGCATTTTTTGCACTAATGAACTTACTTTTCTTGGTTACGTTGTTAATGATAAAGGAATACATGTTGATCAAGAAAAAGTGAAAGTAATTAGGAAGTGGCTGAAACCTACTTGTGTTAGTGATGTAAGGAGTTTTCATGGTCTTGCTAGATTTTATAGGAGATTCAATAAGGATATTTCTACCATTGTTGCACCATTAACAGAATGCATCAAAAAGAATATGGGATTTAGGTGGGGTAAATAACAAGATGATGCTTTTAACTTGCTTAAAGACAAACTTAGTTCAGCACATTTGCTTGCTTTATCTAACTTTGCTAAAACTTTTGAGATTGAGTGTGATGCAAGTGGAATAGGTATTGGAGGAGTCTTAATGCAAGAGGGTAGACCCATTGCATTCTTTTGTGAGAAGCTAAGTGGAGCAAGTCTTAACTACCCGACGTATGATAAGGAGTCTTATGCCTTGGTGAGAGTGTTAGAGACATGGCAACACTATTTTTGGTACAAGGAATTCATTATACACACCGATCATGAGTCCTTGAAATATCTCAAAGGACAAGGAAAGCTAAGCTGTAGGCATGCGAAATGGGTGGAGTTTATTGAATCATTTCCATACATCATCAAGTACAAACAAGTAAGGAGAATGTGGTTGTAGATGCTCTTTCTAGAAGGAATGCTCTAATTTCTAAACTTGACGCAAAATTATTGGGTTTTGAGTACATTAAAGACTTATACTATTCTGACCTTGATTTTGCCAATGTTTATGGGGCATGTGAGAAAAGGAGTTTTGACAATTTCTTTAGGCATGATGGTTTTCTTTTCAAAGAAAACAAGTTGTGTGTTCCTCGATGTTTAATGAGAGAATTGCTTGTGAGAGAGGCACATAGTGGCGGTTTAATGGGGCATTTTGGAGTTAAAAAGACTTTGAGTGTGTTAAATGATCATTTCTTTTGGCCACACATGAAAAGAGAGGTTGAGAGAATATGTGAGAGATGCATTATTTGCAAACAAGCTAAATCTAAAGTCATGCATCATGGGCTGTATACTCCTCTTCCTATACCTAGTGAGCCTTGGATTGATATATCCATGGACTTTGTCTTGGGATTACCTAGGTCAAAAGAGGGGAGAGATTCTATTTTTGTTGTTGTTAATAGGTTCAGCAAGATGGTGCATTTCATTCCTTGCCATAAAACAAATGATGCAACATTTTTTACGGGGCTGTTCTTCAGAGAAATTGTGAGGTTACATGGAATTCCAAGGACAATTGTAAGTGATAGAGATGTGAAGTTCCTTAGCCACTTTTGGAAAACGCTTTGGAGAAAGTTGGGTACAAAGCTGTTGTATTCAACCACTTATCATCCACAAACAGATGGACAAACAGAGGTGGTAAACAGAACTTTATCAACGCTTTTAAGGGCCATAACTCAAAGGAATTTAAAGAATTGGGAGGAATGTTTGCCACATGTAGAGTTTGCTTATAACCGAAGAGTGCATGCTACAACAAACCATTCACCACTTGAAGTTGTGTACGGGTTCAATCCATTACCTCTTACTGATTTACTATCTCTACCTTTGGGAATAGCTAATTTGGATGGTAAGCAAAAAGTTGATTTTGTCAAAGCCTTACATGAAAAGGTGCGCACACAAATTCCTTATTCATGCTATTTGGTTGTGATTTGCACTGAAAATTGATAGACTGGTTGCCAATGTCATCCTTCCATTAGTTGAAGTGAACTGTTGTCTAGGTATTTAATGTCCATGATTGAGTTGGCCAAGAAAGCTGAGATTTATCTCTTGCTAAGTGCATGCTCTGGTAACTGCATTTTAGTAGGCATAACATATACTGGTTAGGGTGACAGGCGACCTGTCTTATGACAATATAAATTCTTATTTTTAGCTTTATGGGCAGCCATTTACTTGTCTCTTTATATCACTAACTGTTGTAGTTTTCATGTGGTTGCTTGAGGTTCAATTAGAATTTTTTAGGTTAATTATGCTTTTAATTAGTAGAATCATAATCAACTTCTTCTTATGTAATTACTCTTTCTACGATGAAGCTCTCATTGATGAATATGGTTATTATTGTTCATATCTCTGGTCTACTGTGCCTATAACATAATTTTTGCTTACATTCTGCTTTAAAGTTGTGTAAGAAAATATTGCAAATAAGCTAATAAGCTCACCTCAGCCAAAGCTAGTGCATTGGCATTAGGCTTGATAACTACCATAAAGAGCTCAAGCTTGAGACAAGCTTCAACAAGAGACAAGATGCTAAAGTTCATGTAGAAGGGTCGGTATACTTATTAGTTATGTTGTAGATGTGATGTGACCATCTGAAATAGGATAAAAAACAAATGTTTCATAAGTGTTTGTTCAAATGACAGTTCATGCGTTCATTTTTCATTTGCATGCTTGTATTGTATTATTAAATTCATTGATAAATTGGGTCATATTTATATGTTTCCGTGTACAGATGTACTGTATAAGTATACATGATTTCATCTGACTCTTTTAGGAACACGATCATAGTCAGGTGTTTCGTTAAATATACAGTATATTTACAGATGTATTGTACCCACCAAAGAAACTAAAATAGGTTCACATTTAGTAAGCTTATTAAGTTATTGCTGATAACTAAATAAAACTTATTTGTAAATATACAGTTTTGGTAACATTAACAAAAAATCGGATTGATGCTACAATTGGGCACAAGTAGCATTCAATTGCCTCTGACTACCTTATAGGTTTGTATATTGACATTATAATATTCATTTCCTGGTAGTCATTTCAATTTACATTAATTTGAATGACCTTCTTGATGATAACGTATTGGAGAGATCAAAACAGAACATATCTTGACTCCTAAGGAGTAAGGATAAACACGTTATGTTCAAATTCCTAGGAATCGGTAAAATAAGTATAATTTTCTTTCATATTCTTTTTTATCCATTTATGGTTTTAAGTTTTTATTTTTCTTAAAGCGGTGCTCTTCTATTATGATATGATGTTGAATTTTTAACTTTAAACTTGTTTGATTCTTACATTTTGAGCATAGATCTCCAAGTCTTGAATGAGTAATAGCATGTTCAATAATAGTGGATTATTTGGCATCTATGATAGCACGGTAAGATATTTTGCTTATATATTTTTTTTAATTTCAAATTTTATATATTAAACATTGAATTTTTCGTTATTTAGTTTTTGTTTAAGTTTGGTTGAGGTTTGTGATATATGTAGTTTTTATATATTATGAAGGGTCGAAGAAAGGTGATTATAGATGGTTGAAGCCTAAAGGAGTGATTTTAAATATTATTGTGAGAACACTGTAATTGTGTTCAGTAGATTTTTTTTTTAGAATTTTATTTATTTTTGTACTAGCTTTTTTTTATACAATGTTATTTGTATTTTTTATAAATTAATGAATTCCACTTGTTCAAATATTATATATCGGGGGGATTTCTCCTTATTTTATGACATGGTTTCATTATTTTCTTTTGTTATGCAAATGACGCAGAACGGAAGTATAAGGGTTTACCAACGTAAGCCCTAAGAACACAAAACTGGAATCCGCCAGAAAAAGATATTCGAAATTCAACTAAAACTTTTATTATTTTCCTCAAAAGAAAGAACAAGAGGTTTAAATAGTCTCTGCAAACCCTAACTAAAAACAAAAAGACCAAATTGGACATTCACTAAACAAATAAAAGATAAAACGAAAAAACTAAAAATTAAAATAAAACTTAAAAAGCCCGATAGCCTGCCTTAATCAGCTACTTTGAGGGTACAAACGACCTAAACCGAGGAGCCCTGATTTCCAAGGCGTAGATCGCCAAATTCTCTTTCCGAAAATATATTATAATAGGCGATCGAACAACCGAGCTAAAAGTTATGCTTGTTTCTTCGAACCAGCTCTTTTAGTTATGCCTATTTCTCTTTTTACCAATTTTCTATACAACTCTTCTTCAAACTCCAAAGCTAATTGTTCTACATCAGTCCCTTCCACCTGCGAAAAACTCGACCTCGAGTTATATTCTGGATAAAGCGAAACATCGTCATGAAACTCATATAGATCAGCTATATTGAAAGTTCGAGAGATATTCATATCAGCAGGCAAGTCAATCACGTAGGCGTTATCATTGATCTTCTTGATCACCTTGTACGGACCATACTTCCTTAGTTTCAACTTGTTATAGAAACCAACTGGGAACCTTTCCTTACGCAGAAACACCATAACCTGATCACCCTCAACAAACAACTTCTCACGCCTCTTGACATCAGTTATGGCTTTATACTTCGCATACTTCTTCTCCAACCGAACTTTCACATCAGCCTAAACAACTCAAACCTGCTCAGCCAAATTCTCGGTTGCAACACTTGCTCCTGCAACCTTGGGAAGACGTGCCAGGTCTAACGCATGCTTAGGAGGCTGTCAATACACTAAAGCAAAAGGAGATGTGCCCGTAGCAGTATGAACTACATTATTCGCCGAACATATTTAAGGTTCAACTGAATGTTAAACTTGTACAACCTACGTTGAACTTGTTTGTGAATTTCAACATTGACTTGTTCCCTCTACGTTGAACTTGTTGATAATGTTTTTTTAGTACATTTGTTCTATGACCAACTTTAACGTTTTGACAAACGTTGAAATTGTTCATCCTACGTTGAAATTGTTCTCGACTGTGGTAAAGTTAATTGGTTCAGTGAATAAGTTTGACGTTTAAGTCAACATTAAACATGTTCACCCTACATTGTACTTGTTATTAACCTTTTTTCCGTTAATTTGTTCAATGAACAAGTTTAATGTTCTCAGTAACGTTATACATGTTCGTACTACATTGAACTTGTTCATAACGTGTTTTACACCAACTTGTACAGTAAACAAGTTTAACGTTCAACTTGTTTGTACTACGTTGAACTTGTTCATAACATGTTTTACATCTACTTGTTCAGTAAACAAGTTTAGCGTTAGGTTTAACGTTTGACTCGTTCTAACAACGTTCAACTAGTTCATTAAGATCTACGTTCAGTTGTTCACAAAATAGGTATAACGTTATTATCAAAGTAAAACTCGTTTTAACTACGTTGAACTTGTTTATTAAGGTTAACGTTAACTTGTAGTCGAACAAGTTTAACGTTAATCTTAACGTTAAACTTGTTCAATCCACACGTTGAACTTGTTCATGAAGGTTTACGTTGACTTGTTCATGAACAAGTTAAACGTTGATTTGTTCATGAACAAGTTAAACGTTGATATGAACGTAAAACAGGTTCAACCTACGTTGAACCTGTTCATGAAGATTTAAGTTGACTTGTTCAGTGAACAAGATTAATAATTTCAGATGAATGATAAACTCGTTCAACCGACGTTGAATATGTTCATCAAGATTTACGTTGATTTGTTCACGAAACAAGTTTACTGTCCATCTTAACATTAAATCTGTTCAACATACGTTGAACTTGTTCTTCACCATTTACGTTGACTTGTTTACAGAACAAGTTTAACGTTCACCCTAGCGTAAAACATGTTCAATATATGTTTACCTTGTTTATGAAAAAATTTGTTGACTTATTTATCGTTCTTCTAAACGTTAAACTTGTCTCACCTATCTTGAACTTGTTCTCGAAATTCAATATTTTTAAACTTTATTTTATTAAATTGATTTAATATTGTACAAAATAATATTTTTATGTAATTTTTTATATCATTTTTTTCAAATCAAATTATTTTTAATTAGTTAATTTGTTATATAATATAATTATATTATTAAATATATAATAAAATAAATATTTTATTTGAGCAACCGGTTGAAAGTTGAAACCAATTGCATTCAGTGTTCGAAAAAGCGAAAAAAAACCGCCGCCTATACGCTAGGCGGACGCCGACCGTCCCATTTCGGGCAAATCGACCATATTAAACGGCTGGAAGGAAATCGATCGATATGGCCGTAAAAATCGATCGATTTAACTGAAAAAATCGTGTTACGCGGAGTCAAAGTCGTTGACTCCGTCTAGTCGTTCCAAGTTCCGAACGTCAGTTCATCACCCCCGACAAGTGAGAGAAAGGATCAGATCGAGAGAGAGAAAGAGAAGAAGTGAAATCTGGAAACAAAATTGATGAACAGAGAAAGTAGAAGAAATTAAGTGAGAGAGAGAGGTTAAGATTGAGAAAGAAGAAGAAAACAGAGAAAGAAAAGATATTAGTCTGAATCTGGAAACAGCTTTGAGAAAGAAGACGATATTACAATGAGAGAGTATCAGATCGAGAGAGAATATATTTTATTTCTTAGAGTGCTTGGCATATCACGTGTGAAGTGGGTGTAGAGTACCTGTTTTGTAACTCAGCCAGACAATATTAAATATTAATATATTAATAAACTCCTCAGTTTTTTTATTTAAAACTTTATGAAGTTGAAAATTTTTAAGGTCTACAATTTCGATTTTAATTATTTTAAACCGATAAAAAATTATTATTTTCTTATATAATTATAAAGTAAAAAATAATTTTTTTTTTAAAAGTAAAGTAAGAAATACTGAAATAAAACAAAACATTAAAAAAAACAACCGTAAAAAATCGACCATCTAGAAATCCGTCTAGACGCCGTCTAGATCGACGTTAGATGCCGGTCTACCGTCCAACTAACGCCTAACGTTTATTAAAACACTGATTGCATTTGTGGATTGTCACCAATTTAATGTTTTTTAATATATATATATATATTTTACTTTTCCTTCCTTTGTACCGTAAAATACTTCTAACCCATTTGTACCGTAGCCAAGCCCCACTATTGAACCTATTTCAAGGCAAGGCAAATTGTTGGACTTGGTTCGAGTTTAAATTCCAGTTGCTTTATTGGAAATTAGAAAGATATATAAAGGTATTAGAGCATCTTCAATGCAAATATGTATTTGGAGAAAATTGATTGTCACATATGATACATAATTAAAAAGTTAGAAAAACTCTCTCCAATGTAATTATCTAACTTCAATATGGAGATGATGTGGCAAATAAAAAGTTAGAAATTATGGAGTTAAATTTCTAATTGTAGAAACTCTCCTAGAAATGCTGATTAGGATTTCTAACTCATTCAACCAATAATATTAAAGCTCATTTAATTGTAAAATAAAAGAGGAGAGAGAATGTAATAATTGTTTTATTATGATTGGTTATAAAATGGATGTATATTTGATATTATATAATTGTATTAGAGGTATGAATATTTATTTCTCTATTTTTTTTTAAAAAAATAGACTCATAATAAATAGAAATACTGTAACACCGTTTAAAAATTTAAAAATATATATTTGTGTTGAATATGATCATATCCCGATAATTCTCTAATCATGTTTAATAAATGAGACTGGTTGGCAGTTGAGAACCTGGTTAAAAACTGAAGGACTTAGAATCAGTAATACAACTGCAACCGTTGACTGCGTCCTAATTTTTAAAATACATTCATCAGCCATACTATTACACCATCAATGCAACATTGCATTTGCCAAAATAGCTTCTTTAATTGCAAAACTAGTGCTTCATGGTTGGTTGAGCAGTATATATAAATGATCAAGTAAATGAACTAAAACGAAAGTTCCATCTGCAGGTTGCAGCTTAACACCTGAATCTGATTAATTTGAGATATATATATAACAAAACTGAAAACAAGGCAGGATTCATCCTATGTGGACATAAACGTTTTCAATTACACTATTAAACAATTTCTTAGTATGCTTTTATTTTTGTCAACTTCAGTAAAAATAATATTATCACAGATACTTTTCTTGATTTTTTCATCCAAGGTATGAACATATCATATCACCATAGAAAATAACAGGATTGAATAATTTATGAGCATTAACATTCCGAAACAAATAAACCAAATCAAATGGACAATTGGACACCCATTAAAGATCAAAACGGAGTTGCTAGAAAACTATTATCTTAGGTGATAAAAGTCAAATGATTCCTTTTCCATAGGGGTGGGCATGGGTCGGGTCGGTTCGGTTTTGGCTAAAACCGAACCGACCCAAATTCAATTTGGTTTTTGAAAATGTGAATCGGTTCGACCCATATTGAACCAAAAACCGAATTGACCCGAACACCCTTATCTCGGTTCGGTTCGGGTCGGTTCAATTCTGTTTTGAACATATTGGGCCTCAAGTTTTCTTTTTATAATCTTCTTTTTTTAAAACTTTTTAACAACTATAATTGTAATTAGGCCTATTGGGCTTTATTTCTATCCACTTAATGAAATTAATAAGCAATGCCATACAAAACACTGATACTAGAGAAAACACTGATTCATTGTACCCTTCTAGAATTCATTGCTCTAAAGGTAAAGAGAGACAAATAAAAATCAGAAATTAATAAATTAAAAAAATAAAAAAATTACAATTATTGAATTTCACCACAAAAATATCAACGCCACAACCACCGGTACACCATCACAGGTCCACCACCATCAATTCATCATCACACCAACACCTCGTTCCACCATCACCACCATCATCAATTCATCATCATCACAACAAAACCACCGGTCCACCACCACCACCATCATTAATTCACCAGCACCAACACCAACATCGACATCAACCCCAGATCATCGCCAACACTAAAACAAAACCCAGAACCCAAAGCACCAATAACATCAAACCACCATCATCAACAATGCCAAAATCAAAACTTAGAACACCACACCACCTCCCAAAAACCAGAACCAGAACATTGCACCATCATACCTTGAACCGAACCACCACTACCACCAGAAACCAAAATGACCCACCACCACCACCGGTAGAAACCAAAACGACTCACCCCTAACCACTCAAATCCAAAATCCATCGGTCAAAGAAGATGAACAAGTGCGGGAGAGAAAGAGAAAGAGGGATTCAAGAGAGATAAAATGATTCGATAGAAAGAGTAAGAGGGATTCGAGATGATGAACATGTACAAGAGAGAAGGATTCGATAGATATAAAAGGGAGGGTTTGGTTGCTGTGGATCAAGAAGGGGCGGAGAGAGAGGGAGGGTTTGGAGATGCGGCTAGGTTAGAGAGCGGGAGAGGGGTATGGTTTAATAGGCAAAATAAGAAAAATGTAATTTTATTTTATTTATACCTCGGTTCGTCGAGTCGGGTCGGGTCGGTTCGGTTTTGCCTCAATGCGAACCGAAACCAACCCAAAATCAATTCGGTTCATTCGGTTCGACCCGAATTGAACCGAACTCACCATCAAAACCGAACCAAACACCCTTTTTAAGGTCGGTTCGGGTCGATTTAGGTCGGGTCACACTTTTGTGCCCACCCCTACTTTTCCACATGCAAATCTTAATTGGGTTTGTAGAACAAGATCGTAAACGGCTTCAATCATAAGGCAGGTGCCATGAGTTCATGACCAAATCCAAATCCAAATCTATTAACCTTCTTAGCTTTAGCTTTGTCTTCAATCTTTAAATTGGTTTAAAAACATTGTCTAATACAATGCATCATCATAATTGAACCTTGTAATCCACTACATTTTCAAAAACAATATTTTTACCCAAACGTGCAACTTTTTGGAAGCAACATGGAAGAAACAAACGCTGGAAATTAATAAAAGATTAAAAACTTTTAGAGCAAACAAGCAATCAAACAAACAAAGCGAAAACGACAAAAGAAACATTAAAGGATGAAGAATGAGTACCTGGATAAAAGTAGCCGTCCGATTCTCTCGTTTGACCTCATCTAAAGCTTGATCCAACGGTGGACATATCGAGGAGTCAAAGGAACTTTCCTTCTTCCATCCTCGAAGATCCGTTGAAACTTGAAAAAGTCGCTATTTGACATTCGTATTCCTGTAGGCTCCGGCTATATATATATATACACGTTGCCACTCTTGATTGATTCACATATTCAAAATCGATCTTCAGTTTTTTCATTTATTTCGAGATTCAAACTTTTTCAAAGCCGCTGGCTATGGCAACACCAAACGAAATTATGGCGCTCGAGTTCATCGAGAATCAACTTTTCGGTGAGAATTCTCCGATTGCGAGATCTCTTACAGATTTGTTCTGTTCTGGTTCGAGTGAGTGGATAAACGGAGTCGAAGCTCGAGTATCGAATTCGTTTTCCTCACAAACTTCAGGTTCTAATTGTACTTCAGATTATAGTTGTTTCAACTTCAACAGTGACGCTTTCTTTGAGTTTGAATCCAAACCTCGAATTATCGATCTCGTTGCACCAAAATCCACTGGTCTCTGCACTCAGTTGTCTGACCATTCTTTTGAATTCGACACGAAACCTCAAATTTTATCGGAATCGGGCAGTTATAGCTCCGAATTCGAATCAAAACCTAACACTTGTCCAGATTCAACCTCTCAAACTCAAATCACTCGAAAACCGTCTTTGAAAATCTCGCTACCGAATAGCAATACCAAGTGTCTCCATTTCAATAACTCGAATGGCCAGACCGCTCAGGAGGCTTCGGATGTTGCCGAGGAGAAGCACTACAGAGGAGTTAGGCGTAGGCCGTGGGGAAAGTACGCAGCGGAGATCCGTGACCCGACCCGAAGAGGTTCGCGTGTCTGGCTTGGGACGTTCGACACAGCGATCGAAGCCGCCAGAGCCTACGACCGAGCGGCGTTCAAGCTGCGAGGCTCCAAAGCCATCCTCAACTTTCCACTGGAAGCCGGAAAGTGCGAGGCACGCGCCGATGCAGGCGCGTGCGGGAGGAAGAGGGTGAGAGGCGGTGAAAACGAGATAGAGAAGAGAGAAGCCAAGGATGTGAAAAGGGAATGCGTAGAGACCGTTAACGATGTGCCGTTAACGCCGTCAGATTTCACGGCCTTTTGTGACTTGGAGGAGTGGGTGGACTGCAGTGATGTGAAGAGCATTTATAACGTGGCTCTGTTGTCGCCGTTATCTCCCCATCCGGCGTTAGGATTTCCACAGTTGATGGTTCTTTGAAAAATGAAAATTAATATTAATTTGTTGCGTTGAGAACTTCTGTACTTGAGTTTTGTAGTATTAATTAGTGGCGGGTGGTGTGCGAGTCGCGGATCGTATATAAGATTAACCAATCATCGTTTTAGCTACTTGGCTTTTCAAGAATGATTTCTTTTCCAATCAGCTTGTTCATGATTAGTTCAAGTTTCTTTTAATTACTGCATCTTCTACTTTTCACTTGCTTTTGTCTGTCTTTAGAATCTGGGAATGGAGACACCATTCGAATTCGAACTCACTCATAGTCAATGCAATGGTGCAAACGTTTGAGTTTTGCCTTTTGTTTTGATACAATTAATTGCCTTGATTTACAGTCTAGCTTAATGTTCTTGATAATACAAAACCCAATCCATGTAAACATTCTTATATCACTAATAAGTAGAGCCATCCAAAGAAGACTGAATATCAGGTCGATGCGCATCGTTCAACTGAACAAATATATAAAGATATAACATATTGAGTCATGAGAACCAAAAGCAATGAATGGCTTGGCTTAGGTTGAGGATAGGTAAACTTTATGTAGAGTCTTAGGATAACAAAAATATTTACTACTTTTGTAACCGTTAATGGCTAAATTTGGTTAGGGACTAAAGAAAAATTTTCCACCTTACCGTCTTTAAACGGGGGTCCGAGCCTTGGCTCAAGTAGCGAGATACCATCCATCCCGAGGTATCAAGGTCCCTAAAGTCAAGGTACCTAGTGACCTTACAGAAGCAAAGTAAGGTTGTCTTTTTCTCTTAGATGTCTGACGTGCATTCAGGCTTACCGACCAAAGCCTCGCCACCCTATTAAAGCCCCCGCATAATTGATTTGAGCTCTGTGAGAAAGCTTGGAATAGCCAGACCAAGCTCCATACCACAAGGTTGGTACCCTAGGGGGGGTGGGGGTATATCACCCCTAGATTGGCTAAGTCCAACTCCAAGGAAGACCGAATCATTTAAATCAAGTTCCTAGTATCGAGATAGGAGCCTAAGCATACCTCGTCACCGGGATAGCAAGCATCATACATGGTGACCTCCATAAGGCACCTCGTTAGGGCAGTTTACAGGAACATAATTACTCTCCAAAACGTGTTAAAATTCTACATGCATTCAGGTCAAGCCAAAGAGTCTAAGAAGGAAACAAACTGATCTCCTACCAAGATATCTTCGAGCTAAATCTAAACAACTACAACATAAATATGCCTGGACATGCATGGAGAATAAGGATCATCATTCTTTTCTCCTCCATAAGCTCAATTTCCACGATTAAGTTTAGTTCTCCCTATAGAACGAGGCTTGTCGATTGCCATTGAGAATTGTCCACTTATCGACGAGAACGACTTCGCCACCTCCAGATTCCTTAGAGAGACTGTAAGACATATACCCTTTGTAACCCATCAATAACCATTTGTAAAACAGTGTCATTTATATCATATGTTTCACATATAGCTTTTTATCATCATCCCATCTTCTTTTCTACACCCGACGTTGGTACCGAGGGTACCTAGCCCGACCGCGACCAACGGGGTAGTGGTCTTGAGGGTGCTAATTGATATTCCTCACATCAAGAGAATTTTCGGTTAACACTTTTTGGCACTGTGTGTGGGAAAATTCCACACCCTTTTCAAAATTAATTTTTATCTACTTATTATTTTACATGAATTATAAGGCTTCGATCTTCTCAGGGCAGCTCGAGGCCTCGAGGCAATAGTCTGCCAGTTCAACTCGAAAGGCTCCAAAGAAGGGCAAAAAATCCAGGCATTATATCCCAGCTCCGATCCAACCAACCGTTGTGTGGGCTTCAGGCCCTCTAGTGGTAAGTCAGGCCATGCTCGATCAGCAAGCAGCGACTTTCATAGAGAATGTCCGCCTTCGTTTGCTCACTGAAGGCATTAGAACCCAGCCATCAAATCCTAATACTTAAGGAGAAACGAGTAGACCGGGATCCAGACAGCCTACCTTAGACTGGTTGGGACCTCCCCCATTGGAACCAGCCTATAATCGGACCGGTTCTCAACCCTCTATCCGAGACAGATTAGGCCCATGCTCCCAGTTCCTTGTAGACCATCCTGCTACCAACCCAGGCAGGTCAAATATGCAGCAGATATCTCGTCGTGAGAACAATGTGATCCCCCTCACCTGACAACCTTTAGGAGAGACGTCTGGGCTGGAGCGAGAGGTAATCGGTGAAACTTTTGAGCAGATTCCCCTTGTGAAAAGAATAAGGTTAAAGTATCCAGTTCATCTGAGAGATCCGAGGTTGATTCCAAAATACATGGGAACAAGCGCCTGAGGGACTAATTGGTAAGAATACAGAAAGGGATCCAACAATTGAAGAAAGGAAAGCACCAGAAAGTCAAGAAAGATCCGGTGAGTAAAATGAATGCTCCTTTCACCAGGAGGATCAGGAAAGTCGAGCTCCTACCTAAATTCAAGATGCCAATGGATATGTTGTCTAGCGACGAAGATCCTTTGAGTCATCTAGAGAGTGTTGTCCAGCAGATGGAGGTCCAGAACACTACCAGTACAGTCATGTGCCGGATGTTCCCTACCACATTGATCGACTATGCAAAGACCTAGTTCAGAAAGCTGTTTACAGAAAGCGTAGATTCCTTCACTAAACTGTCAACTGATTTTTGCTCACAGTTCCAGGGTGTTAAATAACACCTGAAAGATCCCATTCACCTACAATGTGTGATCCAGAAGTGAGGGGAAACCCTCCGATCTTATGTAGAACAATTTCACAAATAAGTTATTTAGATGAGAGTCTTTGCCAAAAAGGAGACCCTGGCCAACTTTTGTAGAAACTTGTGGGTGGGAAGGCTATTCCAGTCTTTCTCCAAGCATCCATCAGAAACCTATCAAGAGGCCTACGATCAGGCTCTTGAGCAAGTCGAGATCAGTGAGCAACTCAAGGTTAAAATTAAGCATGATGATATGAGATCGAAAAAGCGCTAGAAGAAAGAAGCATACAAACCTGCACCGATCCAGAAAGCTTAGAACAGACCTCTCAATCGATCTTCATACCGCTCACCACCTCTTCAACCTTAGCGGAATCGATATCCGGTTAGACAAACCCCTCTTCGATCTTTGCCACCTCCAAGAGTAGTTACTCCCGTGACCTAAGATGGGAGAGGTTACAACCACTAACCCCTCTAAATGCTTATCGTGAGACAATTTACCTGCCTATCCGGGATAAGGACTTGCTCAGAAAGCCAACTCCTATAAAAGCATTGGTGGATACAAGGAACCGGTACAAGTACTGCAATTTCCATGAGGATGTTGAGCATAACACCTCAGAGTGCTTTAGTTTACGTAATCAGATCGAAGGACTGGTAAAAGGTGGTTGTTTGGTTGAGTTCGTATAATAAGTCTGCGACAGTATCCACACAGGAAATAAGGTACATGTAGAGATCTGGGACCATACTGAGAAGAGGAAAGGAGAACAATATCCACATAGGAAATAAGGTACATGATACAATAAATCCATGTCATACATACTATCAATGGAAACCCCACCTTGGCGGGAACCTTCAACAACTCTAGAAAGAACCATGCCAGAAAGATACCTCGGATCGAGAAGGGTCAAGGGATTTTCAAGGTCGATTGGGATTTTGTAGGGACCTCCCAATCTGTACAGATAATATTTACTAAAGCTGATGTATACAACACCGTTCAGCTCATGATGATCCCATGGTGGTCATGGCTCATTTATCCAGTTGTCTGGCCAACCGCGTGCTAATCAACACAAGTAGCAGCGTGGACATCCTGTTCAAAGACACCATAGAGAAGCTCAACTTGAAACAGTGGTGCTACAACAGTTGTACCACCCCCTTGTATGGCTTCACATGGGACTCCGTCGTACCAGTAGGATCGAAGATCTTACTGGTAATCGTTGGGACCTTACCTCTACAACAAAACCTCATGACGGACTTTGTTGTGATCGACACTCTCTCGGCCTACAACGCTATCTTAGGAAGGCTCTTCCTGTCTACTCTCAAAGGGGTCATGTCCATCTACCACAATGTCTAAAAATTCCTAGTAGGAAACGAGGTAGGAGAGGTACGAGGAGACCAACAGGCAGCCCGTAAGTGTTACGTAATCTCTACCAAGAAGAGGATGTGGTAGAGGAGGACCGAGAATGTGCCAGTGGCCACCCCGTGGATGAGCTAGAAGAGATCCCAATCAGAAGTGATACCCTATCCAAGGTGGTCAAGATTGGGGCAACCTTGGAACAGGGAGTGAAGGAAGGTCTGACCAGTCTACTCCAGGAATTCAACGACATATTTGCCTAGAGCCATGATGAGATGCCAAGAAACCCAATGTCCTTAGCTGCCCATTGGCTGGCAGTCGACCCTACTGTCAAGCCAGTCAGGCAGAAAAGGCTACACATTAACGTTGAGAGAAACGTTGCGAATCAAGAGGAGGTCGACAAACGGATCAAGGCGGGGTTCATCAGAGAAGCACGATACCAAGATTGGATCGCCAAGGTAGTCATGGTTACCAAGTCAAATGGGAAGTGGCACATGTACATCAACTACACTAACCTCAACCGAGCATGCTTGAAAGACAGTTTCCTGTTTCTTAAGATTGACCAACTGGTTGACTCCACTGCTAGAAATAAAATTCTAAGCTTCATAGATTCGTTCTCAGGATACAATCAAATCAGGATGCACCCGGCAGACCAGGACAAGACCAGCTTTATCACCGGGCAGGGCCTCTACTACTATAGGGTGATACCA
The DNA here is from genome assembly GCA_032871835.1 of Dipteronia dyeriana. Taxonomy (NCBI): domain Eukaryota; kingdom Viridiplantae; phylum Streptophyta; class Magnoliopsida; order Sapindales; family Sapindaceae; genus Dipteronia; species Dipteronia dyeriana. Next base: position 70,077,575 of record CM065299.1, on the reverse strand, counting down.
ATTGGCCTCAAGAATACGGGTGCCACCTACCAAGCGCTTGGTCAACCGATTGTTTCAGCCAGAAATAGGAAGGATGGTGGAAGTATGCATTGATGACATGATCACTAAGTCCCAGGTAGCAGAAGAGCATCATGACCACTTTCGCAGAACCTTCCAAATTTTAAGGGATAACCAAATGTGGTTAAATCCAGCCAAGTATGCAAATGGGGTAACTGCGGGCAAGTTCCTTAGCTTTGTGGTCCACGAAAGTGGTATGGAGGCTAACCCAAAAAAGATCCAAGCTATCATGGATCTAGAGTCTCCAACCTTGCTCAAGCAGGTTCAGGCTTTGGCTGGTCAGGTAGCAGCCTCAACCGTTTCATCTCGCGGTCAATCGATAAATGCCTTCCCTTCTTCAAGGCGATAAAGCCGGGAAGAAAAATGAAATGGGACCAAGATAGCGAGCAAGCTTTCCAAGCCCTGAAGGAGTACCTAGCTAGCCCACCGCTGCTCACCAAGCCAGTTCCCGAAAAGGAGCAGCAAATTTACTTGGCCGTATCGGAGACAGCGATGAGTGGAGCATTGGTTAAAGATTATGGATACGTGGTCCAACGACCAGTCTATTACATAAGTCATGCACTAACCAAGCTTGAAAAGAACTATATCTCGCTAGAGAAACTTTTCTTCGCCTTAGTGACCTAGGTAAAGAAGCTCGCCCCTATTTTCAAGCATATACGGTGGCAGTAATGACTAACCATCCTCTCCGCTAGTTTTTGCAGAGTCCAGACATATCAGAAAGGTTAGTCTTGTAGGCCATAGAGCTCACTCAATTCGATTTGAAATACAAGGCTAGAACGATGATCAAGACTCAAGCATTAGCTGACTTTGTGGCCGAGTTCTCGACACTCCTAAGGCAAGAGGCAGAAGCCTTGCCAAAGCTAGAGATGCCTCACCAGAAGCCTCCAGAGCTTGGTGATTGGCCAAAAGATTGCATTGCCTGGATTCTCTATACTGATGGGGATTCTGAACAAGCAGGCGGGAGAGCTGGCATAGTCCTAACTAACCTAGAAATGATGAAATACTGCCACTGTTTCAGGTTCGAGTTCAAGGCTACCAATAATGAGGTAGAGTACGAAGCTTTTCTTGTAGGAATAAGGGTTGCTATCAAACTTGAAGCCGATTACTTGCATGTCAAGAGTTATTCGTTACTCATTGTCAACCAGGTTTCTTGTCTCTGCCAAGCTAAGGATGATAACATGGTTGCCTACCTAAAGCAAGTCTAACAATTCAAAAATAGGTTTAGGGGATTCAAGATTGAGCTGATTCTTTGACAACAAAATCACCGAGTAGATGTCTTAGCAAAGATAGTTGCAGAAGAGGGTTAAGCACTACCAAAAGGAGTCCCCCTCCAGGTGATCTCCTAATCAAGCATAACTGCCTACCTCCAAGATGGATGAAGCTCTTATCATAAAGAACCACTTAAGCAACTTAGCAATACAAAGAAATGAAGTTTTGTTATGGAATCAAGCCAACACAAATCTAGGACCTAACAATCTCCCCTAGGACCTAACAATCTCCCCTTTTGGCTATTCCATGACAAAACCTCTACCTCACCATACAATGATCTCTCTTAATCAATATTGATTGCATTCTCACATCCTCACATTACAAAGAGATATTCCTAGACTAAAATGTCTTCATGAGTCTTCAAGAATATCTTCACACATTCAACACACTTGTGGGACAAGAACAACCAAAATAAATCTTCTACAAAGAAGATAGGTGAGATAAACAAACAATACACAAATACCAAACAAAAGATACCTTAACACTTCTTATCTCATGCAAACACAAAAATTTTCTCCCCCTTACTTTCTCCCCCTTAAGCCAAAACTTCTCCCCCTTAATGGATTGTCTCCCCTTTATATCAAAAGCAAGTAACATGGTGAGGAAACACTTTCTCCCCCTTTTTGACAAGGAATAGACAAAAACATAGTACACAACCTAGAGAGATAAATGCCAATTGAAAATTTCTACAAGGGTATAAGGGATACACAATGAAATGATGAGATAGTGAGCAAACAAGTTGTATAGAGAACTATGCTTAACAAACTAAGCTCCCCCTTAACATATGCTCCACATATTAATAAGCAAGGTAACTTTTTCACAAGGACTCACACAATCACACATTTCAAGCAATAAAAGATAGTAAATCATTATTTTTCAACATTAAACAAGAGAATCATAGATTTTCATTATTCTATCAAAAATAATCCCTCATTACTAATGAATCAAGCACATTAAGAAAAATTGTGTGTGTGTGAAAAATGCTTCAAGCATATATAAAAGGAGTTATTGTGATATCAACATGCAAACTATTTCAACACCTATCCATCTAAAACTTTTCCAATCAAGGTCAAACCGATTATCATCCGGATTTTTTGCTTTAAAGAGAATAGATTTCAACATATGAGCGTGTGTGTGCATGTGGCTCGTCATTCCATTTCTGTTTTTCAATCCGAGCAATCACAATTTTCAATATACTCTATTTTAAGCCTTCCTCCATTTCTTTATAGGCTTTGTATCAAAGAAATTTTTTTAAAATTGATTCTTTTTCAACACTTCTTTGATTTTTCTAACATAAACATATACTCTTCATTACGGCTTTCACTCATCACAATGGTGTAGCCCTTTCCTACATTGGGCGGCTTCACAACCAAGGTGTGTATCCCTTTTCATGAAGGTGCTTGTTGAGTTCTATGTAGATTCCGAAGCAAAATGGATACTAACCATAGGTCATCTATCATGTACTAGACAATGAACTTCAAAATGCATCTATAATCTACATGCTTTCAAACTCAATTACTCAAACTTAAACATATAAGAGAAGCATTTGTGCACTTTTTTTTAATAACAAGATTTAAAAAAACTTAAGTGCATGATCTAGAAGCAATAAAAACTATTTTATCAAGATCATTACTTCTCACATGAGTAGCTCTCAAAGAAATAGATATACAATATAGTTTTGCTTATCAAGCCACTCATAACCACACACAAGCATTAATCAACACAAATCATGCCAATGGATCTTCTAAGAGATACAAATCTCTCTTTGTCCAAGGGCTTTGTGAACAAGTCCGCAAGTTGATTCTTAGTAGGCATATGTTCAAGAGTTACTATTGAATGTTCAACAAGTTCTCTAATGAAATGATGCCTAATGTCTATATGCTTTGTGCGTGAGTGTTGAACCGGATTTTTAGAGATGTAAATGGCACTCACATTATCACAATAGAGAGTCATTTTACCTTGATTTATCTCATAATCCTTGAGAATTTGTTTCATCCATAAAAGTTGTGTGCAAGCACTTTCGGCCGCAATGTACTCGACTTCGGATGATGAAAGAGGGACGGAATTTTGTTTCTTGCTTAGCCAAGCAATCAAATTATTCCCCAAGTAAAAGCAACCGCCCAATGTGCTTTTACGATCATCAATGTTTCCCGCCCAATCCGCATCACAATAGCCAACAAGAATAGAATAAACCAAGATTATATGTTCCTTTTATATACCTAATGATTCTTTTAACGGCTTTCAAGTGAGATTCTTTTGGATTAGCTTGAAACCTAGCACACAAACCTACATTAAAACAAATATCCGGCCTACTTACCGTTAGGTAGAGAAGGCTGCCTATCATGCTCCTATAGAGACTTTGATCAACATTTTTTCCATTTTCATCTTTGTTAAGTTTTAATGTTGTACTCATAGGTGTTTCAAATTCTTTTCCACTTTCAAGACCAAATTTCTTAACAAGATTTCTAGCATACTTAGATTGTGACAACATGATACCATTGCTAGATTGTTTCACTTGCATGCCTAGAAATTAATTGAGTTCATCTACCATACTCATTTCAAATTCTCTTGACATCACATTCACAAAATCATCAACCTTGATTTTACATGTAGACCCAAACACTATATCATCAACACATATTTGTGCAACAAAAATGTCATTGTTATATTGCTTGAAAAATAATGTTCTATCAATACCACATCTCCTATATTGGTTGTCAATAAGATATTGAGTCAACCTATCATACCAAGTTCTAGGAGCTTGCTTAAGGCCATAAAGAGCCTTTTTCAACTTAAACACATTATTAGGAGAGTGTGGGTCTACCCTTAGGTTGTTCAATATACACTTCTTCTTGAAGGTATCCATTGAGAAAAGCACTTTTGACATCCATTTGAAACAATTTGAATTTCTTAAGACATACAATGGACAACAAAAGCCTAATGGACTCAAGAAGTGCAACGGGGGTGCAAAAGTCTCATCAAAGTCTACACCCTGAACTTGATTGTATCCTTGAGCCACTAGTCTTGCTTTATTTCTCACAATCTTGCCACATTCATCGGTCTTATTCCTAAACACCCATTTTGTACCAATCACATTGATATCTTTTGGTCTAGGAACTAATGACCACACTTCATTCCTCTCAAATTGATTTAGTTCTTCTTGCATGGCATTAACCCAATATTCATCAATAATTGCTTCATTAATATTCTTGGGCTCAATTTGAGAAGTGTAGCAAGCATATGAAATTTGGTTAGCTAGTTGTCTTCTAGTTCTAACCCCTTCATTCAAATCACCTATGATGTCTTGTTGGTAATGCATGTTTCTAAGTCTAGAATTAGAATTTTTAACATCTTGTTGGTCATCATTCAAACCATTTTCTAACTCTTGACTTTCTTCTCTAGCAACACTACCATTATCATCATTATGAATAGATTCACTTTCATCACAACTAGTCACATCAATAGGTTCTTTAGTGTCATTCAACAAATGTTCTTTAGGTTCATTGACACCATGATTATCACACAAATCAAGCATGCTAAGATCATCTATTTTCACATTAATAGACTCCATAATAGTCTTAGTTTTCAAGTTAAACACTCTATATGCAAGACTATTATTAGCATACCCAAGAAAGAGACCAATATCACTTTTAACATCAAACTTTCCTAAGTGATCTCTATCATTCAAAATAAAACACTTACTCCCAAAAGTGTGGAAGTAACTCACATTGGGCTTCTTGCCCTTCCAAAGTTCATAGGAGGTTTGTTTTGTGTCGGGCCTTCTAAAAACTCTATTAGTGACATAGCATGCGGTATTGACCGCTTCGGCCCAAAGATTTCTAGGGACTTTCTTGCTATTGAGCATAACCCTAGCCATCTCTTGTAAGACACGATTCTTCCTCTCAACAATACCATTTTGTTGAGGAATTCTAGGAGCCAAGAACTCATGTAAAATCCCATAATCAACACAAAACTCACTAAATCTAACATTTTCAAATTCACCCCCATGATCACTCCTAATGCGACATATTTCTTAATTCCAAGACCTTTTTCATTTTGAACTTGATTACAAAATTTCTTAAAGTAACCAAAAGTTTCGGTCTTGTCCCTAAGAAAATATACCCAAGCAAACCGAGAAAAATCATCAACACATACAAAAATATATTTCTTGCCATTTATGCTTTCGGTTTGAATTGGTCCCATTAGATCCATATGCACAAGTTCTAAGGGCTTCTTGGTAGTAAAATTAGTGTTCTTTTTATGAGACACTTTTGTTTGTTTACCTAATTGACAAGGTTCACAAACACCATCAAGCTTTTTACCAAGACTAGGAAGACCTTTGACAATGTCATATTTCTCAAGCTTATTTAAATCTTTATAATTCATGTGGCCCAATCTTTCATGCCATAATTCAAGCTTGTTGCACTCATGTGCCATATTACATGTTAGTGGATCAACCTCTAAACAATAGCAATTGTCCGAAGACCTTTTGACTTTCAAAACAATTTTGCCCTTTTTATCAATTATTGTGCACACATCCTTGTTAAAGCTAACTTCTTTAAAAATTTCACACAAGTGAGTGATGCTTATTAAATTAGCTTGTAGACCATCTACATACAAGGTGTCACGAAGTTTAGGCAATCCGGGAATACAAATTGTTCCCTTGCCTAGAACTTGCTTTTTGGTGTCATCACCAAATGTAACCCTTCTACCATCATTCATAACAAGATTCTTAAATAATTCCTTGTTACCGGTCATATTCCTAGAGCAATCGCTATCTAGGTACCAACAATAGGATGAATTAGCTCTTAAAGTATATTGTGCAACCAAACATTGTGTTGTGTTTTTCTTGACCCAAACTTTCTTGACAAGTTTCTGATTCCTACTTTTATTAACATGCTTTGACTTGTTTTTAGGCACATTGACTTCATTAGTCACATTTTCAAACAAATCAAACAAAGCATTATTAACTTTCTTATGCATAGTAGAACGAGGCACAACACAAGATTTAACAAACAAATCATCAACACATTTATTCTCAACATGCTTTTCCAAGGTCTTCTTAGGTCTAATTCTAGATCCATACATGGATGATTGCCTAGGACCATTCAAAGACGTATCATGCAAATCATTGGCAATTCTACATTTACGAATGTATTCATAACATCTAGGTCTTATGTGTCCTACCATGCTGCAATAATGACAAATAGGTATGAATTTGAGAAGTTTACCATTTGATTGAGCATTGAACTCATTTTGCCTTCTCACATTTTTACCTCTTTGGCGTCTAACACTAGATGTCTTGCCTTTTGCATTTGATGATGATGTAGCTTGTCTTTGGCATTATTGAGTCTTTTCTTTGACTTTCATTGTTGATGTTGAGGCACCTCCGGTAGTATTCATGGCTTTACCGTTAGAGAGTGTACCTACACTTAAATTGCTACAACATTTGACAAAAGTAGATTTGTTAGATGAAGGAGTTGATTTTTCATTAACATACCCTAAAACTCTTTTGTCGCTTGAAGGCTTAACATCTTGTTAATCATCTCTTTAGCCTCATTAAGTTTGTCATTAAGCACTTTCTCTTGATTCTCATGCTCAATTAATTTTGCTCTAAGCACATTTTCAATTCTCTTAGCACGATCAAGAGATTCATCTCTTTGCTCAATTTCAGGCTTCAAAATACTTAATCTATCATTGCTATCAATCAAATTTTTCTCAAGATTAAGAATTTTGTCTTTTAGATCAATAACACATTTTGAGCTACAATCATGATTTTCTAACTTCTTAGTGAGAGACTTATTGATCTTAGAGACCCTTTCATTTTCTTGAATAAGATCTTTGATCTTTTGATCATCTAAGTCAATAGACTTACCTTCAACAAAAGAAGCCACAAAAGAATATAATTCTTTAATCATGATGAAACAAAATGAAGATAACAAACACTACAAAGAAGATCTATCTAAGTGCGTCTAGACACCAACTTTGATACCAATGGAAATTCCCTTTATCTTTGTAGTGAAATATACCTAGAGGGGGGGTGAATAGGTATATGCTCCAATATTTATCTTCTTTTTAAAACAATGCAATTCTAAATGCTTAATGAAAATTGCAAACAAAGACACACGATATTTACGTGGTAAAACCTCCAAAGAGGAAACATCCACGGGTTGATTCCACAACCACCGGCAAAAGCAAATCCACTATTTCAAACAGAGTTACACACTCAAGAAATCACACACGCTCTACAAGCTTTCACTCTCACTCTATCTTGAACCTAGTGATCTATTAAACCGACTTTATATCCAAGACCCCCTGTCTCTAGGAAGATTTCTTGCTCACCTATTCGAATCCTCCCGACCCTAGGCAAGACTTCTTGCTTGACTATCCAAGGCTTCACACCTCTAGCCAAGACTTCCTTACTTGACAATCCGAGGCTTCACACTTTTGCCAAGACTTCCTTGCTCAACAATCTGAGGTTTCACACTTCTTATCGAGACTTCCACTTGCTTAGCTATCCAAGTCCTTCCGACACTACCTAAGACTTACTAATGCTCAAATTAAAGAATCACTCAAAGATATGAGACTTTCTACCTCTTCACAAGGCATCTAAGTGATCATGAATGCAAATTGCAAACAAGCACTCAACATAGAAAATGATGATCAACAAATTCTATGGACATGCAACTAGATGACTAGATTATGCTTTCAAAGATCAATCACAAATGCATCTAGACAACTTAAGCATGTTATCAACTAAGAACCAAATCAATGAAATGAATATACCAATTGATGTAGATCTATTTCTTAGAAAATGAAATTAAATCTAGAAATAGTCAAACAAGCATAAGAACAAAAGATTTCTAGAAACAATTTCATGTTTATCAAGTTTAACACAGATCATTCGATATATCACAAATCTAGCTAAACTTGAAAATCAAATCAAAAAACCACAAAATGATATCAAAATCATCCTAGTCATGCTTCTTAATCAAATAACATCAATCAATAAGAAGATCTAAGAAGAAAACTAAGAAGAAGATGATTTTACCAACAAGGATGCAATCACGAACTGAAGATCAGATCACAGCGAAAAATGTAGACATCATTTGGTTCTGAAAATGCTTGGGGTTTGTATAACTCTTCAAGACACTAGAAATCGGTTTTTGAATCAAGTGATTCGGACTAGAAATGAAGAAGTTATCACAAAAACAAAAATCAAAATGTTGAGAGAAAAATTCTGCAATTGTTCTTCAATTTCTCAACTTGTTCTTATCTTTTGAAATGAGAGGGAATGAGAGGTTTTAAAGAGAGAAAAGCCAAAAGACCAATTTACCCCTCCTTCATTATTGTCTCCCCCGAGATGGCACGTGGGTATCTCAGGGCAGAACACTCTTAGGGCCGAGATGGCCACGCGCCATCTCGGGTTGGTGCATGGTGATGGCTTAAGCCATCACACCTCACCCCTTGCGCTCTCCTCTCGTTCTTCGACCGTTCTTTGGCCTCTGAACTCCGAATTTGAATCTGTTTGAAGATTACAAACCGTGACTCCCTCACGGACGTGAGAATATAAGATACTCAACCCAAAAAATAAGAATTCAACTCGATATATGAAGACGAAAAAAATGTATGCAACATGAGTTGAAAGTGTAGTATCTTTTAACTTAAAACTCGAAATCAATAGTATAAGTAACCGAAATGACCGGAACTCAATCATGAAAAATCTAAGACTAAAATCATGTTCAAGATCCATGTTATACAAACATATAAACAAACAAACACATTTCACACAAGAATGCAAACTACATAGAGATAGTCTCCAATCATGCATTTTCCAAAACATGCTACTTTCATACCAATGCATGAGCATTCAACTTCAAGTGTGTGTGAATATGTTATACCAAATGATGCTCTACGATGCAGGGACACATATGAATGAATTGTGTGTGTGCGCGTCTTTAATGATGCACAACTAAGCAGGGACACATATGAATGAATTGTGTGTGTGCGCTATTAAAGATGCACAACTAAGCAGGGAAACATATGAATGAATTGTTTGTGTGTGCGCCTACGCCTTGGAAGAGGAAGAAGGATCTCGATACCTTATCATCCAAGAATACTACCAATCCTCTTGAAGACAAACTTTGCATCATAAGAAGTTGTTTTTTTTCCTTGAAGCTCTTATCATAACGAACCACTTAAGCAACTAAGCAATACAAAGAAATGAATTTTTGTTATGGAATCAAGCCAACACAAATCTAGGACCTAACAATCTCCCCTAGGACCTAACAAGAATTTGTTCCAGGCGAAAGTATTTTAATCAACCCTTTAATCTTTTATGCTTCATTAATGCCAAAGTAAATGTCTTGTCATAATGATGTGTCTTAATGGTGAACATGTAAATTCAATTTGACCACTCACGTGAAATCTCAATGATTGCGACGTTTTGGAGTCCTGACAGTCTTGGTAAGTTCTTTTCTTAACACGTGTCTTCCACCGCTTCATGTCTCAATACCGTTTATGAGAAACGACCTATGTGTCTCCTAGTGCACCGCTTACATCATCAAATCTGACTTTGATTCTTTTCAGCTTCTTGTGATCCTAGGGTTTCATTTTATTATCCCTTTAAATGCTCCACTGAATGGAGTTGTTCTGGTTTAGCAGAGGAGAATGCTATGTCGTTTCAAAACTTACTGTTTGCTGCCCAGGAATCGATGCTCAATGCCAAACAGAAAGCAGAGCAGGCCAAACAGAAAGCGGAGCAGGCCAATTCGTTCTATGAGCAGAAGATTCAAGACTTGGAACGCCAAGTTTTGACGGTCAAGTCCCTATAAAAGAAGGACAGGCTGGAACTTGAGGTCCAGGAGGTCGGGAGCTGTCGATCAAGAACCATGTGAACCGGTCCCTGGAATCTCTTCGGACTCAGATGAAAGAGTGGAGAGCTTGCTGCCGCAGCCGATGTAAAGAGCCTCATCCTATGCATGTGGAGGTTTCATCAGAGCATCTCTCTCGACCTTCTATGCCAGTCAGGAATCCGGCGTAGAAGGTTTGACTCATGATGTTGGCCCGATGCCTGGAGTAGATGGATGATTCGGTCGATACAATTGCTTGGCCTTCAAATGAAAGTCTCCTCCATGAGTATGAAATGGTGCCTGACCCGAGCATCAGTAAAAGTTCCAAATCCTCTTCCCAGCCATCGTCATTTTTTTGTAAAAAAATTCCACCTTATAATTACAGTTGATTAATGGAATTCTAAATTTTTTTTCAACTGCCTTGTTCTGCCAAGTATTTTGTGTCCATTCTGCTTGATTTATTGCCCGAGTAACTTCACCGTGTATCTTGACTTGGTTTGTTAAGAACTTTTTATCGGCTAACTTTATGTCTTTGTGCCAAGTATCTTATTAAACTGGCTAATTTTTATGTTCGAGTAACTTCACCGAGTATCTTATTAAACTAGGTTTCGTTACCCGGAATAATTTTTAACTCCAAGTATCTTATTAAACTGGCTAATACATTTCTTTGCGCCACGTATCTTATTAAACTGGCTTATATTATTAACCGAGCCAAGTATCTTATTAAACTGGCTTAGATTTATACTCGCATTTCATACTTGGTTGCTACCCAAACATTACATAAAGGCTTACCATGATCATATGTTCAAGTCCTTACATAAGTTACTGTGGACGTCCCCTTAGTTTTGTATGTGTAAGGTAATCCGAATCGTTAAGCTTTGAACTGCTTAACACAGCTGCGCATTTCACCGGGATATTTCCCGACAGCGCCCCGAGCCATTTTCTAGAATCTGGTGCATCGGGTTTGTCTTTTTGCTAAGGTCAACTAACCTTGCTAGACTGGCCTGCTCCTTCGAGCTTCTCCGCCCATTCTGGAATTTTTCAAGATTAATGGTCTCGAGCATTCTATTTTCATGTTCTTATTATCATGCTTTAGATTTTAGAAATTCTGAGTTTGGTTTTTATTTATAACTGTAAAAATAACAATGATTTAAATTTCAAAGCTAATAATTAACCTAACTAAAATTATCCTAACTAAAAGGGAATCAAAATTTCAAGGATAAAAAATCTTCAAATATTGGGCGTTGTATGGTTGGGGTAAGACCCCTCTATCTGGCTGTGCAATCCAATATGCTAAATGACCAGATACTCCTTCAATCTTGTACGAGCCTTCCCACTTGTCAGCCAAGAAACCCGCAGCTTTGTTTTTTATATTCAGTGACAGCTTTCTGAGCACCAGGTCTCCTAGTTGGAATTTTCTAATTCGAACATGAGAATTGTAGTGGCGAGCCACTATTTGTTGATATGCCATATTTCGTATTCGGGACTTCTCCCTTTTCTCTTCTAGCTCATCCAGACTTTGTAGCAACATATCAACATTCTGGTCTTCATTATATAGCCTGACCCTGGGTGACGCATATGATGTTTCTATAGGGATAACAGCTTCTGTTCCAAATGCTAAAGTGAATGGAGTCTCTCCTGTAGAAGTTCTTGATGTCGTCCGATATGCCCATAATACCTCGGGAAGTTTAACTTCCTTTTTTGGCATCTAGCTTTGCTTTGAGTGTATGCTTGATGATTTTTGTTTACTGCTTCAGCTTGCCCGTTTTTTTGGGGGTGGGCAGGTGTGGCATAGTAATTGGCAATTTGATACTCTTTGCACAGCTGTCTGAATTTCAGATTATTGAACTGGGTGCCGTTGTCAGTGATGATAATGTTTGGGACTCCAAACCTGTAGAGTATATTTTTCTTCACGAAATTTATGGTATTTTCTTCTGTGATATGCACTAATGCTTCAGCTACTGCTCACTTTGTGAAATAGTTAATGGCTACTATTGCATGCTTCGCTCCACCCCCTGTCCCTGCTGACATTGGGCCAAATAAGTCCAAGCCCCACATAGCAAATCGCAATGGGGACGTAAGGCTTCTAAGTTATTCAGGGGGTTGTCGGATATCGTTAGCAATCCTTTGGCATGCATTGCAGCTTTTCGAACATTGTTGTGCATCCGAGAATAAAGTGGACCAATAATAACCTTGCCTGAGTACCTTGTGTGCTAAACGTTTGCCCCTAGTATGGTTTCCGCATACTCCACCATGGATTTCCTGTAGTATCTGATATGCATCTTCCTCTGATACTCATCTTTGGAGTGTTCGGGAAAACCCCCTTCTGTACAGTTCTCCTCCGATTAATGTGTATCTTACTGACCGATAACTGATAAGTTTGGCTTGTAGAGGATCTTCCGGGAGTATGCCTTCTTTCAGGAACCTTTTTAGCTGAGTCATCCAACCGTCTGATGGTGTTCGGATTTATGAGATTTCAAATTTTTTTGGCTCAATTGTGCTCGGTTTGAGGAGATGTGCGACCGAAATAGTTTTTGGCCTGATTATGGTCGTTGATAATGCTAGCTAGGACAAGGCATCTGCCTTTTCATTCTCCTCCCTGGTGGGGATCTGGGCAATATTATATTCTTTGAATTTATGAAGGAGTTGTTTTGCTATGTCACGATAAGCTATCATACCTTCATCTCTGGCTTGGTATCGTCCAGGACTTGGTTGACGACTACCTGTGAGTCACTAAATATCTCGACCGCATCTACTCCGAGGGATATGCAGACTCTGAGTCCAGCTAGTAGCGCCTCGTACTCGGCTTGATTATTTGTTGCTTTGAAATTGAATCTCATGGCACACTCGACATCATCTCTTTTCGGGGTGCAAACTATGATCCCTGCCCCGCTATCGTGAGTGTTTGAAGAGTCATCGACATATAATTTCTATGAGAAACTCTTGTCCAATATCTTTTTTGCTTCCAGGTTTAGTTCTGTGAATTCTGCTATGAAATTTGCCACTGCTTGGCCTTTGAGAGATGTCTTGGGGACTTACTTGATATCGAATTCACTTAACTCGATTGCCCATTTGGTTAGTCTTCTTGAAATTTCTAGCTTCTGTAAAATTTGCTTAAGTGGCCAGTCGGTGAGAACCTGGATTGTATAAGCCTAAAAGTATGGCCTTAGCTTCCTTACTGTCAAAACCAATGCTAGGGCCAGTTTTTTCTACCTATGAATACCTGGTTTCAGCTGGAAGAAATGCCTTGCTGGTATAGTATACTGGCCTCTGTACTCCATCTTCTGTTTTGACTAGAAATGAGCTTGCTGCTAATTCCGTAATTGATAAGTACAAGTGGAGTATCTCTTCCATTTTTGGTTTCGAAAGGATAAGAGTTTCCCCTAGGTACTCTTTGATTTTTAAGAATGCTTGCTAGTATTCTTCGTTCCATTCGAGTCATTTTCCTTTTTTAATTACTTGTAATTAAAAAAAGGAGCACATTTGTCTGTGGCCTTTGAAATAAATCTACCCAAGGAAGCTAAGCATCCTGTTAAGTGCTGCACTTCTATTAGCGTCCTTAGTGAAGTCATTTTTTGTAGGGCTTGGATCTTTTCAGGGTTTATTTCGATTCCCCTCTAGTGAACTTGGAAACCCATGAACCTTTCTAAAGGAACTCCAAATAGGCATTTGTTCTGATTCAGCTTCATTTGATATCTCCTCAAGAAGTCAAATGTCTCTCGCAGGTCTGAGGTATGCCTGTCTGCCAAGATGCTCTTGGTCAACATGTCATCTATGTAAACTTCCATGTTTCTTCCTATTTGGCGTGCAAAGATTCTGTTGACCAGCCTTTGGTATGTTGCCCCAGTATTTTTTAGCCCGAAAGGCATTACTGTGTAACAGTATAAGCCTTGATCGATTGTGAATGCCATTTTTTCCTCATCAGCCTTATTCATCCGGATTTGGTTATATCCTGAGTAGGCGTCCATGAAACTGAGTAATTTATGGCCTGATGTGGCATCAACCAGTTAGTTTATCCTTGGCAGTGGAAAACTGTCTTTTGGGCACGCATTATTCAAATCTGTGAAATCTACGCACATTCTCTACTGACCATTTTTCTTCTAGACAAGGACCACATTAGCTACCCATTGAGGGTAGCTGATCTCTCTAATTGACCCTACATCGAGTAACTTCTCCAATTCCTGCTTGATTGCCTGAATTCTTTCGAGATTGAATGACCTTCTCTTTTGTATTACTTATTTTACATTCGGGTCTATCGCGAGATGATATAATATTATTCGGGCATCTATACCGACCATTCTTCATGACTCCAGACGAACACATCATTGTACTCTTTGAGCAAATCAGTGAGGCTTTGTTTAACTTTTACTTCCAAATTGGCCCCAAATCTTGATCTTCTTGTCTGGTTTATCTTCTTTCAAGATTAATTCTTCAACCTGTTCATTTTTGGACTCCTTCGGTTCTTCGCGTGGGTTAAACTCGAATGATAGTGACTCTTTGTTCTAATTTAGCTGTGTTATAGTGCATACTTGTCCACCATTGTCTCTATCTTTGAAACTGAAAAATTAGCTCTTCGGGCCATCTCCTGGGACCCCTTGACTACTTCGACCCCCCGTTCAATCCAGAATTTGATCATTAGGGGGTAGCTAGCTGTTACGGCCTTAGTTTTATTCAAGAATGGTCGACCTAACAATGCGATATAAGGCCAATTATCTTAGTCTACCACTATGAAATCGAGTAATACTGTTCTTTGACAAAGTGCTACTCCAATTTTTAAGGGCAACTTTGGGGTCCCGAGAGACTGTACCTCAACTCCCCCGAATCCTTTGAATGGGGTATGAAAAGGCTGTAAATCCTTTCGGTCCAACTTGAGTTGATCATAGATAGCTACGTTAAGAATATCAATCGAACTACCATTGTCTATTAAAATTCTCATGACTTCCCTGTGTCTAATTCGAGCACATATGACTAGGGCGTCATTTGGTCGAACATCGATCCCATGTGAGTCAGCTTCTGTGAATATTATTGGGTCTCATCCTTCATTTACCCTTTTCGGGTTTGGTTTGACAGAGTTAATATCAAAGTTCTGTCTTGCCTCCACCGCTTCTCTGATTTCCTAAGTTCGCTCTCTGTTACTTCTTCCGGTTGATGGTTCTCCAAAGATTGTTTGTATTACTTTATTGACCTCGGGGCTGGCCCTTTGGTTTCGACCGGATCTATGATCGGCCCTAGTCTCTTTCTTCGTTTCTGGCCTCTCATCTCTTTTCAAGATTATTTCTTGTAAGTGTCCTTCCCGAATGAGGGTCTCTATGTAGTCTCTAAGCTGGTAACATTTGGAAGTCTCATGACCGGTTATTTTGTAGAATCTACAGTACTTTGTTGTATCTCACCAGGCAAACTGAGACTGTCGACGTGGCTCTTTTACCAGATTCTTCTCTTCCAATATGGCTAGGATTTCTTCCTGCTTTTTTCATAGAGGGGTGTAGTTTGTGTATTTTCCTCGACATTTCTCCGTGGTCTGGTAGGCAATACGCCCATTTCCTCCGTTCTTGCTTCTTTCGTTGTCGTTTCCTATTTGTTTTCCTATTTGTTTTTCCATTTGGTTCTGTACCTTTGACTTGGCATCTTTTTGTTCGGGTTTTCCTCCGTGCATGTAACATCCTCCCGTGGCTAACTCCTCTTCTTCGGCTAGTGCATATCCTCCCGCCACGTCCATCATATCTGTATATCTGGTTAGACGGGCCTTTGTTAAGTCAAAAGATAGTCGTCCATTTTGTAAATTGTTTATGAACACAACAATTATTGCTTCGTCATTTGCACTGCCGATTTCTGATACCGCCTGGCCGAATCTTCCCAGGTATTTTTTTAACGACTCATCTTTCCCATGTTTCAGCTGAGAAAGGTAAGTCACTCATTTTTTCCTGTGTAAGTTGCCCATAAATTGTCTTGAGAAACTTCCGCTTAATTTACCAAAACTTCTAAGGCTTGCTGGGGGCAATCTTCTGAACCATCTTGAGCTTGTGTCTCCTAGAGTCTGTGGAAAGTTGAGACATAGTAAAAGGTCGATGTGGGCATACTGAGTCATTGCCCTTTTATACCGTCTGATGTGTTCTTTAGGATCTGTATCCTTCTAGAACTGTTCCATGTGTGGCATCCTGAATCTTTCTGGAAATGGGGTTCGCATGAAGTCCCTAATGAATGGACTATCAAAATCGTCGTCGGATAAGTCATTGTACCCATATCGTCTAACCAGTGCATCCATTTGACGCCTATTATTTTCAACTTCTCGGGTCAGGCTCTGAATTATAACATCTCTATCTCCCACTGGATCTCCATGATGGTTAAACCGTCGAATGACTGTCATGCATTTTTCCAGCTTCTCTTCACTTCGTTGTCGAGTCTTACGGGTTGATCCTTACAGGCGTATGGTTCCGTGATGACGCTTGAGATGGTACCGATCACTATCCTCTGATGATGACGACCGATCCCTGTGCTGGTCATGCTTGCGGTGTCTATCATGGGCTATCTGACCATGGCTCTGTCTTTGGCGTGGTTGCTCTTCTTCGGGTGTTTCTCTTCCTGCTTGATTAATTGGAATAGAGTTCCTACCAGCTTCTGGTGCATCTGGTTTTGGCCTAACTATAACCGAACGAAGCCTTGTAAGTGGGGGATTAGGAGGTTACGTTTCTTCTGCAGCTAGTAGATCAACTCCTTCCTTTGCCGCGTCCGCTACCAGCTGTTGTAGTGCCTCAAGGAAACATCGTGTCAGGTCTTCACTGATCGGAGGGATTTGTTGGATCCCTGCCAGAGATGTTGGTTGGTTCTCAGTGGTCGTGGCGAGATCTCATGAACTACTGCTAATATGAATATTATATGGAGATTTTTGGATATCCCTAGAACTGTTTCTGCTTCCCGTCATTACTTTTAATCAAATCGGAGGTTAGCCCCCTCCTTCTAACGCCAATTGTTGACTTCAATTTTTCGATGTGTGAGAAAGTCAACAAGATTGGATTTTAGCCATGACCTCAAAGAGAAAGAGAAGAAGAATACAATTTGAAAATAGTTAGACACAAGTTTTACGTGGTAAAACTCCGGTGATTGAAGAAACGTCCACGGGTGGTTGAACAAACAACAAAGCCAAAATCCACTATGGAAATAAAGATTTACAACCCTCGATCTCTCTTTTTTCTCTCTGTGCTCTTCTATATCTTCTTATGAGGAGACTATGGGTCTATTTATACGTACATAGAACCCTAATCCTTTTTGTACAAGTAATGAAAGATTTTTGTATTGAATTACAATTGGTTACTTGTTGGAGTAGTCTTTATCTTCTTTCCTATTTCGGAGATTTGTATGGAGATCGAATGGGACTCTAGTAATATAGTCCATTTAGGACTTATTTCCTTACAAATGCATAGTCTTCTTGAAATAATAAAGTTGTTGCCTGATTTGTATCTTTTTTCTGTTTGGTATTCTATCCTTTTTGGAATTCTTCTTCGACGTGGATATCTTTACGTATTTTAATGACTTTTGATTCGTATGCGAGTTATGTACTGGACTTCTTTATTCAGATTTCTTCATATTTGTCCCGAGTAGAACATGATGTCAGCTGATCATAAGTAGAACATGACGTCAGCTGATCCCGAGTAGGTCTTGCTCAATACTTGCATTTATACTTACTCGGGTTCCTATTCTTTGGTGATATCTTGCGGGATATTTTCTAAATGCCTATTCGGATGTCCACTTGGCAATCTTATCCATCTTGTCAATGACGTGTACATCTGATAAAATTTACATATGACAATTAGTTTTATCAAAATATAAATATAAATATAAATATATATATATATATATTTATATTTATATTTTGATAAAACCAAGGCACACATATTGAACACTGATGTACATGAGACACAACCAAAAGTGTTTGCATAGGATTCAAACTCAAAAGTGTGTGAATCAATAAAGAGAAAGACAAAAACGTGAAATTAAGAATTGTGTTATTAAAAAAAAATTGCATGAGATGCAATGAATACATGCGTGAGACAGAGATTGATCAATGCATGATGGATAACCAAAAGATTATATATATATATATATTCAAATTACTAGAATTGTTCTAGATTTTTTTTTCTCTTGAGAAGAAAGAGTTTCTTCAAGACTTTTCTCTACATCCTCCATTCAAGTTCCTGAGATCGTGACGCGTCCACACGCAGTTACCAGTCCCGGAAGATAGCGAGGAAGATCAAGTGGTTCAGACAGGAGCATATCGTAAAGTGAAGGAGCCTCCAAACGTTGGTAACATTTTTTTCCTCTGATTACATCGATTTCAATTTCCTGTGTTTACATATTGTATGTATTAGTTCCGAAAAATAATTACGATCCCAAGTTCACCGGTCCCAGATACAGATTATGATCTGTATAAATATTTGAAAACCTAGTTCCGCTGCCTACATATTCAACGGGGTTCCAACAAATGGTATCAGAGTCAGGTTATTTTTTTGAACAAGAAATTGTTTTCGATGCTCCTGTATGTATGAATGTGTAGGCACCATATTTATGATTGTATGAATGTTTATAATTAAATTGTTTAATTTAAACATGGTTGGTCGTAAATTTTTATGGTACTGTAGATTTAAGGTTTATGGGTTGTATAATTTTTATTTTATTTATTTTTACTGTTATTGTATTATAAATAAATATAATTGTAAACTGTAAATGAAGAACTGGAAACGCGCGATGCCGAACACTGTTCATCGTACTGTTCACGGCGGTACTGTTCTTAGGCGCTGTTCACTGCGGGCATTGTTCACGGCAACGTTGTTCATGGGTACTGTTCATGGCGGGTATTGTTCACAGCGGTACTGTTCATGACACTATTCATCGGGGGGGTACTTTTCATGCGTATTGTTCATACGGTGTGAACAGTACTATTCACATCTTGAACGGTACCGTAGGCAAGTGTTGCCTAGTGTATTCCGTGCAGATTTCCTGTTTCTGATTCATGAGATGAATCGAAGTAACCTGAATAGACTGGAAGATATCTGAAATTACTAGAAGACCAAGGAATGTCTTGGGGATTTTTTTTGTTGTTGTAATTTTAGATTACAATTTTTAGGTTAAATAATCCACAGTACTCGGTCAATTCATGTATGTTTTATATTATGTGATGATAAAAGCATTATCATGCATACGTATGTCATTTAGAATAGATGTGCCTATACAAATATATTTGATATGTCATACATACATCATAGCCTGATACTTTATGTATTTTTTTTAATGTGATTAAAATCGGTAAATACATAAATGGCTATGAATAATAAGATTAGTTTTTTAATGGTTAGAAAACTTGGTAATTCTCATTAATGTTAATCTAGTTTTTAAAGAGTTTAATAAGTTAGATTAATAGGGTCATTTATTGTAATTATGATTAATATGATTAATAACCTAATAATAAATGAACCGAATAAAGTGTTAGAGTTTTAATAGTTAAAACTTAGTAAACACTATCATAATAATCTAAACTTAGTAAATAGTTTACTGAAGCTTTGATTGTTCACTAATAGATTAGATTTTTAATTGTTAAAAATCATTAATAATTTATTAGTTAATTATAATTTGGTTCTAATTAGTTAATATGCTAGATAACTTGATTAAAGTTAGTCGTTTAATCATGTAGAGTCTAGGTGCATTAACGGATAATAGAAAACCCTAGTTTTAAAATAGTGAGTGGGAGAGGGATATATGACATATATATCCCGCGGTCTCCATCATTAGTTAAACACCGTGAGATTCGAGTGGGGCCTCGTGACGACTTTGCTTTCGTCCTCCCTAATGAGGGTTTCCACAAAAGTTAATACCAAGGTTGACTTCCTAATGGATAAGATTTCTGAGGGTATTTCGGGATTAACCAACCCTAAGGTGGCAATTCTCGAGTTAAGCTCGTGAGATCTGAAATGGTGGGTTACACTTACGAAGGTTATGATTAAGTTTGTTAACTAAAAACCTGACATAATAAACGATGGTTGAATGATATGGAATAAGAGTTATTCTAGAATATCATTTGATTGAGAATGTCTCGGTCCAACATGCAAAGACTTGACCGACCCTAAGGCGGCACTTCTTTGTGGTATATTGGATTGTTGTGGTATAGTAACTAGTTTTAGAGTAGTTTTAGTTCGTTTAACATGTTCATGCATCATGTTTAAATTTATACCAAAGCACTCGCACTTGTTTTAAATAAATGATTGAATGAATGTTTTATTTATTTCAACAATAATGTCTTCTGCATTACTTCAAATTCTCGTAAACGATAAAGTAACTGGTGGTAACTACACTAAGTGAAAATTTATTATTAATGCAATATTGGTCACCAAAGACCTAAAGTTTGTGCTTACGGAGGAATGTCCTCCAACGCCTGCTGCCAATACCACACGAATTGTTCGTGAGGCATACGAGCAATGGGTCTCATCTGATGAGAAAGCCTGAACATATATGTTGGCTTCTATGACAGACGTGGTTGTTATAAAGCATGAAGCAATGACTTCATCATTCAAAATCACGGAGTCATTGCAAGCTATGTTTGGGCAGCCCTTCGAGTAAAAGCGACACGAAGTTGTTCGTTCAGCTATGCCCACTCGTATGAAGGAAGGTACGTTAGTTCGGGAACATGTCCTGAGCATGGTGTTCTACTTCAACAAGGCAGAAGTCAATGGCAGGGCCATTGACGAACCCAGCCAAGTGAGCATCATACTGATGACTCTTTCTAAGAGTTTCGATCGGTTTAAGATTAACTACGAGATGAACAAGTTAAGGTTCAATCTCACACAGTTGCTCAATGAGCTCACTACCTTTGAGTCATTGACAAAAGACAACAAGGGCAAGACCGGTGAGGCAAATGCTATTGAACCATCTTCCTCCAATAATAAGAAGAGAAAGAGGTCTGCTGGGAAAGCGAAGGGTAAGCCCAAACACAAGAAAGCCCAAAAAAAGAAGAAGTCCAAGAAAGGTAAATATGATTTATTTGTTCTTGAGTCATGTTAAGTGGAAGATGATTCTTCATCCTTGATAGTTGATTCAGAGGCCACTAACCATGTTTGTTCTTCTTTACAATGGACTGATTCTTAGACACAACTAGAGGAGCAAGCCTTCTTAATGCGTGTGGGGTCAGGGATGTCGTGTCGGTACTAGCAGTGGACGTAATTGGATTACGTTTTTATAATAATTATATATTGTTGGACAATGTATTTTATATTCCTGGATTTACACGGAATTTAATTTCCGTTTCTAAGTTGTTAGAACAAAAATATTCTATTTCTTTTAATAATAAGTCTGTTATTAATGGAAAGAATGGTCTGAATATTTGTTTAGGAATTAATTAAAACAATTTGTATGTGTTAAGACCGTTAATACATACTACACTACTCAGCATCAAAATGTTTAAGGTTGAAAAACCAAAAACTAAACGACATGAGATTTCTTCAGATAAGGACACGTATCTTTGGCATCTAAGGCTTGGTCATATCAACCTTGACCGGATAGACAGACTAGTAAAAAGTAGACTTTTAAGTGAGTTAAAGGTTGGCACCTTACCTGTCTGTGAATATTGTCTAAAAGGTAAGATGACTAGTAGACCTTTTACTGGAAAAGGGCTTAGAGCTAAAGAACCTCTAGATAATTTACATACAAATATATGCGGACCGATGAATGTTAAAGCTAGGGGTGGTTATGAGTATTGTGTCACCTTTATAGATGACTACTCAAGATACGGATACGTCTACCTAATGCAACAGAAGTCATAAACATTTGAGATGTTCAAAGAATTCTGAGCTAAAGTTAAGAATCAATTAGGCAGCACTATCAAGTCAATACGATCGAATCGTGTAGGTGAGTACCTTGACCAACAATTTGAAGACTTCATGGTCGAGCATGGGATAGTTTCCCAACTCACCGCTCCCGGTACACCTCATCAAAATGATATAGCATAGAGGAGAAATAGAATCTCAATGGAAATAGTAAGATCTATGATTAGTCTCTCATCATTACCAAATTCCTTCTAGTGATATACGTTACAAACAGTGGCATACATTTTGAATGTGGTGCCATCCAAATATGTTCCTAAGACTCCCCTAGAGTTGTGGAATGGTCGTAAAGCTAGTTTGCGACATTTCCACATATTGGGGTGTCCAGCACACGTGTTAAAGAACAAAAGTGGAAAGCTAGACTCCAAGTCCGTGGTCTGCCTGTTTGTAGGATACTCCAAGGAGACCAGAGGTGGACACTTCTATAGTCACAAAGATAACTAAGTATTTGTATCGATAAATGCAACGTTTCTTGAGGACAATTTTATTAGTGACCATAAACCTCGTTTTAAGATTATATTGAATGAGTTAGAGCCTGGTGAAACTAGTGTTTCATCAATAAGAGTTGTTGATCCATAAACATTTGAGAGTCAGATGGTTCCTAATCAGGATACACTACCACCTAGACATAGTGAGAGGCTTGTGAGACAACCTGAACGCTATTTAGGTATAAGTGAGGGACAAGGTGTTGTCTCTGCTGATAGTGTGGATGATCCATTGACATTTAAGAATGCAATGGAAGATCTTGATAAAGAGGAATGGCTTAAAGCCATCAATCTCGAGATGGAGTCCATGTACTCTAACTCAGTCTGGGATCTTAAAGACTTACCAGATGGGGTAAAACCCATAGGGTGTAGGTGGATCTACAAGAGAAATAGAGAAGTAGAGAGGAAGGTAGAGACCTTCAAAGCAAGGCTAGTGGCCAAAGGTTATACCCAGAAAGAGGGGGTCGATTATAAAGAGAACTTCTCGCCAGTAGCCATGTTTAAGTCTATTAGGATTCTCTTACCCATTGTTGCCTATTTCGATTAAGAAATTTAGAAAATGGATGTCAAGACTGCATTCTTGAATGACAATCTTGATGAGAGCATTTATATGATGCAACCAGAGGGATTCGTGTCTCAAGATCAAGACCAAAAGGTTTGCAAGCTGTAAAGGTCCATCTATGGACTTAAGCAAGCATCTAGATCGTGGAACATTAGGTTTGATGATGTGATCAAAACCTATGGCTTCTAGCAGAATGTCGATGAGCCTTGTGTCTACATGCGCATCATTGACAAGAAAGTAGTTTTCTTGGTCCTATACGTAGATGATATTCTACTCATTGGGAATGATGTTGGAGTGTTGTTTGATGTAAAAGGTTGGTTGGCTAGCCAATTCCAAATGAAAGATATGGGAGACGCGAGTTATGTTCTAGGGATCCAACTTATATGGGATCGTAAAAACAAACTCATAGCATTGTCTCAAGCATCATATATCGATAAGATTCTTATGCGATTTTCGATGCAAAACTCCAAGAAAGGTAATTTACCTTTCAGACATGAAGTTCGCATGTCTAAGGAACAGTGTCCTAAGACACCTCAAGAAATTGAGGATATGAGAAGTGTACCCTATGCATCTGATGAGTCTAAAACCATCAAAGTGTGGTGTCTTTGGGCAAAAGAATCTAGTGCACCCGGTGCATTGAATAGGATCAAAATGAAATACTTTATCTAGAACTGTCAATGGATAAAAGTTTTCATTTGAAGACAATCGGAGAGTCTATCTCAATCCTGAGATAAATGATGGACTTATGGTTGCAAGTGTTATCATTTGAGCTATCAATGAGTACGATTATATAGCATAGTCTATCCTCGATAGTTTGGTTGTATTCAATTGTTAATCGATAGAGGACTTCATTTATAGATATGGACATCGCGGCTCCATTTATTGAATGAGAGTAGAATACCATCGTATGGATGTTTTGAGCTATTGGATATCTTAACCTTAAGTTTTCAATAGTGTCTATTGAAACATGGCTTCTGGACAAGTCAAAATATCCAAGTTCAAAATGTGGTCATATGAGTAAATATGGTAACTTGGAGAGCTATAGGCGGTCTATGAGCTCTTGGCGATTACTGGTATTCTTCAAGAGGATACACTTTCTCCAATAAGGTTTTCTAGGGTATAAGTGAGTGACATCAACTTATTCTATCTTTATTTAAGAGTTCAATTTTAGTTCTTTAGTGGAATGAACTAAAATTAAATAGATCGGACCTAAGTGAATCATTTGTTGATTGTGATTGGGTTGTGTCTATTGAGCTTAAATTTAGATAGCCTGCCAAGATCCCCAATCCACACGAACTTGCATGGATCACTTGATATATTATACCGGACCAATTAAGGGGTCCATCTAGAATTGTATTAAGGCATGAGAACTTTTTTTCTTTTTGTAAGAATAGGTCTAGTTCATATGTGGACTTTTTATTAAGGTCCAATGGATTTAATAAAATAAGAAAAATAATATATGGCCCATATATATGGTATAGGCGGCAAGGCTATTAAGAATAGCTTAAATATATTATTTTTTATTTTATTATTTAATTAAATGGAAATTAATTAATTTGGTTATTAATTTATTATTTAATTAAAAGTCAAAATCTTTTTCCTAATAGGAGATGGTCTCCTAAAACTATATTATTGTTGGTAGCATAGTTAATGTTAAAGACTATATTTGATAAGTAGATAAATAAAAGGAATTATTTATCTAATCAAATTAGGAAGTCTTTAATATGGTTACAAATACACTTTTGAGTTGGATTAGGAGTTTTGGTGTTAGGATAGAATTCCTTTTTAAAAAGGATTCTTAACCACCAAGTAAATATACATAAGGAAAGGATTCTTAACTACCAAGTAATCCTTCTTAGGAAAAGAATAAACTCTCATAATCTATATCAATGATAAATTCAGCCAGCCCATATGGATATAGGAGAAGTTAGATTTCCTTTTAGATAAGGATTCTTATCTACCAAGTAAATCCACCAAAGGAAAGGATTCTTGCCAACCAAGTAAATCCTTTTTAGGAAAGGATTTATGATCCTATATATATGTGTGTGTGATTTTCGGCCAGCCCTAAGATTTTCTATGAGTAAATTTCGGACATGTTAGGAAAATTTCAAGAGAGAATTTGGCTTAGCATGAGAGAATTTTGAGGGAGAAAAATTTAGTTTTTTGCTCTAGACAAAATTCGATCAACTCATAGATATAGGGTGTGGAATTCGGCCAATGAGAAGAGAGAAAATGAGGACGTTTTTGTTTTCGATAGTACACTAGTATCCTTTACATCAAAAGGGTTTTGTGTACAACATCGAATCAAGGTCCACGTGAGTTTCAATCAAAATGACTGATAATTCACAAGTGGCCGGACGTTCTTGATTTTTCTCTTGGAGGATATTTGTAACTAAAAAAGAAATAGATTTTGTTTGTTTCCATCATCAGGTATACAATTTTAAGAAAGGGAGCCCACACTCATAGGTGATTCAAGTTCGTGATTGGATCTGAAGATCTTGCTGATTCAATTCGACGCTAGTTCAATCGTCACGAAAAAAAAAGGTACGATACTTTTTATATACATCAATTAATCTAGGTTAAGGTTCTTGTTATTAAAAGAGATTTTTTTTTATATACGCAAACCCTAAATTTATTTATTTTTATCACGCTTCCGTTGTGTTTTGAACCATTTTTTCCCTTCAGCCACATCAAACTCAGCAGGGAGCCCATCCCCAGGTTCCGGGCTACACATAAAAGAAGAAAGAAAGAATATCTTGATAGCGGGTTAAAGAGTTGTTTCATGATTCAAGTTGGGTGCCTACCCCCATTTTCAGGCATTAAAGACAAACTCAAAAGGAATCATCTGTCAGCATCTTCCTCCTGGTTATTCCCTCATGCCACTCTTTCCTTAAGGGGTTGCTCATCATCAAGTTGTCCAAGGGCGTGCCTGCTTGTTGTTCGACCTGCTTTCCAAGCATCACTTGGTCGACTATCGCCAGGAATTTTTAAGGGATTGGTTCGTTAGAGACCACGGCTCCCATCTGCTCTCCTCTATGCACTGCGTCTAAAGGCCATACTGACTAAGCCGAATCAACTTGATCCCCGACACTCCTTAGAAAATGGGTAAATCTTCTTTTACCTCCATGGGAGCAAGCCGGTCTTGCTCTGCCATGATGGTCTAATCTTCAATTTCCTTGGGAACAAACAAGACCTTCCCGATCCCAAGACTCGACGGAAGGGGAGACACAAGTTGTTTTCCCTTACCATTATAGCTCTCATCAGCGCCAGAGGTATGAGAGGGGCCCCGTTCCATCACCGGTGAAAATGGACATCTTTTTAGCCTTTGCCTGGATATCCTTTATGTCCTAGTCGTCAATGACAGATAGGTCGAAGAGTGGGGGCAACACTTCGGTGACCTGGTAGGAGGAAAAGAAATATCCATTCCCAAAGTAGGCTTCCACTTTTGCCTGCAGCTTAGATATCTGTGCATGTAGATCCAGGTTTTTCGCCTCTTACCTTCTGGCCTCCACCTTCCAATCATCCCTCTCCCTTTTACACCTCGCTGACTTCAAGGCATCCTGGTCGAAGGTCTGCTTTAGCCTCTGATAATCACTTTGGAGCTCAGCTAGCTCCCTCTTAGTCTTGTCCTAGTGATGGTCATCTCTTGTACCAGGTCCCGAGCTTGAGCAAGCAACCCCACAACAGTTTTAGCTTCGGCCTCAGCTTTTACAGCTCGTTCACGCTACGAGATCATCTTATAGCTCACATCGATATTGTACTTGAAAGCATACAGTGTACAATTCTCAAGTCATTACATAACCAGTTGGCCATTCAAATCGCAGGTGAAGGAAAATGATTACCTCGACCAAAAGAACGGATCTCTTAGTAATCAGGATGTCGGCAGGCATTGAGGCCATCAAGGAGAGGCTACCGGCTGGGCAAGAGACAATAAACCTGTTCACGACCTCGCCCTGGTCAACGAATCTAGATGTAGGCTGGGATCGGTCTCCGGGTCCCTCAACAACAATAGTTTTTAAAATCCTCCTTACTGGTATGGATGTTGGAGAAGGAATTGAAGCAGCAGGTACGCCAACCGAGGAGGTAGCAGCGACGTTGGCCTTAGTGGTAGAAGGGGTAGTAGAGGTGGCAACGATGGCAGAAACAGTAGCAGGATGGGAAGTCCCTTTACCACGCACCCTGGAGGATCGGGATGCGAACACTTCCAACATGGACTTAGGACGGGTAACAGAAGGGGTAGGAGCAAATCGAACTCCTATGAAAATGGGTTAATGCCCACCTTCCTAGATCAAGGTCACGAGAGGCCTTTCCTGATCTAGACTACCAGAAGAGGGAAGTGGGGTGTGAGCATGTGGAGAATCTTGAACATCGGGCGCAACAATAAAAACTGTAAAAAGAAAAAAAAATGAGTGAGGTTAGTATCAAAGTAAGCAATAGTAGGGTAAGCCAACTCAATTTAATTCTTACTAGGAGAGGCAGCAGAGATATGTAGGTACTGGTTCACCCTACGGGAATCGAAAGAGTCGGAGGTAGGGTACTTCATGTTCAAAAAGTTTCGGGCAATGATGGCTTTCAAGATCGCTTCAGACTCGGCTGGTAAAGAATTTCTGCCTTATGAGGACTTGTTGTTGAAGACAGTGGGAACCTCTTATTCATGCCTACCAATATAGATCTAGCTCTCTCACTCACTGCCAATCAGTACCCACTCATCCTTCCAGGGGGGATCCTTCTTGGCAATGCCTGGCACGATAAAGTTAAGCTTGTTCTAGCCTTTCTCGTAGAATTGCCCCCTTAAGCTGGGAAATAGGCTAGCTACCTGGGAAACATACACTAGTTCCTTGGCCCCAAGCTTCCTCATGAGATTGTCCCTCTCACATTGCTCCCTCCACATCATGAGAAAGCCCACCAGATGCCTATAAAGGCCTGGGGTCAATTAGAGGGGAGCAAGCTGCAGGGCGTGGAGAGCCTGCCGGAGAGTGGGGTGAAGAGATAACCTTACCCCGCTTCCAAGAGTAGCGAGGTGGATTGGAGCACGCCTTTGGTAGGAGTGAAGACATTATAGTTCTTTGAATGAATGGTGACGGAGATGCTTTCGGGGATGCCAAACTTGTTCCTCAACCGGTTAATCGACCTCTCTTTGACGGTAGAGTCGGAGATTACCCGAAAGTCATAAGGAAGAGCGAGCTCAAAAGGGGCACCAGTGTTGAGGTTTATGCCCTAAAGATGTAATTTGTAAATGGATTTATGAAATAAATAAAAGGAAAAGTTCAATTCATTCATGTTGTGTTGTTTATTTTATAACTTGTGCATATATTTAACATCCAAAATTGCCGGATGTAATCTCGAACTGTGTATATGAGTGTCATATACGGATGGATACAGTAAGAGACGTGCAATCTAAAGAGTCCATACATAGCAAATAAAGCTGGGTACTTTATTTGTGGTTAATCTATAGCTGCGGTTCATTCCGTAATGTACGATGATTCTATCCTGAATCATTCATATGAGATATGGGAATGGAGGCACCTTGTATGATGTGATCATATAGGACTGGGTCATGATCTATATGAATCTCTCACCAAGATCCGTTTACCGATGAGATTCATATATATCAACTAATGATAGCTATATGTGGGTGATCTTAATCCTGAGTGTCTTATCGACTCCTTCAGGTTAGATCGTGGTCTTTGATATACCATGGGTGAGGTCGGATGTAGTTCCCGATCAATATGCTTCGTATGTTGGGATTACGGTTTGGCATGTAGCTGGGAAGGTTTGTACATAATAGTGGAATACACTCCTTCTTATGAGAAGTAGATGGTAGTTCCCTTAAGGGTTGATTCGTGGCTTGGACAATATGAGCGTTCTCCTAGTTTCGTAAGGATATAGGATTTATTGTTCATTATAGAATCAACGATACTTAAAGGATATATGTAATTACAGAGGTATAACAGACATTATGACCCATCTTTAATTATGAACTACTGTTGAGGATCACACCATACGTAATAGCTATATCAATGGATACCGAGTTGTATCGGTCTGTGTAAAAACGTCTACAGTTGAGAGAGTGTAGCTTCAGGTTCTTAGTGGAATAATACCGGAGTTAATAATCAAGGAATATTAATTAAAGTGTTTAATTAATGATTCCGAGAATTATTAGAGCTCAAAATATTGTGGATTTATTAGGTCCCCTTGCTAGCCCGATCGATTTAGGTAACAAGGGTCACGGTAAATTAATTTGATTGTCTAGTTAATTGTGTTACAAAACTGACACGTATATATTCGGGAATTAATTGAATAATGAGATTATTTAATTAAAGAATGTTAATATTTAAATTAATTAAATAATTAGATTATTTAATTATACTGATAATTATGAATTATTAATTAACTATTAATTGGAGGGTGTTAGTTGATATATAGATTTAGGTAATGATAAAATAAAAGGATTATTTTATTTTAATAAATCATTTATCTAAGTATTTGAATTTAAGTTTAAATTTAAAATACTTATTATCACTTTTAATATATTAGATATATTTAAAAGGATAATTAAATGATAGGTATCAATTATAATATAAGAGATTGCATTGGATGCAAATTGATGTATAGATACAAACAAGAATATATATATATAATAAAAAAAACGTTGACTTTTTATAAATCGCAAAGCACAAGTAGAATTGATATATATATATATATGAGAAGCCAAATAGAGTTTTCTGGTAAAAAAAAAATATGTGCAGGCGTTATATGTATATATATGAGCAAGCGTGTGGTAAAGATTTTAAAATAAAAAAAATGTGTTTTTTTTTTGTGTACCTGATACAAGCTGTTGGAGATAAAAGAATTATTTTTGTGCAAGTGTGTACATTAAAATAACACCAAAGATTGAAGAAAGAGTTTCTTCAAATTTTCTCTACATCTTCCATTTAAGTTTTTGAGACTGTGACGCGTCCACACGCAGTTACCAGATCCGGGAGATAACGAGAAAGATCGAGTGGTTCAGACAGGAGCACATAGTATTTCAGACAGGAGCACATCGTAAAATGAAGGAGCCTCCAAACGTTGGTATGTTTTTCTTCTTCTGATTTTATCGATTTGAATTTCCTGTGTTTACATATTGAATGTATTAGTTTCGAAAAATAATTACGATCTCAAGTTCACTAGTTCCAGATACAGAATATGATCTATATAAAAATTTTAAAACCTAATTCCGATGCGTGACCGGTGAACGGGGTTCCAACAATTGGTATCAGAGCCAATTTATTTTTCGAAACAGGGAATTTTTTTCCATGCTCCTGATGTATGAATGTGTAGGCGCCATCTTTATGATCGTATGAATGTTTATAATTAAATTGTTTAATTTAAACATGGTTGATCGTAAATTTTTATGGTACTGTGGATTTAAGGTTTATGGATTGTATAATTTTTTTTTATTATTATATTTTTATTTAACTGTTATTGTATT
Source organism: Dipteronia dyeriana (assembly GCA_032871835.1). Lineage (NCBI taxonomy): Eukaryota > Viridiplantae > Streptophyta > Magnoliopsida > Sapindales > Sapindaceae > Dipteronia > Dipteronia dyeriana. The sequence goes on along the minus strand of CM065299.1, from coordinate 70,047,012 downwards.
GTAAAATAAAAAATTGTAATCTGTAAATGAAGACTAGAAACGCGCACGTCGACGTACTGTTCACCGCGGCACTGTTCACCGACACTATTCACGTGGTACTGTTCACCGGGGGGTACTGCTCACGAGGTACTGTTCACACACGGTTCTGTTGGCAAGTGTTGCCTAGTGTGTTCCGTACAGATTTCCCGTTTCAGATTCATGAAATGAATCGTAGTGACCTGAAGAGACTGGAAGATGTCTGAAGTTACTAGAAGACCAAGAATTTTTTTTTTATTTTTTTTGTAATTTTTATATTCCAATTTTATTAGGTTAAATAATCTACAGTACTCGGTCAATTCATGTATGTTTTATATTATGTGATGATAAAAGCATTGTCATGCATACGTATGTCATTTAGATTAGATGTGCCTACACAAATATATTTGATATGTCATACATGCACCATAGCCTGATATTTTATGTATTTTTTTAATGTGATTAAAATGGGCAATATACATAAATGGTTATGAATAATGAGATTAGTTTTTTAATGGTTAGAAAACTTAGTAATTCTCATTAATATTAATCTAGTTATTAAAGAGTTTAATAAGTTAGATTAATAGGGTCATTTATTGTAATTATGATTAATATGATTAAAAACCTAATAATAAATGAACCGAATAAAGTGTGAGAGTTTTAATAGTTAAAATTTGGAAAACATTTTCATAATAATCTGACCTTAGTAAAAAGTTTATAAAGGATTAGATTATTCACTAATAAATTAGATTTTTTTTTAAATCATTAATAATTTATTATTTAATTAGAATTTATTTCTAATTAGTTAATGTACTAGATAACTTGATTAAAGTTATTCGTTTAATCCTGTAGAGTCTAGGTGCATTAATGGTTACCTAATTTTAAAATAGTGAGTGGGAGAGGGATATATGACATATATATCCCACGGTCTCCATCATTAGTTCAACACCATGAGATACAAGTGGGGCCTCGTGACGGCTTTGCTTTCGTCCTCCCTAAGGAGGGTTTCCACAAAGGTTAATACCAAGGTTGACTTCCTAACGGATAGGATTTCTGAGGGTATTTCGGGATTGACCGACCCTAATACGGCAATTCTCGAGTTACGCTCGTGAGATCTGAAATGGTGGGTTACACTCACGAAGGTTTTGATTAAGTATGTTAATTAAAAACTTGACTGAATGAACGATGGTTGAATGATATGGAATAAGAGTTATTCTAGAATATCATTTGATTAAGAATGTCTCGGTCCAACATGCAAAGACTTGACCGACCCTAATGCGGCACTTCTTTGTGGTATGTTGGATTGTTATGGTATGTTGGATTGTCGTGGTATAGTAACTAGTTTTAGGGTAGTTCTAGTTCGTTAAACATGTGCGTGCATCATGTTTAAATTTATGCCAAAGCACTCGCACTTGTTTTAAATAAATGATTGAATGAATATTTTATTTATGTCAGCAACAATGTCTTCTACATCACTTCAAATTCTCGTAAAGGACAAATTAACTGGTGATAACTACACTAAGTGGAAACTTAACATTAATGCAATATTGGTCATCAAAGACCTCAAGTTTGTGCTTACGGAGGAATGTCCTCCAACGCCTGCTGCCAATGCTACACGAACTGTTCGTGAGGCATACGAGCGATGGGTCTCATCTGATGAAAAGGCCCGAACATATATGTTGGCTTCTATAACAGACGTGCTTATCACAAAGCGTGAAGCAATGACTTCAGCATTCGAAATCATGAAGTCATTGCAAGCTATGTTCGGGCAGCCCTTCAAACAAAAGTGACATGAAGTTTTTCGTTCCGCTATGCTCACTCGTATAAAGGAAGGTACATCAGTTCGGGAACATGTCCTGAACATGATGTCCTACTTCAACAAGGCAGAAGTCAATGGTGGGGCCATTGACGAAGCCAGTCAAGTGAGCATCATACTAACGACTCTTTCGAAGAGTTTCGATCAGTTAAAGAGTAACTACGGGATGAACAAGTTAAGGTTCAATCTCACACAGTTGCTTTATGAGCTCACTACCTTTGAGTCCTTGACTAAGGACAACAAGGGTAAGACTAGTAAGGCAAATGTTGCCAAACCATCTTCCTACTCTAATAATGATAAGAGAAAGTGGTCTACTGGAAAAAGCGAAGGGTAAGCCCAAACCCAAGAAATCCCAAAGCAAGAAGAAGTCCAAGAAAAGTAAATATGATTTACTTGTTCTTGAGTCGTGTTTATTGGAAGATGATTCTTCACCCTGGATAGTTGATTCGGGGGTCACTAACCATGTTTGTTCTTCTTTACAATGGACTGATTCTTGGACACAGCTAGAGGAGCAAGCCTTCTCAATGCGTGTGGGGTCAGGGGATGTCGTGTCGGCACGAGCAGTGAGCGTAATTAGATTACGTTTTTATAATAATTATATATTGATGGACAATGTATTTTATATTCCTGGATTTATGGAATTTGATTTCCGTTTCTAAGTTGTTAGAACAAAAATATTCTGTTTCTTTTAATAATAAGTTTGTTATTATTGGAAAGAATGGTCTGAATATTTGTTCAGGAATTAATGAAAACAATTTGTATGTGTTAAGACCGTTAATACATAATACACTGCTCAACACCGAAATGTTTAAGGTTGAAAAACAAAAAAACTAAACGACATAAGATTTCTTCAGATAAAGACACGTATCTCTGGCATCTAAGGGTTGGTCATATCAACCTTGACCAAATAGACAGACTAGTAAAAAGCGAACTTTTAAGTGAGTTAAAGGTTGACACCTTACCTGTCTGCGAATCTTGTTTGGAAGGTAAGATGACCTAGAGACCTTTTACTGGAAAAAGCTTAGAGCTAAAGAACCGCTAGAGCTTATACATACAGACGTCTGCGGACCAATGAATGTTAAAGCTAGGGGTTGTTATGAGTATTATGTCACATTTATAGAAGAATGCTCAAGATACGGATACATCTACCTAATGGAATGGAAATTGGAAACATTTGAAATGTTTAAAGAATTCCGAGCTAAAGTTGAGAATCAATTAGGTAGAACTATCAAGTCAGTACGATCGGATCATAAAGGTGAGTACCTTAACCAAGAGTTTGAAGACTTCTTGGTCGAGCATGGGATAGTTTCACAACTCACAGCTCCTGGTACACCTCAGTAAAATGGTGTAGCGGAGAGGAGAAATAGAACCCTGATGGAAATGGTGAGATCTATGATTAGTTTCTCATCATTACCAATTTCTTTTTGGGGATATGCGTTATAAACAGCAACATACATTTTGAATGTAGTGCCATCTAAATTTGTTCCTAAGACTCCCATAGAGTTATGGAATGGTCGTAAATCTAGTTTGCGATATTTTCGCATATGTGGTGTCCAGCACACGTGCTGAAAAACAGAACTGGAAAGCTAGACTCCAAGTATGTTGTCTGCTTGTTTGTAGGATACTCCAAGGAGACCAGAGGTGGACACTTCTATAGTTCTGAAGACAACAAAGTATTTGTATCGACAAATGCAACTTTTCTTGAGGACAATTACATTAGTGACAATAAACCTCATTCCAAGATTGTATTAAATAAGTTGGAGCCGGGTGAGACTAGTGCTTCATCAACAAGAGTTGTTGATCCACAAACATCTAAGAGTCAGATGGTTCTTGATCAGGATACACTACCACCTAGATGTAGTGAGAGGGTTATGAGACAACCTGAACGCTATTTAGGTATAAGTGAGGGACAAGGTGTTGTCTCTACTGATAGTGGGGATGATCCATTGACATTTAAGAATGCAATGGAAGATCCTGATAAAAAGGAATGGCTTAAAGCCATGAATCTTGAGATGAAGTCCATGTACTCTAATTTAGTCTGGGATCTTATAGACTTACCGGATGGGATAAAACCCATAGGGTGTAAGTGGATCTACAAGAGAAAGAGAAGAGTAGATGGGAAGGTAGAGACCTTCAAAGCAAGGCTAGTGGCCAAGGGTTATACCCAGAAAGAGGGGGTAGATTATGAAAAGACCTTCTCACCAGTAGCCATGTTTAAGTCTATTATGATTCTCTTATCCATTGCTGCCTATTTCGATTACGAAATTTGGCAAATAGATATCAAGACTGCATTCTTGAATGGCAATCTTGATGAGAGCATCTATATGTTGCAACAAGGGGGATTCGTGTCTCCAGATCAAAAGCAAAAGGTTTGTAAGCTGTAAAGGTTTATCTATGAATTTAAGCAAGCATCTAGATCCTGTGAAAGAATGTGTACAAGGTTATGCTAAACAACCTGGGGGGGTGAATAGGTTGTCTCTCACTTATGACAAATCTTTCGAGACTAGTGACAAAACCTTTGATAAGCCTACAAATTAACATTCAACGTGATTGTTATGAGAAAACAATATATTCATGTATGCTTAAATCTCCACTCTTAGTCTACAAACATACAACAAGAATCAATATATCTTATGAACAAATATATTCAATGTAGATAACATTCCATAAGTTGTACTTAGAGTATTACAATGTGATACTTTACAACTTGAATGAAATATCACAAAATACAAAGTTATCTAACATACACAAAATATATTGTATAAGGAAATCAACTTACATATAAAGTTCTATCCACATTATTCAAATAACAATTAGCAATATAAGAGAGATAGGGATAGAGAAAAGTTGACACAAGATATAACGTGGTAAACCTCCGAAGAGGAAACATCCACGGGCTAGCAGCCACCGGCAAACAAAATCCACTAGTAGATAAGACAAGTACAATTTCTCAAGTGACCCCTTCACCTAGAAACTACCCTTCTATCCTACTCTAGAAGTTGTCGCCCTATGCTCAACAATCCGAGGCTTCACACCTCTTGTCAAGACTTCCTTGCTCACCTTATCCGGATCCTCACGACCCAAGGCAAGACTTTTTGCTCAACTATCCGAGTCTTCCCGACTCTAGTCAAGACTTTCTTGCTCATCTATCCGGATCTTCACGACCCTAGGTAAGACTTCTTGCTCAACTATCCAAGGCCTCACGCCTCTAGCCAAGACTTCCTTGCTTGAAAATTCGAGGCTTTACACCTCTTGCCAAGACTTCTTGCTCAACACCATAGGTTTCACACCTATTGTCAAGACTTCCTTCTCATAAGGCATCTAGATGATCATGAATGCAAAATGTAAACAAGCACGCAACATAAAATAAGATGATCAACAAATTCTATGGAAACTACAATTAATCAATGAGCACACAAAGTATATTTTTCTAGTTTATAATCCAAAAGTGACACCATACAAGATGATGCATGAACATATGAAATGTATGGATTAGGTACACTCCATGAAGATCTAGACATAGACAATAAAGTTCATAAAACAAGATTGTCTAGATCTTATGCATGAATAAAAATCTAGAGCATGCCAAATTTCCAAACACATACTTTAAACCTTGATTTTATTTATGTTACTAAAGCTTAAAATAAACATGCTCATGAAGTACATATTCAAGACTTTAGTACTAACACAAAAATGCTAGAAACACAGGATATGATCAATCAAATCTCTAGCAATCATTTAGAGCATATATTCATAAAAATAGTCAATTAAACTCTAATAGACTCTAAATATAAAATCAAATGTGCTAATCCTAGATTTATTTAATAAATGAGTTCTTGGCACATGATAAGACTGTTAATCATGAAAATAAAGTCAATCAAAGCACAAATAGTCTTAGATTCAAAGCTAGCACAATACAATCTCAAACATGTAAAAACATAGGTAAAATCAAAACCTAACTCAACATGTGAGATTTCAATTGAAACTCAATCTAGCTTTTAAATGAAGATCTATCATTCATCAACATTTGTTCAAGTCAAATACACAACAATAGGAAGAATACCTAAGGTAATTGAACATTAGAATCAAGGAATCAAAAGATAAACAACTACCTTGACAATTTCGAGTGCAGTCACGAAAATGGTGCGATCCACCAGAAAAATTGAACAAATGACTTCAAGGTTGCTTGGAGATGATAGAGGACTTCAATAAGAAACTTCTCCAACTTGAATCACTCAAATCGGATAAGAGATGAGAGAGATATGGTGATTCAAAGTTGAGAGAAAAAATCTGGAAATGTTTCTGCACTACATTTTCTTCTTCCTTAGAATGAAATGTGAGAGGGAGGGAGTTTATAAAGGAGAGGGAAAGAAAGGAGCTAAAAGACCAATTTGCCCTCATTTGGAAGTGCTCCCAAGAGATGGGGCGTGGGCATCTCGGGGCAGCAAGGTTATGCGGCCGAGATGGCCACGCGCCATCTCGGGCATGCACACCTACATGGCCTTTTGGCCATGGTGCATTCCCCTCGCACTTCCCTCACGTTCTTCCACCGTTCTCCGGCCTCCGAATTTGGAATTCGAATCCGTTTGCCAACTAAGAAATGTAACTCTCACACGGACATGTACATATAAGATACTCAACCCATAAAATAATAATTCAACTCGATAAACGAAGACGAAGACAATGTATGAAACATGAGTTGAAAGTGTAGTATCTTTTTACTTTGAACTTGAAATCAATAGTATGAGTAACCGAAATGACTGGAACTTAATCAAGAATGATTTAAGACTAAATACAAGTTCAATATCCATGTTATACAAACATATACACACACAAACACAATTCACACTAGAATGCAAACTACATAGAGATAGTTTCCAATCATGCATATTCCAAAACATGTTATTTCCAAACCAAAGCATGAGCATTCATCTCCAAGTGTGTGAATGTGTTATACATAGTGCACAATGATGCAGGGACACATATGAATGAATTATATGTGTGTGCCTATAAAGGTGCACAACGACGCAGGGACACAAATGTATGATATGTGTGTGTGTGCCTATAATGGTGCACAACTATGCAGGGACACAAATGTATGATATGTGTGTGTGTGCCTAAGCCTTGAAAAAGAAAAGAAAGGTCTTAATATACCTTTGTAAAATCATGAAGCATTTTTCTCTTTGAAGACTTAAACTTGCTTGAATAGTTGTCATTTCTTCTTTGAAGCTTGAATCATCATGAATCCTAGACAACTAAACAATACAAAGGAAATGTTGTTTGGATACAGAATAATACCAAATAAACTCACAGACCTAACATCCTGGAACATTAGGTTTGATGATGTGATCAAAACATATGGCTTCGAGCAGAACCTCGATGAGTCTTGTGTCTACAAGTGCATCATTGATAAGAAAATAGTTTTCTTGGTCCTATACGTAGATGATATCCTACTCATTGGAAATGTTGTGGGAGTGTTTTCTGATGTAAAGGGATGGCTGGCTAGCCAATTCCAAATGAAAGATTTAGAAGAGGCGAGTTATATTCTAGGGATCCAACTTATAAGGGATCGTAAGAACAAACTCATAGCACTGTCTCAGGCATCATATATCGACAAGATTCTTGTGCAATTTTTGATCCAAAACTCTAAGAAAGGTAATTTACCTTCTAGGCATGGAGTTCACTTGTCTAAGGAACAGTGTCCTAAGACACCTCAAGAAATTGAGGATATGAGACGTGTACCCTATGCATCGGCAGTAGGTAGTCTCATGTATGCTATGTTATACACGAGACCGGACATCTGCTATACAGTGGGAGTAGTCAGCAGATACCAGTCCAACCCAGGATTGGATCATTGGGTTGCTGTCAATACAATTCTCAAGTATCTTCGGAGAACGAGAGACTATATGCTAGTGTATTCCGGGTAGAATTTGATCTCGTTAGGATACACGGATTCTGATTTTTAGTCAGACAGGGATTCTAGGAAATTCACGTCTAGATCAGTATTCACCTTGGGTGGTGGAGCCATTGTATGGAGAAGTATCAAGCAATCTTGCATTGCTGACTCCACCTTGGAAGCCGAATATATAGTTGCTTGTAAAGCTGCTAAAGAGACTGTTTGGCTCCGTAAGTTCTTGAGTGATCTAAAAGTTATTTCAGATCTGGATAGGCCTATCACTTTTTATTGTGATAACAGTGGTATTGTGGCTAATTCCAAAGAACCAATAAGCCACAAGAGAGGGAAGCATATAGAAAGAAAGTATCATCTCATTAGAGAGATAGTGCAGAGAGGTGATGTGATCATCACCAAGATAGCCTCACAAGATAATCATGCTGATCCATTTACGAAGACCTTACCGGCTAAAGTGTTTTTGGGTCACCTAGATGGTCTAGGATTACGAGACATGTCTCACATGCTTTAGTGTAAGTGGGAGTTTGTTGGGGTTTATGCCCTAAAGATGTAATTTGTAAATGGATTTATGAAATAAATAAAAAGAAAAGTTCAATTCATTCATGTTGTGTTGTTTATTTTATAACTTGTGCATATATTTAACATCCAAGATTACTGGATGTAATCTCTAATTGTGTATATGAGTGTCATATACGGATGGATACAATAAGAGACGTGTAATCTAAAGATTCCATAGATAGCAAATAAAGTTGGGTACTTTATTTATGGTTAATCTATAGCTACGGTCCATTCCGTTATCTACGATGATTCTATCATGAATCATCCATATGAGATATGGGAATGAGGCACCTTGTATGAAGTGATCATATAGGACTGGGCCATGATCTATATGAATCTCTCACCAAGATCCGTCTACCGATGAGATTCATATATATAAACTAATGATGGCTATATATGGGTGATCTTAATCCTGAGTGTCTTATCGACTCTTTCAGGTTAGATCGTGGTCTTTGATATACCATGGGTGAGGTCGGATAGCCGTTCCCCATCAATATGCTCTGTATGTTGGGATATACCATGGGTGAGGTTGGATGCAGTTCCGGATCAATATGCTTCGTATGTTGGGATTACGGTTTGGCATGTGGCTGGGAAGGTTTGTACACAATAGTGGAATCCACTTCTTCTTGTGAGAAGTAGACGGTAGTTCTCTTAATAGCTGATTCGGGGCTTGGACAATATGAGCGTTCTCCTAGTTCCGTAAGGGAATAGGATTTATTGCTCATTATAGAATCAACGGTACTTAAAGGATATATGTAATTAGAGGGGTATAACGGACATTATGACCCAGCTCTAATTTTGAACTACTGTGGATGATCACACCATATGTAATAGCTATATCAATGGACACCGAGTTGTATCGATCTGTGTAAAAGCGTCTACAGTTGAGAGAGTGCAGCTTCAGGTTTTTAGTGGAATAACACCAGAGTTAATAATCAAGGAATATTAATTACAGAGTTTAATTAATGATTTCGAGGATTATTGGAGCTCAAAATACTGTTGGTCCATTAGGTTCCTTTGCAAGCCCGATCGATTTAGGTAACAAGGGTCACGGTAAATTAATTGGATTGTCCAGTTAATTTTGTTACAAAAGTGACACCTATATATTCGGGAATTAATTGAATAATGAGATTATTTAATTAAAGAATGTTAATAGTTAAATTAATTAAATAATTAAAATATTTAATTATATTGATAATTATGAATTATTAATTAACTATTAATTGGAGGGTGTTAGTTGATATATGGATTTAGGTGAAGATAAAATAATAGGATTATTTTATTTTACTAAATCATTTATCTAAGTATTTGAATTTAAGTTTAAATTTAAAATACTTATTATCACTTTTAATATATTAGATATATTTGAAAAGGATAATTAAAAGATAGATATCAATTATAATACAAGAGATTCATTGGATGCAAATTGGTGTGTGCACATATATAAGTGTTTGTATAGGATACAAACAAATATAATATATATATATATATATATATATATATATATAATAATAATAAAAACGTTGACTTTTTGTAAATCGCACAGTACAAGTAGAATTTATATATATATATAATAATAAAAAAAACGTTGACTTTTTGTAAATCGAACAGCACAAGTAGAATTAATATATGTGTGTGTGTGAGAAGCCAAATAGAGTTTTTTGGTGAAAAAAGTATGTGCAGGCATTATATGCATATATATGAGCAGGCGTGACAAAGATTTAAAAAGAAAAAAAAAATGTGTTTTTTTTTTGTGTTCCTGATACAAGCTGTTGGAGATAAAAGAATTATTTTTGTGCAAGTCTGTAAATTAAAATAACACCAAAGATTGAAAAAAGAGTTTCTTCAAATTTTCTCTACATCCTTTATTCAAGTTCCTGAGACAGTGACGCGCCTACACGCAGTTACCAGATCCGGGAGATAGTGAGGAAGATTGAGTGGTTCAGACAGGAGCACATAGTATTTTAGACATGAGCACATCGTAAAAAGTGAAAGAGCCTCCAAATGTTGGTATGTTTTTATTCTTCTGATTATATCGATTTCAATTTCATGTGTTTACATATTGTATGTATTAGTTTTGAAAAATAATTACGATCCCAAGTTCGCTGATCCCAGATATAGATTATGATCTGTATAAAAATTTTAAAACCTAGTTCCGCTGCATGACCGGTGAACGAGGTTCCAACAACCAGAGACCTAGACTGGTTCTTCACCAACCGCCTAACCATTAGAATCACGACTTGACTCCTCATCGATCAATTCTAAAGGGTTCTCGGGTCGATTCGAAAAGCCGAACCCTATGGAAACATTCCGGCATGAGCGACGGTACAAAGGAGGACGAAGATCGTCCTTGGTACCTTTACGAGCTCGCTTCCCATGTGTAAGGCTGGATGCCCTATCGCCCTTCACCATGCGCTCGATTGAAAGGGAAGTGTGAGAAAGATGATGGTATGATCGGGTTTTAAATAGGAGACGACAATGGTAACGGGTGGTGTCGATGATGAAAGCGTGATCTTCAGAGATTTCCTCGGTTCCAGCACGTCGTCATAGCGCATCAACTTCAAAATGAAGTTTTCCACGTGTAGCCTGCATTTAATGAGGGATTTCCTCCATGATTCGGGCGACTAAATGAGAGGGAAAATTTTCCAAATAAAACAGGAAATCTGACTCCAACCCTGACTCAATCACCAGCGTTCAAGTCAGAGGGGACTTCTGTTAATAACCGAATTTGGCTAGGGACCAAAGAAAAATTTTCCACCTTACAACCTTCAAATGGGGGTCCAAACCTTGCCTCAAGTAGAGAGATACCATCCATCCCAAGGTATCAATGTCCTTAAAGTCGAGGTACCTAGCGACCCCGCAGAAGCAAGACAAGGTTGTCCCTCCCTCCTAGACGCCTGGCGCGCATTCAGGCTTACCGACCAAATGTCTCGCCACCCTACCAAAGCCCCCGTATAATTGATTCGAGCTCTGTGAGAAAGCTTGAAATAGCCAGACCAAGCTCCATACCACAAGGTGAGTACCCTAGGGGGTATATCACCCCTAGATTGGTTAAGTCCAGCTCCAAGGAAGACCGATGCATTTAAATCAAGTTCCTAGTATTGAGATGGGAGCCTAAGCATACCTCCTCACTGAGATAGCAAGCGCCATACATGGTGACCTCCATAAGGCACCTCGCCAGGGCAGTCTACAGGATCATAATTACTCTCCAAATCGTGTTAAAATTCTGCTTGCATCCAGGTCAAGCCAAAGAGTCCAAGAAGGAAACAAACTGATCCCCCTCCAATATATCTTTGAATCAGTTAATTTGCCAAAGTCAACGATATTTAAACGTAACATCCCACCTATTAAGGGGGAGATTTGATTCAGTAATTGGAGGCGGGAGAATAACAAGCTAAACCTAAACATCTACAATATAAATACACCTGGACATGCATGGAGAATGAGGATCATCATTCTTTTCTCCTCCACAAGCTCTATTTCCACGATCATGTTTTGTTCTCCCTGTAGAATGACACTTGTCGATCGCCATTGAGAATTGTCCACTTATCAACGAGAATGACTTCGCCACCTCCTAATTCCTTAGAGAGATTGTGAGACATACACCCCTTGTAACTCATCAATAACCATTAATAAAACAGTGTCATTTCTATCGTATGTTTCACATATAGCTTTTTATCATCCCATCTCCTTTTTTACATCCGACATTGGTGCCAAGGGTACCTACCCCGACCGCAACCTACGGGGTAGTGGTCTTAAGAGTGTTAATTGATATTCTTTACCTCAAAAAAAAATTCAGTTATCAGTAACGTTGTATGACCAGCTTCGCAATGTTATATATATAGTTCTGAAACATTACAAGACCGTCATAATCATAGAAACAACTTGACATAGATGTCAATTTTCATTTAAGAATAAAAGTATAAAAACAATTTGAATCTATTTATGTATATACAATGATGAGATGAGTATGGTGCATTTGTATACCTCTTACACCTATAATATGAGGTTATAATTTTGAGTCATTTCCTCTTTAAAAAAAAATCCTAAATTTATGTAATTTCTTTTTTTTTTTTGAAAAAATTATGTATATACAATATCGAAAATTAATATGACTTATATTTATAAGTGCAGTACTGCAGTCGCGCATGTACCTTTGCTGGCTAAAATTAAACTGAAAGGGATATTACACCAGTTGTCTATGACTACTGATTTATTTCTTCTCACAGCTTTGAAAATACATTTATTTACGGTACTACTCCTCTATCATTATCCATATTTAATTTATTTTCTTCTCGTTCTTGACTTCAATTTAACTCAATTTGCTATATATTATTTTTCATTTTTCAACCTTTCATGTTTCATCATCATCTTCTTTCTTTTATTAACTTTGAGTGTACATGTTTCATTGGCCTTAGTTTTCCTCTTTTCACAGTCATTGTATATTTGTAGGTAAACAATTTCATCACCGCCACTATTTTTAATTCCGTCCTCATTGTTAAGTTGACTATATATACAGCTTTTGAGTATCATTTTCTCTCAATTGTCTTTTGATTATTTCGAAACCGAACTTGTAAATGAGTTTATTATTTTAAAATATATTATATATGGGTTCAAAATCTTAGATAGGAAATCAATTTCAGTTGATTAAAATCATTAAATAATAATATTATTGTTGCACGAATATTTGATATATATTAAAAATTCCTCTAACTAGTTTGGTATGTAAGGAATCATAAAGAATTCCAAAATTAAGACTTGTCTCTTCTTTGAAATCTTTAAAAACAAAGAAAAATAAAATAAAATAAAAGTTGATGAGCAAAAGATGATGATTGATGAGCTAATATTGTAGAATAACATTAAATAAATAATACATGTAAAGTAGTAAAACCTTTGAATTAACATAAGAAGCAAGAGTTAAATAAGAATATTGTAGGTGATCTTTAACCTGATGGATGAGGATCAACCAATTCAAAGTAATCAAAGTCAACAATAATAATTAATAAATAAAAACAATATATGGACTGTTCTCCTTCCGGTCTCATTTATGTCAATGGTGATAACGTGAAGCAAGAGGAGAGATGTTGCGTTAAATAATTAGAGTTTGCCATGCCCATGTCTGGATATATAAAATATTTATCTTTTTAGTACGTACCGATAGAATTATATAAGGATATAGAATGTGAGTTACTAATTTATAAAAGAGTTTTAACACATAAATATATACTAAGGTAAAGTATGTAAAATGAGTGGCTCACATTCAATGTCTTTATATAATTATATCAGTAAGTACAAACTTTATAATTTCCGTATATATTTATTTCTATCGGTACGCACCGATTGAATTATATAAGCATACTGAACGTGAACCGTTCAATTATAAAAGAATTTTGATTAGTGAATACATATCAAGTTAAAATACGTAAAATATATGGTTCATATTCAATATCCTTATATAATTTATCCGTACGTATTTTTATAAAAAATTTCATATATATATATATATATATCTTTGACTTCTATATTGTCTTTGATGAATTCAAATATAAGAGCATTAAATGGTATATAAAAGTATAGAGTAATCAAAATTTGATTATTTATCTCGAAATTATTGTGAAACATAGTCACTAAAATAATTATTGTTGTAATTTTATTCTTTCTTTCCAATATGTGGCCTTTTTTTCTGATCGAATATGTATTTCATCATTGTTTCGATTCTAAAAAATTCAATCAGACAAAAATTGTCCCATCATTACGAATGGATTCACACCCATATCATATATATTCTCTTTTCTTTTATAATTTTTATTTTTATTTTTACTTGTTTGGCAAATAATAAATTGAAGAAAATTTTTATTATGATTATTTTTTTAGAGGTGCTGAGACCTGGCGAGATATGAGATATGACTCTACTAGTATAGCACTGACTACTACTCTCACAATAGAGGAGACGGAACTCACACTTGGGATTAAAGGCCATGGAAGGACAAATAATATATATATATATATATATACATACACCACAAGCGTTGAACCGTGGTGGTGGAGACTCCCAAGGAAGAGTCCAACCATATTGGTAAGAGGCCTTGTGCAATTTTTATTATGATTATGTAACAACAATCTAAGGTTGATTTTAGGACAAGGTATTTATTAACTTAGATTTAATTCACCCTAAGAAAGATAAAAAAAAAAAAAAACTATTTATTATCATGAGATATGAGGTATATATAAATACTATAGGTTTGTGAAATAAAAATGAGTAGGAACATATCAATGTGAACTAGACTATCATCAATTTTAGCATTCCCTAAAAACAATCATCAAATTTTGATGTGGTAATTTTTTAGGATTCAAATTTGCTTATGGCACTAAAGATACTCTAAACCTTGTAACTTGAAAGTTGAATCTGGTTTGTTTTAATTTTTGGTTATTTTTTTTCAGCTGTGGCCACGCCTGTTATTTATTAGGGAAGAAGAAGAAGAAAAAAAAATCAACTTTGTCATTGTATCTAATGAATACAGTGATCTACACGTCTGATCAGTGATCAATGATCATATATGTACGTGATTTACTGATTACAATGAAGTGATATGAACGTACATGGTGCATTGTCTTAACTTTTTTTTTTCTCTAAATAATACGTCAGTCTAATTTAAGGTTATTCGTAAAAATAGTCAAATTAAAAAATTGATTATTGTTTTTAATTAAAAAAAATTAATCTATCATTTTTAACCATAAGTAGACTGTAAAGTCTAAAATGTCTATTTTTTAAATAAAAAAATCAATTTTATTTATAAAAGTAAACCTAATTTTTTTTATTATAAACATAAACCTAAATTCTTTTAATGTCATTATCAATAAAAAAGAACTATTGTTTTCAACTATATTGAGAGAGACAGGGGTGATCGGAGAAGAGGTAGGCAACCGTGTGACGGCGACAAGATAATAAGGGTGACACCGACTAAACTCCTGCAAAGAAGAATCGACTGGCTGAATTAACCAGATGTCGATGAAGAAGAAGAAAAAGAGAGGAAGAGAGGAAGAGAGGAAGGGATTGGATCTTGCGATGCCGGCGAAGAAGAAACTAGTGCTTTCCGACGATGATTCGACGACCGAACATTCCGATGACGTAGGTTGACCGCGACCTGTTTGTGACACAACCTGTTTGTGACCCAATTTTGACCCGTCTTTAACCCACTTCAACTTAAGTTCAACTGTAATTGTTCAAAATATAATTTTAGTTCAACTTTTTTGTTGATTGATGAGATTTTTGTGAAAGCTAATTACCTGTGAAAAATTTCTTTGGTTTGATGGATTAAATTTAAAAGCTTGAGTGAAATGGTTGATAGAGACTACTAGATGTTTGATAAAAGTCTTGAATGAGAAAACAAAGGTTTATATGTATGATTAAAACTGCCGCAATCTTTGTTTATATGTATATTTATATACAACAAACAAATGTTTTATTTTTGGGAGTCATCCATTTCTTTTGTGATTTCATGTTTGTTTTGTTTTTGTGTTGATCTGGTTTGGTGCTTGTTTGGGGTGTAGGATGTTGTGTTTGTGCTTGATCTGTTTCTGGTGTTTCTTCAGTTGGTTGTTTCTTGTTTTTTTTTTCTTCGTTTCTTGTCTTGTTTGTTTGGAGACTGTTTGCTTTTTTAGTTTTGGCTTGAGCCGCTGCGCAACCTGTGTTTTTTCTTTACTAGGGTTGTTGCTTGTTGGTGTTTATTGTTGCCACTTTTGGCTTTTCTTGGTGATATCAATTAATGTTGGTCATTATAAGATTAAGACTTTTCTTAGTGATTATCATATTATTTTGGTTTGAATTGCTGCGCATCCTGTGTTTTTTCTTTGCTAGGGTTATTGTTTGTTGGTGTTTGTTGTTGCCAATTTTGGCTTTTCTTGGTGATATTGGTTAATGTTGGTGATTATAAGATTATGATTTTTCTTGGTAATTATCAGATTGTGATCATGATTAGTTGAGATAGTTTAGATTCATGTAAATGCTTGATTTGTGTAACAGGAAAAAGATTGAATTATTGAATTATTGTTCATATTCATAACATCATTGTCATAAAATTATAAACATCCTTGTTTTATGGAATCTGGATGCAAAGAACAATGCATTGTGGATTCAAAAGCTACTAGTTTTGCTCTTTTTCTTTTTTTTTTTGAAAAGTAACCTTACTTTTATACCTCTTGAAAAGCAGTACAAAGTTTTTTTTTTGACTGATTTATGTTTGGATTCCTGTGTTCATCTCTGATTATTATGTGAATTAAGATTTATATGATTAATCATCTTTTTGTTCATCTCTAATCATTAAATATTAAGATTTATATGTTTAATCATAACAAAACTAATGAGAACCACTTGTAGAATTAATAGCATCTTACACCCTGTAAGAATCTAGCTGAAACTTAGTCACATAAACTGTTGTATTGAATCAGAGCTGGCACAAAGAAATCAATACCTTTAAGCTTCTCAATCAAGTCCTCAAAATTGACACCATTTTTTGTTCTTTTGTATCAATAGAGTCCATCATAGATATATAACTTCCAATTTTTTACTCGAGATTCCCACCCATGACACAGGTGAACTTGATGCTGTTTTCATACTTATCACTTCAATCATAGCAATCTACAAAAATATTGAATTGGTAACAGACAGAAACTTCAAGTGGAGGAGACAAGATTATACTTATTTCCTTGTCCAAAGAATCGGTTAAATTTAAAGTTTAGTTTGAAACAGGACCAAAATGGTAAACATAATCCAGATTCAATAAAACAGATTTTTGTAATAGCATTGACATAAGTCTACACCTCTATCAATGCAGCTACTCTTATAAAAGACACAATTTTTATAGAATAAAGACCTGAAACGTATAAAAAAAACAACAAGACGAAGGAAATGACCATTATATCATAAGATATAGTATCCTCAAATTCAGTTTCCATCCATAAACTGGTCTTTACTCAACCATTAACATGCATGAACATGATGGTATAGAGCATGCAATTCTTTAAATTATTTGTGGGTTATTGTTCTAGTCTGTTTGGTTGCTGTGAAAAAAATATTATGGAAATTGAGGACTTGAATATTGTTGTTGTTGTTATTCGTCTTAAGAGAAATGATGGAACATAGAGAAAAAAATTTGAGATGTGATTTTGGTTGTATTTTTATTAATTTTATAAAAAAAAGGATTGCTATAAAATTCTGGTGGGTAGTTAATAATATTCATTTTGTAATTTTTTTGTGTATATGTATTTATATATTCACTTTTTGATTGGTTGTGGTTAATAACTGAGATCTTTTTTAGGATGAATTTTGATGGTTTACTTGAGTGTAATTTTCTATATTGATTATGTTTGTTTGATATTCTAATCATCACAGATTATTTTTTACTTTTTGGGTGCTAGTCTTACCTTTTATGAAGTCCTGTTAATGATTTACTGATTTCATTTAGATTTTTTATAGGTATGACATGTGATGGTTGAGTTCTTTTTCTTATTTTCATTTATGTGGTCTTAGTTTTTGTAGTATGGTGCATTTCTTGTGATAATGATAGAAAATAGAACTTGAATGAGTCTTATTTGACTGTTGTTAGCTTGGTAGTTAACCTAGAAAACACTTGGAAAATAACTTTGAACTATTTTATTAAATTTAGTATGGAAATTTGAGAATCGTAGTAGTTTGTTGTGGTTAAAATTTACTGATTTCAAATTCTGAACCGTTTTGACTACCGATTTATATGTAGACAGAGTTTATTTATCAACGTTTAGTGAAATTATTATTATTATTGCAATATATTCATTGTTGTTAAGTTGTATTAGTCAGTGTTGTGAGATTTCAATGACTAACTGTGCTCTGTGTGTTATGAGTTGATTAGAGTCATGTAAATTTTATCATGTTTCTACTTTTGATTTTGTTTCAAAATTGATTTTTTAGGTTTAAGGTTTCTAATATTCATTTCTTAGAATGTAGATTTTGACACATTATTGTGTATGTTCCTCTCATTAGGTGCTGTGTGAACTTAACTTGTACACACATAAAATTGAGATTTACGACTCATTACAAAAGAGGAATGACAATAACAAACAGCTACAACAGATACCTCATATTAAGTCACTAGTCTCATTTTATCTGGTATACTTCGTGCTGCTGGATATTATGAGCAACGTAAACCATCCTAAGCCTTTTGAGGTTAATGTTGTTGAACCGTACTTGAATCCTTAGCAACATGACACGTGAAAACATTTTTAATGTTTATTTGTTTGTTTTCAACATTTTATTACTATTTCCACTTATCGATATTGACAACTATTATTGGTAAATGTAAAAGGAGTTGCGTTGTGTTCATCATGAAGTATATGGAAAATATTCATCAAGATAATTGCTACCAAATGGATTTCACAGCGGAAGATATGAAGGACATTAGAAATGAAATTGTCAAATGGTTTTTTAAAGCTTCGAAGCCGTATCAATGACATTAGAAAGATGTTGCTATATAAATAGAGGAAATAAGTTACTCATCTTATTTTTACCTGGTATACTTCATGATGCTGGATATTATGAGCAACGTAAACCCAATCCTAAGCCTTTGGAGGTTGATGTTGTTGAACCATACTTGATTCCTCAGCAACATGACACGTGAGAACATTTTTAATGTTTGTTTATTTGTTTTCAACATTTTATTACTATTTCCACTTATCGATATTGACAACTATTATTGGTAAATGCTGAAGGAGTTGAGCTATGTTCATCATGAAGTACATGGAAAATATTCTTCAAGATAATTGTCACCAAATGGACTTCACGGTGGACGACATGAAGGACATTAGAAATGAAATTGCCGAATGGTTTTTTAAAGTTTTGATGCCATGTCAATGACATTAGAAAGATATTGCTATGTAAACAGAGGAAAGTTAAACCAAATAATTTGGCAATGTTAACCAACAGAATTTCAAGTTTAATAAACAAATGTAGAACCTAACTGTTTGTTTTTTAATCACAAAATAATAGTGCAATATTTTTTTTATTCTCTCTTTCATTTTAAATACAATACACATTCCTAAATGTAAAATTAAGAATTGATCGTAACAATGCCCTAATAATTTAACTCAAACCCAAGTCCATGATTTTCTAATAAAAGTTGTACACATTTTCATCATTTTACTCAACAAATAACAATCCAAATTGCAATGAATTACTTAAAAAAAAGTTTAAAATAAAAGTTTCAATGGTAAACAACCAACACTCAACAAGTTTCAAAAGTTAACATCTAACACTCAATAAAAGGTGTAACGTTATAAAATAAAAGTTTCTTGGTTTTCCTTCCACGTTTGAGCATGTCTGAATATTATGTCCAAGCACCCCGCATCTTCCGCATGCATATTGTCTACGAACCGGAGGTTTTTGTGCAACTGATAATGAACTTGATTTGCTAATAGACGGTGCCTGCCAAGGCTTAGTGCAAGTGATGCGATTATGTCCAGATTCTCTACAATTGGTACATACCCTTATTTCAGGGCCTTCTAAGGAAGAACATATCCTTCTTTTTTTTTTGTCTGCCTGATGGTCTTCTCCCTTCAGGTGGATGTACAATGCGAGAATTGACATATTCTGGAAGGACCCAACTTGAAGGACCCAATGTTGGGCATGGAATATTCCATGTATGTCATATTGGGTGTGAAATATTCTCTTTATACAGTATTTCATGCAAGGTATGAAATATCCCATGTATGTCATGTTGTGTATGAAATATCGCATCTATGTCATGTTGGGTATGAAATATCCTATGTATGTCATGTTGGATATAAAATATCCTATTTATACAGTATTTCATATAAGGCATGAAATATCTTATGTATATCATGTTGTGCATGAAATATCTCATGTATGTCATGCTGGACATGAAATATCCTATGTATGTCATTTTGGTATGAAGTATCCCCCTTTTGCAGTATTTTATGCAAGACATGAAATATTCCATATATATCATGTTGTGCATGAAATATCTAATGTATGTCATGTTGAGCATGAATTATCCTATGTATGTCATGTTGTGTATAAAATATCCTATTTAAGCAGTATTTCATGTAAGATATGAAATATCTCATTTATATCATTTCATGCATGAAATATTCCATGTATGTCATGTTGAGCATGGAATATCCTATGTTTGTCATGTAGGGTATGAAATATCCTCTTTATACAATATTTCATGCAAGGCATGAAATATCCCATGTATATCATGTGCATATCCTTCGTATGTCATGTTGAGTATGAAATATCTCATGTATGTCATGTCGGGTATGAAATATCCTCGTAATACAATATTTCATGTAAGGTATGAAATATCTCATGTATATCATGTTTTGCAAGAAATATCCCATGTATGTCATGTTGGGTATGAAATATCTCATGTATGTCATATTGAATATGAAATATCATCTTTATGTAGTATATCATGTTATGCATGAAATATCTCATGTATCTCATGTTAGGTATGAAATATCTTATGTATGTCATGTTGGGTATGAAATTTTCTATTTATGCACTATTTCATATCAGACATGAAATATCCAATGTATATCATGTTTGATAAGAAATATTATATATATGTCATGTTAGGCATGAAATTTCTCATGTTTATTATGTTGGACATGAAATATCGCATGTGCCTCAAAATTACATGACTGCATAATGTTAGATGATGTGTCACGTAAACATGAAATGACCAACTTATATCACTTTTACCGTGACACATTGCGTGAAATATAATTTCAAACTGAAATCAAAGTTTCTTCCATTGTCACAAAAAAAAACTTCAAAATTGAAATAAAATAACAAAGACCCATCAACAATACCATTTAAGAAACACACAAGTGCTATTGAAATTGAAAATTTACAAACCTTGATGTTTTGAGGAGAGATTCAAACACAAACTCGAAATTTTCAAAAAACTGTTCACAAGTCCTGGTTTCTTTGCGATTTTCCTTCAAAATAACTTTAATTTATTGACAAAACTTCGTTGAGAACTAAGATTTGATAAACATATGAGTGACAATAATTATTTTAAAATCATCATACAATTTATATAGATGTAATATATATATATATATATATATATATATATATATATGTATAAATTTGTATTCAACATATTTGTTTATTTACCGACATATAAAATCATAATTTTCAGAAGCTCCATTGTCGCTAGATTGAGAATAATGACAATTTTCATTTGGTTAAGTGTCACTAGGTTTGTTTACAGTGGTAAAATTTTCAAATGATTAATTGTCACTAGATTTGCTTATAGTTACAAAATATTCAAACGGTTAATTGTCACTAAGTTTATGTACAGTGACAAAATCTGTATTTCGTCTTAGGATCCAATAAAAATCTATCTCTAAAAGTCACGGTTTGTGACAACTACGAATAAATGGTATAAGTTACGAATTTTTAGTGACATTTTTTTTATCATAATTTTTATGTTGTGACAAATTTTCCACTTATTGTGACATAATTATTTGTTGTCACTATATATCATTTTTCTTGTAGTGTTTTGATGCATGTCTTCTGTGTGCTTGAAATAGGTTTGTGTTTAATAGTTGAACTTGTGTGTTTAATTGGGTTGATATGGTGTGTTTAATTGTGTTCGAAATATGTTTGTGCTTAATTGGATAGAACTAATGTATAGAACTAATGTATTTAACTGGGTTGAACTTGTGTATTTAATTAGGTTCGAAATATGTTTGTGTTTAATTAGGTTGAACTAGTGTGTATAATTGTGTTTGAAATATGTGTATATTTAATTGGGTTGAAGTGTGTTTAACTGGGTTCGAAACAGGTTTGCGTTTAACTGGGTTAAAATAAGTGTGTGTTTAATTGACTAGACATTCCTAAGAATCTCTCCACATTGCCCATGTCTGATTCACAAGAACTGTTGCAATAGTGCCTCAGCTTCTCAACAAAAAATGTCGATGATTGCCCTCACTTGGTTACAACATTCAACACATGGTTCCGCTACGCAACTCGACCCCCACAAGATGATGATGATGACAATTAGAATGTTGTGCCTCTCTTCTACTGACTTTGTTCTAGAGCTCTAGATATTTCTGTTTTAATATTGTTGTACATAAGAATTACATTTAGTCTCATATTGTTTATGTATTTATGAAACTAGACCTATTCAGTCTCCACATTTGCAGTATAAGCAAAAACTAAATGCTTTTGACTATTCTTATAATTTTTTTTCCATCTTCTGGTAGATATTCAACCTAATTGAAGAAAAAGTTTTTAATGTTTTGGTGTAAAATATTTCATCTCAAATGATGTAGCAGTTGTTCTTTGATTGTTATTTCACTCATCGTATTATTCCATTATCTATATGATAATTCACCCACAAGGCATTAGCAAAATAGTCACATATGTGGTTTGCTTCCACAATGACCGGGGTTTGAACCTCCTCGTGGGTATTTACATGGTCAAAGGTTATAATTTTATGTTTCCCAAAGACTGTAGGGTTACTCGAGTTCATTTAGTAGGTTTGACAAGAGCCACAGTTTCGAACTCGAGTTTGTTAAATGGGTTTGGGGAATTTCTAGGTTATAATTTCTTTTTTTGATAATTTACATCCAAGATTCATCTCAACGTTTGAATATAATGTAAACTTGATGCTAACTTGAAGGCTTCAGTTATAAGAAAAATATTTTAGAATAAAAGATTAAAGATGTCTTTCCATTACCAAAACTTCAATCTATAAACAAAAACAAAAAAACAAAAAACATATATTGAACTAGCTACATGAAGAGGAGGTTGACTCTAAAATTGATTGCAGGAAAGTAGACAACATTACTTCTGCAATGGTAATACATACAAAACAGAATTCACCCTTTTATTTCATTTCATTTCGTCGGGTTTATGAGTGATAATCAATTTCGTCAAGTCCATAAGTGATTACCAATTTCGTTGGGTTCATTCCTGCATGTCAACAAAATAAAAATCTCACATTTAGATTGAAATATATTAAACCCGCCACACATTAAACACTCTGAGTGTATTACAATTTGTGTGTTTAATTGGTGAGGTAGATAAATGGCCGGTGTGTTTTATCTCGTAGAATAGACATACTAGTTAGAGATTAAACACACATCAGTTCACATCAATTAAACACACCAGGTGTCCTCAATTAATCAATTAAACACACAAGTAATTCATCAATGCACACATGTTCACATCAATTAAACACACATAAGTTCAACCCAATTAAACACAACCCTATTTCGAACACAATTAAACACATCAATTCAACCCATTTAAACAAAAAAATATATTTCGAACACAATTAAATACTCCGGTTCAACCCAATTAAACATACAAGTTTGACCAAATTAAACATAGCCCTGTTTTGAATACAATTAAACACATCAATTCAACCCATTTAAATACGAACCTATTTCGAACATAATTAAACACAACAGTTCGATCTAATTAAATACACCAGTTCGGCCAAATTAAACACTAACTTATTTCGAACCCAATTAAACATACCAGTTCAATCTAGTTAAACACAAACATTTTTCAAACACAATTAAACACAACAGTTCGACCAAATTAAACACTAACCTATTTCGACCTTATTAAACACAAACCTATTTCGAACCCAATTAAACACACAAATTCAATCTAGTTAAACACAAACCTATTTCGAACACAATTAAACATACTCGTTCAACTCAATTAAACACACAAGCTCACCCCGAGTAAACACAACCCTATTTCAAGCACATTTAAACACCAATTCATCAATTAAACACAAACCTATTTCGAACATAATTAAACATACAATTTCGATCAAATTAAACACACACATGTGTCAAATTGATTAAACACACCAAATGTCATATTCTTCAACCCAAGTTCATGACATCTACTGCAAATGATTACCCAATCTATTCCATGTCTTTTAAACTAATTAAACAAAGGTTTCAAATACATATCTTGAGAAGAAGTACTAGATTTAGCTTGATTCATAACTGGAAAGCTCCTTAACAATTTCACAAACAAACAACCTCGCCATATCTTCCACAAATTTGAAGTGAGAGAATCTAATTTGTGTAGTGTCAGCCAATGTGTAGTAGGGTGAGAGAGAAACCCTAGAGACAAAAGAGAAGTCGATTTGTGGTGTGAGAGAAGAGATAGCAATAGGGTTTTAGCATGAGAGAAAGAAGAGAGAGAAGAGAGAAACATCAGTGTTTATGGCAATAGAGATAAAGGAAAGGGAGAAGAGAGAGTTCCAGACAAGAAATAAAAAGAAAAGGCAAAATAGGAAAATGAGGGACAATTTTGTCTCTTCAATGTAATGTTTGGTAAAAACAATAACACCAATTCTAGATAAAATTACAAAAGACCTTAATTGTTTTTTATTATAAAGGGCTATGTCCTCTTATCTCTCTTAATCACCATTATGATGATTGGTTAAACAAAATTGCATGTATAGGTTTTTTTTTTTTGAAACATTATACATAAAAAGAGGAACAAAGCATAAAAAAATAATAGAGATGAACACTATGTTTGGTTTGATGAAATAGGAGAGAAAGAAAAAAGAAAGGGAATGATTGAATTTCTTATCTCTTGTTTTGATTGTTAAATGAGATGGAAATGAAAGGATAACGAGAGAAATGGAGGGAACAGTTTCTTCTTATTTTATTAAATTTGATTCTCTCCGAAAGTGGATGGAAAATGAGAGAAATGAATTAAAAGTTAATGAAGTTTTCTAATATCCTAAAACTATCCCCATTTGTTTCCTTTTCTTTCCTTTATATTCATAGTCATCCAAACAACCATCACTAAAAACACTATTCTTTTCTCTCATTTCCTTTAATTTCCTTTTTTTATAATTTATCATTTCCTTTCTTTTCTCTTCCATTAATCCACACAGTGTAAGACATGTCAGCTCGTGAAAAGTTTTATTATACCCAAGCATATCCGTTTGATCAATAATATCAAGTCATACAACATAGATATTTCATATTACTAGTCATTCACATCAATTATATGATATTAGGTTTTTTTCTAAAAAAATATTATATAAATTTAGAATTTCTTTGAAAGAGGAGTTAAATCTATAATATCATAACGTATATAAAAGGTTTACTATCCGACAATCCTTATATCAACTTTCTTATATCATCAATGATATTAGTTGGCCTAACATACATGCACGGATTTTGGTATTAGGTATTTTCTTCCCTATTTGACACCTTACCGGTATCTATTTGGTCTTCAAAGAGTAGAAAAAGTCTCGGCCTACGGTGACGGGCTATCTACTTGTTCAACACCAATCCTTTTCTCTGCCCATTAAATAGAAAGAAAAATATATACTTATTCAATGCCAATTAATTGTCATGTATATGTTGCTTTGTTCCATTTATTTTTTAAGAATTACAACTATTATATTAATAGAAATATCAAAATTTACCAAGATCATATATATAATATATGTATAGTCCGAATATCTACTTTTATAAGAAAAACTCTTTACATATTCTTATAAAATATGTATAATGAGACTTGAATCATTCACCATTAATGTGGAAAGAAGGTATAGTACTATCTCTGTTAAAATGTGAGATATATATTATCATGAACATTTATTTTCAAAAATTATTATTGATTAATTTGAGTGTAAAACAGGAGATAATGTTACATCAGTATACATTCTAATCAAGATTTTGTGACATCTTTAAATTAGTCAATAAACATAAAAGAGATCATTATTATTCATAAAAAACCTTTATTTATTTTTTTACAATAAACAATTGTATTAAATTAAAACGAGAAACTCAAAAGACAACCTGAAACATCATTCATTAAACACTTGTGAACATGAGCAGAAAACTCCTCCAACCAAATATGGTCCTCCTCACAATCCTAATTAAATCACTCAACGTTGAGTTTCGCCCACTGTATGCGGTACTTTTTTATATATATATATATATATATATATATTTCTTTTATCTACGGTATATATTAAAATAACTTATATCAGTTTGTTGCATGTTGAACATTGATTATAGAGAAGATTTGATAAATACATACATTTTAAATCAAAGCATATAAATCTAATAGTTCACATCCAATGTACTTATATAAATACGTAATGATTTTATATATATATATATATATATATAACGGGAATGTCTTCCTCATCATTCTTGACTCGGTAGTTTGTATAATCCACCCAATGCTCACATTCTATTTTTCACAAACTTTTATTTCACTTTGATTTTTTATTTATTTATAAATTATTTGTAATAAAGACACAGTTTGAAAAATAATCTCGTATGAAACCTTTGTAATTAAAATCCAAATCAATTTGGTCAAAAGTTAATACAGACAGTAATAGTTTGCTGCTACAAATATTCAAAGAATTAATAATATAATTCTCTTTAGTATGTATCAGAGATGTGGAAGTATATTCATTTTGAGTCTATTTTTGCTCACCCCCCTCCCGTATGGATGACATGTGTCCATAGAATGGTAAATTTATCCACAAGATGAATTTACCATTCTATGGATACATGTCATCCATATGTGAGGGGGTAATACTCATCCACCCTCTAGGGGGTGAGTAAAAGTGAACTCATTCATTTTTCTTTCATATATATATATATATATACGAAAAATTTCGTATAAGTGCACATTAATAGAATTATATAAGGACATCAAATGTGAGCCACTCATTTTACATACTTTGACTTGATATGTATGCCCTTGTCAAAACTTTTTTATAAATTCGTGGCTTACATTCAATGTTCTTATATAATTCTTTCGGTGTGCACCGATAGGAAAAGGAATATATATGGATACGGATATCGATGAGTTTTTCTCCTGCAGACACACAATCACTTTTTACCACAAAAACCAATGCAATTGGATTAGATAGTGCTTACATGATAAAAATTGATAAGGTGTTTAAGTGTACTATAAGTGTGCTCACAGTTCTCTTATTTATACAACTATTTAAAAATAAAAAGAAAACTTATTAACATATCTATCTTAAAATAAAACCTAGTTGATATCTAACGTTATTTTGTTATCGATAGAATTCATAACTATATATAAGAGAAAGACAAAAGCAATATGGTAATTATGTGTTGATGAAAATGTTTTATGCTTGAAATAAAATTATAGTTTAATTAAGGTTTATCATATGTTAGGATTTATCATAAGTTTATTCTAAGGTAAGGTTTTTTTTTAATAAAGAAATATAGTTAAAGATATGAGTGTAATTAATAAGTGTATATAGTATTTGATTTATTTTTAATTAAAGTAATTTGTTATTATTGATAAATTTAGGTTGCGTTTGGTTTTTCGTCTGAAGACCGAATGGTGCTGAATTATATTGAAGACTAAATAGTGACTGAAAACTGAAAACTGAAAACTGAATAATATGTTTGATTTTTTTTCACTGAAAACTGAATATAAGTGATAAGTTGTTTTTTTTTTTTTAAGTTACAAATATCTGAAAAATAAATACTTTTACACATATACTCTTTCAACTATTATTTATTATATATTTATATTTTAATATGTTCAATGTTTATATGTGAAATTATAATTATATAATTATACATTTATAATGAAATCTATATGTTCTATCAATGTGAACATACCATATAAATATACCACAAACAGACATAATTCAATTATATATATATGTGTGTGTGTGTGTGTAAATTAACAAAATTAGTGTCGAATTTGGGAGTATATCATCTAGGTATATAGAGATGATATCGTGGTGCTTGCGACACATGTAAACTGCATGCAGTTTATGGTTAAGTTGGTTTAAGTTTGTTTTTAAAACCGTTTTTTTTTAATTGTTAATTTTTTCCAATCACATAATATAAAACTAATCAAATTATGAGAGAGAAAAAATTCCTTCCCAATATATAAATAGAAGTCGAAGTAGGTTTGAATACAATTTAAAAACGTTGGATTCAAATGGAGATTTTAGAGTTTTGAAAAAACTAGGTTTTACAGCTGTAAAAATTATTTAAATAGTGAGAAGAAAAAATATATTAATATGGTTAAAGGTGTGAGATAAGATAAAATAGGAAATTAGATAAGATTTGTAAGGATAAATTTAGAAGTTATAAATTAATATATATTCAGTTGATTTATTGCTAAGGCCCTGTTTTCTTTTTACGACTTAACACTGAATGACACTTAATGTGTTTCATTAAGTTGTTTTGTTTGATTTTATAAGTGCTAAAATCACTTAATGAGCCATTAAAATCAATTTTTTTTTAAAGTAAATTTTTTCCACTTTTCACTTAACACAAATCCATTAAAATTAATTACAAACTTTTACTTCCAAAACTATCCTCACTATTTTTGTATATTTTCAATTCTGTTTTTGTTAAAACCCTAATCATATAAATACTTTTTTTTCTTCTCAACGTAAAGAACTTTAACATCAGAAAATCTAACTTCTTCAAAACAAAAACAATTGGTGACTGATTTTTCTAGCATATTCCGGTAAGAACTTTTTCTTGTTTCCATAATTTGATAATTAGTTTTATTAATTTTATATTAAAGTGTGAGTATATCTTTTTCACTTGTTCTAAAAATTAATTGGAGAATGATTTTCATGATGATTTTGTTTTGATTTTTTTTTTTTTGGTTTTGTGATGTTAATTTTGGGAAGAAGAAAAAAGTTATATATGGATGAGATGTACCGGCCTATGCTATTTGGATCAAAATCAATGAGTAGTTGATTTTTTGTTTTTATTAATATTTCTTGAGAATTTTAGAATGTATCACCATCAAATATTATGTTCATTTTTAATGTAATTCAACAAATGAAATAATGTATGAAATATTTTTAATAACTAAATAAATTTATTTTAGAATTAATTTACATGTTAGAGTTGTCCTTAATATATTAAAATGTAAATATATAACAAATAATAGTTAGAAGGGTATAGATGTAAAAATATTTATTTTCAGATATTTAAAACTTAAAAAAAAAACAAACTACTTATCACTTATAATCAGTTTTCAGTTAAAGAAAAAAAAACATGTTTTTCAGTTTTCAGTTTTCAGTAACTATTCAGTCTTCAGTAACATTCAATACTGTTCAGTTTTCAAATAAAAAATCAAACGAGGCCTAAGTGAAAAGTGAAAGAATTTCACTTTTCATAACTAATTAAGTGATTTTATTACTTAAAAAATCAAACAAAACAATTTAATGACACGCATTAAGTGTCATTAAGTATTAAATGAAAAAATCAAACAGACCCTTATATTGGGATATTTTTATAATTAAATTTTTTAATAAAATATAGATGTATTTTGTGGGGGTTAATATCGGCACTATATATATATATATACGGAAATGTTCACGTAAGTACGTAATGATAGAATTATATAAGGACATTGAATGTGAGCCACTCAATTTACATACTTTGACTTGGCATGTATGCACTTGTTAGGGCTATTTTATAAATGAATGACTCACATTCAATATCCTTATATAATTTTATCAGTGTACACTTACGTAAACATTTTCGTATATATATACGGAAATTTTCATATAAATGCGCACTGATAGAATTATATAAGGACATTGAACGTGAGTCACTCATTTTACATACTTTGACTTGGTATGTATGTACCTGTCAAAACACTTTTATAAATTAGTGACTCACATTCAACGTCCTTATATAATTCTATCAGTGCGCACTGATAGGAAAATGACAGTATATATATATATAGGAAATACCCTTTTGTAGTAAAAAATTAAGGTGCTGGATTGTTTTTACCCAACATTAATAAATTTATTGTTTTGACCCAATATTTGGTTGTGAAGACTGAAATACCCCTCATTTATTCAATAATTGTTTAATTACTTATTTATACATATTTTCTTTATCTTCTCTCTCTTCTACATCTCACGCCCTACTGCTCTCTCTTATTCTACATCTCAGGCTGACTGCTCTCTCTTCTACTGTCTCTTCTTTCTTCTACTGTCACACACATACAAATGTCCCTTTTTTTGTCTGAAATTTTATCTCTCTCTCTCTCTTCAATTTTCGCAGCTGCTCTCTCACACCATAGTAATTTTTTTCTAAAATTTTGTTTCCTCTATCTTTAGTTTCCACCATTGTTGTTGAAACTGCTGCCATTGTCTATAAAGACATTGGGTTTTGTATAGATTTGGTTCGAAATTTAGGGATTGAGCTTTGTATTTCACGAATTTTGGGTGAGGTTGGTATGATGAATCCAGATTCTGAAGGCTCTTCTTCTAGAGGTATGTATTAGAAACCCTATTTTTTTGTTTCATATGCAGATTATAATGAATAAAGGTTGATGGAGATAGTTAACTTTGGTGTGTTTTATTGTTAAACCGTGGTGTGTTTAATTGAAATCGCTTGGTGTGTTTAATTGAAATCGCTTGGTGTGTTTAATTTATTATCCCTCGTGTGTTTAATTTATTTTTCATGGTTTGTTGAATGTGGTATTCCATTGCATTTGTAATGTTGTTTGTATAGTGTGTTTAATTGGTTTGTCATGGTGTGTTTAGTTGTTATGCCCTGGTGTGTTTAATTTATTATCCCTGGTGTGTTTAATTTATTGTCGTAATGTGTTTAATTTGTTTTTCATGGTTTGTTGAATGTGATGTTCCATTGTATTTGTAATTAGTTTGGCATGGTGTGTTTAATTAGTTTGGCATGGTGTGTTTAATTGTTATGCACTGGTGTGTTTAATTTATTATCCCTGGTGTGTTTAATTTATTGACGTAGTGTGTTTAATTTGTTTTTCATGGTTTGTTGAATGTGGTGTTCCATTGTATTTGCAATGTTGTTTGTTTAGTGTGTTTAATTGGTTTGGCATGGTGTGTTTAATGTGTTATACCTTGGTGTGTTTAATTTATTATCTCTAGTGTGTTTAATTGGTCATCCCTCGTGTGTTTAATTTGTTTGTCATGGTTTGTTGAATGTGGTGTTCCATTGTATTTGTAATGTTGTTTGTATAGTGTGTTTAATTGGTTTGGCATGGTGTGTTTAATTTAGTGTGCCATGGTGTGTGTAATTGGTTTGTCGTGGTTTGTTTAATGTGGTATGGTATGGTGTGTTTCAATCGGTATGGCCTGGTGTGTTTAAACTGGTTTACCCTTGTGTGTTTAATTGGGTTGTCATGTTGTGTATAATAGGTTGCACCTTGTATAATTTGTGACTTGTTTAATAAATTATATTCTAAATATGAGATTTTGATTTGTTGGAATGCAAGAATGGACCCAACGAAATTGGTAATCACTTATGGTGCTAAATGGGTGGGAAACTTTTACGAGGAAGGTGAAACAGAGTTTGTGAAAGTTTGTAGGAATTTGACGTACAATGAGTTATCTAGGGTTGTACAAGGTGTTGCGAATGTTGACTTAACAAGGTTAAGTATTGAGTTAAGAACTTTAGTTGATACCGGGGTTAGGCTTAGGCCAGCCCAACCAAAAATTAAAGATGATAGCGATGTGGAAATGTTGTTGTGCGATGGTGGACATGTTCCGGAGGTGTATGTTAGTGTTGTTGAGAAAGTTAGTGTACAACCCGGTCATTTGGGTGTTCCTACCGTTCAGCCTGTTTATCAAAGTTTTGTACAACAATTGACGGTACAGTTTCAATTCAGCGGTGGAAGCAACAACGTCTTCGGTTCTATACCAACAACTGATAATGTTTTTGAAACCCTGATTGGAAACCCTGTTATTTTTTAGGACCCAACAATTAACGAGGATAAGAGTTCGATTCCAGAGTACAATTCGCATAGTGAGTATGGATTAGAGGATTTTGATGAAGATTACATTGGTGATGGTGGAAGTCGTGAGGGTGTGAATGATGAGGCAACATATCATCATGGAATGAGTTCGGATTCAATAGATGGTGGTCGCAGAGGGTCTGTTCCATCGGCTTTTACTGGTCTAAGTCGATATACATTTGAAGATGGTGGCATTAATGTTGGTGATAGATCCGGAACTCCAGTCTCTCAACCTTGGATTATCCCCGGAGCTTCAAACTACAGTTTC
This sequence comes from Dipteronia dyeriana, assembly GCA_032871835.1. NCBI lineage: Eukaryota > Viridiplantae > Streptophyta > Magnoliopsida > Sapindales > Sapindaceae > Dipteronia > Dipteronia dyeriana. The sequence continues at coordinate 70,014,626 of CM065299.1, read as the reverse complement.
GAACTAGTTAGAACAGAGGAATCAAGTTCCTGTAATCGCTTATCCAAAGGTGGGATGTTCGAAAGCAAAAAAGCTTTGCAGGAGTACGCACTAAAGGAGAAATTTGAAATCCGTGTTACAAGGTCATACACGGGTAGATATGAAGTTGGTTACAAGGATCCCGAGTGTAAATTTCAATTTCGTGCGGTTAAGATAGAAGGTGGAAATTATTGGACAGTCCGAAAATTTGAGAAAGAACATAGTTGTACAATTGATGACTTGCACAACCATCATCGACAAGCAAGTGCATGGCTTATTGGTGAAATACTGTCACTGGAACTTGCAGTTAGTGGCCGATCTTTGAAACCCAAAGAAATCATGACTGATATGCAAGTGGAACACGGACTTAGTTTGCTGTATACAAAGGCATTGAGGGCAAAAGGACTTGCTGAACAAAACGTTTTTGGTTCTCTTGATCTTTCATGTCGGTTGTTGCCTGTATATTACCACGAATTGAAACGCGTCAATCATGGTACTGTAACAACAATAAAGATGGACGTTGATAAAAAATTTGAATATTTGTTTATTGCTTTTGGTGCTTCACTTGTCGGGTTTCAGACGGCCATACGTCCTGTAATTTACGTTGATGCAACTCATTTGAAAGGTAGGTTTGGCGGTGTCATGTTTATTGAAGCGTGCCAAGATGCAAATAATCAAGTGTTCCCTCTTGCTTATGGTTGGGGTGATGTTGAATGCGAGGATTCATGGACTTGGTTTTTAAAGGAGTTGAAAAAGGCAATAGGATGTTCTATGAATTGTATCATCATTTCCGATCGCAGTTCTACAATCAAGGTAGCTATGGCTAAAGAGTACCCATAAATACCACATGGCCTTTGTGGTTTTCATATGAACATGAACCTGAAGAGCAGATTCAAAAGCCATGTTGTATGCAATTTGTTCCATGAAGCTTCTAGGGCACATAGACAAACAGAGTTCTTGGAAAAGATACGAGAGTTAAGCCGTGTAAACATGCGAGCTTATAGCTTATGAATATCTGATGAGAGTTGGCCCTCATAGATGGTCTGGTGCTTACTGTCCGGTTTAGCGTTATGGGGGGATGAATTCCAATATTGTGGAGTGCATGAACAATTGTTTACAGTATGCCCGTCAGTTGCCAATAAAAACGTTGGTTGAGTAAGTTAGAGATATGATGTAGAAATGGTTTCATGAACGTCGCGATGCCGTATCAAGAAATACAACACAACTGTCTCGGTGGGCTACTGAGAAATTAACCAAAAAAAATAAAACATCACATAAGTATACGGTGCGCCCAATAGATCATGTTAATTTTAATGTGAAGGACGGTGAGAAAGATGGCTTAGTAAACCTTTCTGAGAAAAGTTGTACTTGTAAAGAATTTCAGAATGACCTATTGCTTTGTAGTCATGCATTAGCTGCTATACGGTATATATTATACTAATACTCTTATGCATTCTTTGTTAATGATTACATTTAACTATTTTATAATGATTGTCGTTGTAGGCACTAAAAAAAAAAAATTGGCGACTTTTTTTCAGATTTCTACAAAATAAGCACCTGGTTGGAAAGCTATTCTTGTCTCATATTTCCAGTTGGACACCCAAGCGAATGGAATACTCCAGAGGAAGTACGTGCAGAAGTTGTTCTCCCACCAGACTGGCGACCTCAAGCCGGTAGACCGAGAAAGAATAGGGTTCCGTCTGCAGGCGAGCATTGTCGGAGGAGTAGGTATTGTACCATATGTAAGAAATCTGGGCATTGTTCGGATTTCTACAAAACAAACACCTGGTTGGAAAGCTATTCTAGTCACATATTTTCGGTTGGACACCCAAGCGAATGGAATACTCCAGAGGAAGTACGTGCAGAAGTTGTTCTCCCACCAGACTGGCGACCTCAAGCCGGAAGACTGAGAAAGAATAGGGTTCCGTCTGCAAGCGAGCATGGTCGGAGGAGTAGGTATTGTACCATATGTAAGAAATCTGGACACAACCGACAAAATCGTGCAAACCCACCAATCGATCAGCAATGCAATGTTCCCAACCCATAAACAAATCCACGACCGCGCCAACATCGTAAGTGCAAGTCGTGTGACCAAGAAGGACACAACATAAGGACGTGTCCAACACGGTCATATGATAACCCTACGGATCCAGACAATGATGTTGAATGAGGTATGTCCCCATAATATTTTCATATCAGTAAACAACTTTTGGATTATTTTTACTAAACTTTATATATTAGTGTCCATTGGAATAAACTGGTTCTTTGTTTACATCCACGTTAAAGCACGCAAATAAATCAAATGGATGGTTGCTTCTATCAAATGGATGCTTGTGTACGTGTAATTGGATTGGAAATTACAATTACGTTTTACTGTGCAAGACTTGTAATTTGGTGGTTGTATATTGCTACCAATTGGAAAATTGTTGTGTTGCTATCAACTTATTTTGTGTTCATGTAATTTTATTTTACGAAATGAATTGCAATTACAATTACGTTTTACTGTGCAAGACTTGTAATTTGGTGGTTGTATACTGCTACCAATTGGAAAATTGTTGTGTTGCTATCAACTTTTTTTGTGTTCATGTAATTGTATTTTACGAAATGAATTGCATTAGTGAGCATATATTTTTTAGAAAAGTATATGCAATGTGATGATTATTCAATTAAGTTAAAAACAAAAATTTTACAGAAATGAAAATTCAAAAGTTGATGAAAACATATACAGAAATAATTATACACATCAGTGCCCTAAAAATAAAACACTCCAGTTGTCACAAATTAAACACACCAGTTCCCTAAAACTTAAACACACCAGTTGTCACAAATTAAACACACTGGTGCTATTCAACACTTAAATACACCAGTGCACTAAAAATTAAACACACCAGTTGCCATAAATTAAACACACCAGTGCTATTCAACAATTAAACACACCAATGCCTTAAAAATTCAACACACCGGTGACTTAAAATTTAAACACACCGGTTGTCACAAATTAAACACACCGGTGACCTAAAATTTAAAAACAATTAAACACACCAGTGCTACTCAACAGTTAAACACACATGTGCTATTTAACAGTCAAACACACCAGATGTCACAAATTAAACACACTGGTGCTATTCAACAATTAAACACACCAGTGCCCTAAAAATAAAACACACCAGTTGTCATAAATGAAACACACTGGTGCTATTCAACAATTAAACACACCAGTTCTATTCAACACACCAGTTCTGGTCAACAACCAAACACACCAGTTCTATTCAACAAAACAGTTCTATTCAACAATTAAACACACCAGTGATAAGAAATGAAAATCACCGGTGGCATACAATTTATACCTAAACGTATCCATAACACATCAGTATTTCGCTAGGACTCCATAACATCCATATACAAAATTAAAGACATCATTAACATTCATTAAATAAAACAGCCAAACTAAATAAATCCACTGGTACTCAATTTGTTGTCCATCAGCCTTTTTTACCCTTTGTTTTTCCATCCCAATTGTAAACAAAAACTCTAACCTTCCATAATCCACCTGTGTACACTAAACAAAACAAACAAACAAACAATGAAACAATTACAATCAAAAAATTAAAGAACATATGATGAAAAAATGCAGTGGGTTATTCGAACCTGTAAATTCGTCTACAAATCTATAGGAGACTTGTATGGTACACTATTGTTATATATCTGGAATGCTATATCTTTTCGAAAGTCGCTCATTTCCTTCTGTCCCCACTTCCAGTTACCCTTCGTAAAGATTGAAGTCTCTGTATACTTACAAATAAGAACTCCACAACTACATTTGTTAACCTGCTGAGGGATCATTTGGTTGCTAGACACCGAAACAGTGAACATAGCTCCTCGTGGTTTTTCGCTCCTGTTTGAAAAGAAACCACACTTGTTCATGATACTTGGCAACAGTCGTCTCAGGGGCATTAGCTGCCTGAAACGCTCGACTTGAATTGATTTTGTCTTTGCTCCGGTTGGGTCAAATATGGTAATGTGATGGTCAAGCAAATTAACCTTGCATTATATCCAGTGACCATCTGGTTCCCCAACACAGCAGGGAACACACAACTGCATTCAAAAATAGCCAACATAAACAGTCATTAAACAAACAAAATAGAACCACAACTGTGTGGGTTGTGTTTGATACAACCTTATAAGACAACATTTGAATACCCCAAAAAATAGCACATATAACTCACTTGTGTATACAACCACCAAGGCTGTCCCCATCCCGATTTGTTGCCAAAACCATAATCAATCCAATCCTACGGACAATCAAAAGCGAGTGCATCGAAAAAATATTCAGCTTCGTTGTCAGTCTCAAGTATCTCTTTCCATGCCAAATTCAGTTTTGTCTGCAACAAACGTTAATGATAAGTTGTAAGTTGATGCGAATTGCACTCATATTTTTGCCAACTACACATGCATGTACTATACTTACATAAAATTTAGAGGAAAGTAGAACTAAGCTATGTCTATAGTCATCGAGGTCTGATTCCCGCCTTTTTGCCAAGTAGCTCATGTATGTGTCCACGTGCTGATTCACAAAAATCAATGAATGAATAAAAATCTAGAAAATGTATACAATATATAAAAAAAAATATACATAACGAATACATAGACAAACTATGAAATCAAAAAAATGTACACTTACGTCAGTGGACAACCACTTCGTAGGATCTTCAAATTCCATAAAAAAAAAGACTTGTTAACAAATTCCGTTGTTCCGACGTTTCGCCTGAAATCAATGTAAACAAAAAAATCGTTGTAATATTGTTTATTACAAAAGTAAGCTGTACAAATGATAGGTTTACAATTACATGCCTTGCTGGTTTAGCTTTCCTCTTGAATTGGTCAAATTTGCTCTTGTCTTGCTATAGTTTCTTTGCAGATGCCTGGGTCGGGTTCCTCCTCCGCTGCGTAGTTGTAACCCGTCCTAAAATCTCCATTTACCAACCCTGAGCTACCTGCCACCTTCTCTGTTGCGGGATCCACCACCTCTTGATCTCTAACAATTGTATGTACCTCCTCCCTATCAAAGCTCGGATATCTAACAATGGTCACCGGTGCCTACGACACCCAACAATCGTATTCACAAATATCCAAATGAATAATACATAAATAACATATATGCACAAATATACCTCCTGGTTGCTTTCACCTCGGGAAGACTGTATCTCCTGCACCAGGCTTCTAAGCACACCTGGAAGGTTTGACACCTCCCGTTTTACCATAGCATCCAACACATCTGGAAGTGCCCTCACTGCCTCCAACAATTCGGTTATTCTATCCCCACCCTAAAGTGTACATTTAAAATATGTACGTGTCTTAGGAAAAATAATAAAAAGATAAAATTAAATTATACGATTATCATTCTAGTCCACTTACCTTAGATCGAGGCTCTTGTCGGGATGACATATGGGAATGCGTTGGGAGAGGGGTAGGTGTATATCCCGGTGTATAGTCTACATGAGGGGTAGGTGTATATCCCGGTGTATAGTCTACATGAGGGGTAAGTGTATATCTAGGTGTATAGTCTTTATCCTGATCAAGCCTGGTGACTGGGACTGCTTTTCTTTGCTTCTTCTTCACCGATGCCTTTTTCTTCTTCTTTTATGCCTTCCTCTTCAATACCCTTTTATTGGTGGCTGCTCTATCATCACCATCACCATTACCAACAACTCCATCGTTACCATCATCCCCCTCGTCCAACAACTCATGCTTTTCCTTCATTTTCATTTCAAACAAAGGTATAAATTGCGGACCCTCCGTCATATTGCCAATAATCTGCTCGCGCCTCATCATCTGTTCCTCCAAAATCTCCTTTACATCAGCCTGTAATAATATGATAATATTTAGTGGTCTAAAATGTTGTCACCAATTAAATAAACAAATAGTGTGTATGCGACTAACCCACCTTCTCACTACAAATATTAGCTTCCAGATCTAAAATCGTTTGCACAAAAATTCGCGTCCTCTTATGCATCGTCCAACGCCTCATCCTAGGCAGGGTGTCTTGTAATCTCTGCCAAACCCATCGATCAAGTTGTCCACAACCTCCATCATTCATACCTAAAAAGAAACCTTAATAGTTAATATATATTAATGCATGCAGCAGCCTCCCTTTTTGTTGATTAATATATATTAATTTATATGTTCCTAATTTTGTTACATATAATTAATTTAAGCTTTTTAAAGGTATAGAGATAGAAATAATAGAATAATTATAGGAACTAACCTCAACAGCCCACAGGAAACCGTATAACCGGTACCTGACCTTGCCATACCCTTTCTTTGAGTTTCTTGACCTAAAACCATGCCTCAAGTAATGCAACGCCATCTTGAACACATAGTGTCCCCTATGCAAAACCATTGAATGCCTCCAAATCATCAACCAAATTAAAAAGCCAAGGGGTGACTTTTTTTATCAAATGGTTGACCAAACAATACATTGTTTGCTATTAAGAACAGTGCCATCTTCAACGAATCATCGACCTCCAAGAAGTTGCCCGCTACAAATCGATCATACACAGTGGACAACTTCAAATCTTCGGCTTCTTCGTCAGGCCAATATCTTTTGTGGATGCCGTTTTTAGTGGCCACATAAGGAGTGTTAATAATTTCATAGATTTTCCCAAACCGTAGGCCGGTCACCAAACAAAATTCTCTCTGTCCAAATCTTGCCTTCTTCCCACCAACCGAAAACCACAACTCGTTCTCGGATGCACCATCTATCTGAATTTCCTTCAACAATAAGTTGTGTATGATCTGAGCAGAGGACAACCAATTTGTAGGGAACTGACCGAATTGCTTGAAACAACTCGCCATAAAATCAGCATGCTTCCCCTCCTTGCGTAGTATGTCCTCTATATTGCTTATGTACTTCAACCGACACCCAACGTTGATTAATGCTTCTTGAGTCCATTTATTCCTTTGGACCTTCAGAAACTGATCATAATCGATGTTCTCCTTCTGTAAAATATAAAAAACGTGGCTTCACTTAAGTAAACTCATATATTCCCAATTAAACAAAACAGTCATGCACTCATGCCCAATTAAACACACCAGTTCATACCCAATTAAACACACTTATTCACAACAATTAAACACATCAGTCATGCCCAATTAAACACACCAATTCATACAACAATTAAACACATCAGTAATTAAACACACTAGTTGTCATACCTAATCAAACAAACCAGGTCATACGCAATTAAACACACCAGGTCATACCTAATTAAACACACCAGATCATACCCAATTAAACACCTTAGTTCATACCTAAATAAACACACCAGTTCATACCCAATTTCACATCATTAATTAAACCACAAAAAATGCACAATTTCACATGATTAACACACGCCAGTTCATAACGACTCATTGACTGGGTCAATATTTTAACATTCCTGTTGCTTCCTAACTCTATCTCTGTCAATAATTAAACCACAAAAAACACACATACACAGTCAAAGAAAGAAACAAAAGACACACTCATTGTCAACACAACATCTTTTAAAGAATGAGATATCCAAACAAAAAAAAAACAACTAGGGTCTGGTCATCATCTACTGAGATATACTTATATATACTTATATACTTTTATGTTGTTTGAATTTGGACCCACAAATCATGCTAACCATTTGAACATGCAAAGCTAACACCAGATATAAAAAACACTCAAAAGCTTCAACCTTTCTTAATGTATCTATGAAATCACAAGTTCAAATCATTTTGTTCAAATCCCTGTTCAGACTTCGAAATCATTCACAAGTGAACAAAATCAATTTCTTAAAATCGCTGCTCAAATTTCGAAATCTATTCGACTGAATAAAATTGATTTGTTAAAAGCTCTGTTCAAATTTTGAAAACTATCACAACTTAACAAAATCAATTTGATAATGTATAAATTGAAATCAATTTCGGATTATATCAACCAAAAATACAAAAAAAAAATGAAACCCTAAAGTCAAATGTGAAGAGGAAGTGCACACTGTTGGTAACGGCGGGTCGTCGTCGTTGTCGTCCTGTCCGTCTCCACATCATAGTCGACTCGTCGCAGGTGGCTCTTCATTGTGGTCATCGTCGACACCGCTGGCCTCTCGAAGTAGTCGGCTCTCGTCGCCACTCATCTGTCGCGTCTCGTCCTCGGTTATGGTTTCTCTCATCTGCAGGTCGTCGTTGTGTCGATGTCGTTGTCTCGTCATGGTGGTGGTCGCCGTCGGGTTGTCTCTAGCAAGTGGTTGGGTCTGGTCACCGCAAGTGGTCGGGTCTGGTTTCCGCAAGTGGTCGGGTCTGGTTTCACTTTTCTGGTTTGACAGTAACACTAACAATAAACAACACTAAGAATGAATCTCAAGTCTCGGTTTTAGCGTTTTTATGTTTTCAATTTGTTATATTATTTTAATTCTTAACTAATTGATTTTGAATTTCTTTTGTTTCATTTATTCAGTTTTGTTTTTTCAAGTTATTATAACAGAAGGGTAATTTGGTCTCATAAGTGAAAAAATTGGTAAAACCAATAAATTTACTAATCTTGGCTAAAAACAATAAACACACTAATCTTTTGGTTACTTTTAAAGTTCTTCCATATATATATATATATATATACGGAAATGTTCACATAAGTGCACACTGATGGAATTATATAAGAACATTAAATGTGAGCAATTTATTTTATATACTTTGACTTGACATATATATACACTTATCAAAACTCTTTTATAAATAAATTATTCACATTCAATGTTCTTATATAATTTTATCAGTACATACCGATAGGAAAAGTACCGTGTGTATATATATATAACAAAAAATGAACATGTGTTTATTCAAAACATGACTTTAGAATTTAGATGATGGAAAGTTCAAACATACATGAAAAAAAAATAGAGGAATTATTTAATTTGTTAATATGGAGATTGACTAATCTGTAAAGGTAAACACAAATACTATACGGTTTGAAAAGTGCACGAGGGTCATATTCAAACACGTGAGTCTGGAAGTGTAGACTTTTTCGTTGATGCTAATCGATCACTGATCGGTCCGAAAATTCTACCCATGCATCATGCATGCCACTTGACTTGAATAATAACGGCATCTTATCTTTGAGATAATTGGAATTTTCAGCTTTATGTCATACTTATAAATTTATAATTTAGATTTTCTCTCAAAATAACTATTTTTTTTAAGAAAAAATGAAAGAAAAGAAAATTAAACACACTTTTGAGTTAAAACTCAATACAACCAAGATTAGAATTGAATACTCAAATTTAGATGAATATTCAACATTAATAATCGGTATGTTTGTATATACATATAATCCAATAATAATATCTCGTATGACATGAATATTCAATTACTTTATTTCCCAAAGAAAATATTTAATTACTATACCAAATAATAGTGGTTAAATAAATCATACAGAAGAATCTGTCATGTAAACAATTGGACCACTTGGAGAATGGTTGGTTTAGGCTTTAGACAAGTTGATGTACGGTACAGTGCAGTATTTGTTGATTGATTGGCTTTGATTTTGACTTTGACTCAGAGCACGGCAAGTGGAGCTGTAGAGGCAGGCAGTTAATGGGCCGAGAAGACAGATCCATATAGATGCCCAATATGTTATGAGGCCCATAATGAGATAAGAATGCTGTAGGATTTTTTAGAAATGGAAAGGACTTGAACACACAATTATCCCCTTATCATCCTTATATTGTGTTATCATTTGATATGGAAAAATAACAATTATATCCGACAAATGTGCTACGTGTGTTTGTGAAACATGCCTGCGATGCTAGCATGTGACAAAAACTATAACAAATGACATACACTATATACTCTCATTTAATTAATCGTTATTAACTTTTACATGCTATCTCAGTCTACGCTACTAAAGGGCTCCTTCCCTCCGTAACATGATTTGAATAAAACAAAACGGACGTAATAATTTATCTTCTGCTTTGTAAACTTAACGTCTTATCCGGATATAGGTTCAGTTTGGTATTGTTATGTTGTGGAGATAAATACTTTTAGAATTGTTATAGGGAGAATTGCTTTTAGTAATTGCTGTGGAAAGAATCGGTCGAGTATTTGGTAAACTGATTTTCAAAGATGCTGTGAGAACTAAAAACAAATTCAATGTATTTGGTAAACTAAAGTAAAAAGTGTTGTGAGTATGTAAAATTACTAAAATGACATAGACATCTAAATTGTATTAATGTGCTATACTTTGTATTTTTCTTGTTTATTTGTGTTTAATGTTAAGTGTTATATAATTACGGTACTTTATTGAATCAATTAGTCCTATTTTTTATTCTACTTTATTGAATTAATTAGTCCATTTTTTTTTATTCTACTTTATTTATTTATTTATTTTTTATTCTACTTTATTGAATTAATTAGTCTCATTTTTTTTATACAGTTATGATAACAATTTTTTTGCACAACAATGTAGGTTCAAATTTTTTTGGTAAATTTCGTTAAAGGCAAGGATAAAATTGGAAAGTTGGTAAATTTTCATTTGATATCACTGTAGCTTATTTTCTAAAAGCAGAAGCAAAAATCCAAAAGCATATATATATAGCTTCTCAAAAACTCAGTTGGGAGAAACTAAAAGTGACCAAAAGCACTTTCCCGTGATTTTACTAAGCACCCTGTCTTTAGTCTGAAATCACTTTTTACCCCAAAAACAGTTGGGAAAATAATATCAAATTGGACCATAGTGTGACAACGATTAGTGGCCCTAGCATTGCAATATATACACTGTTAACATATTTCTGTACAGATAAATACTAATTTTTCTGTTTTGTGGTTTATCTTTTACCGGAGCCATGTAGATCAAACGGGAATATCCAAGGAAAATCCCTAGTACAGAAAATCTTTTTTTTTTTTGGTACTGATTAATATGAAGAACAAAACTTGCGTTTTTTTTTTAAGTCCAAATATGATTAAATACAAACGTATATATATAGATCCTTCTAAACTTTAATATTATCGATACTTTTTAAGTCTTGAGAGTATTTGTCTTGTGAAGCCAAACAACCTAAATGTGGTGTCGACTTGTTTTTATTTGGTTGTTCAGTTTGGTATATGCCTTTATAATTGCAACAAATCATCTGATTTTCGTCTCAAAAGGCCACATTAAAAAAAAAAGCCACTAACATTTTTTCTAATTTGGAAAGAATATGAATGGAATGTAAATTCATAATAGTTCAGAACAACTATATTCTTCATCTCTTTTACAAACAAACAACACAAGCTTTCCGATTTATTTTCTTAAAACCTTTCTAACAATTATAATATCATATTATTGCAATATTAAGAGCATCTCCAACCCATGCACCCAGGGCCGTCTTCAGACATTTTGGGGCTCGAGTCATTTAATGATATTAATAAAATCGGGACCCCATATAAAAATTAGAACAATGTCACTCAGTATCCAAAATACTGATCCCACCAATGAAAGCATAGCACAAGTCTTTTATTTTCTTTTACTTTTAACATTTTTCTCATAAATTGGGTACTGACAGGCAGTATCCGAGTATTGTTCTAAAAAATTATTATCATTAAAGAAAGGTTTGCAAATGAAATGGACTATGACGGAGTCACGAAGTGAGTGAGTGACGATTTTGACTAGGTTAGCAAATAAATATAGCTATTCAATTGGATTCTCTTTAAAAATAAAAATTGGACTCTCAAATAATGTAAAACTAAGTTTGATATGTTGAATCAATTGTGCTTTGATGTTTATTTCTATTAAATTGAACTACATATAGATAATTGTGCCTTATTAAAAAAAATGTTTGAGATTGGACCTTACTTATATTAAAATAAATTGGATCTGAAACCCCAAAAGAATAATAAACGGATTGAACCATTTGGAGGCCCTAGCAAAATGATGGGCTTGCTGCCCATATGGGCCGGGCCTGCATGCACCAATCTCCAATTTGATGCAAATTTCCTCTCTAATTGGTATGCTAAATCCGACGGCAGTTTGGAGATGCTTCTGTACTGCTTTTATTTACCCCCTAAACTTTTACTTATTCACATATTTACCCATTATGCAATACAATTTATTTTGTTTATATCCCTTATTTAAATTGTTTATTTAATCACAGTTTTACCCCTATTAAATCAAATTTATTCTAATGTATCCTTTTTTATTATCTAATTCTTTTATTTAATATTTTTTTTCTTAATTTAATTATTATTAATATTAATATTTATAATAAACTAAAATTAAGTATAAAATACAAAAATTACTTAATGTTAATAAAAACACATACAAAAATTATATGTGTTTTTTATTTCTTTTATGAAGTGTAATATCGAAGTTCAATTGATAATAAATGTAATATTTTAGTTAATTAAATTTAATTTCTTAATTTACTAATTTGTTAATTCTTAACTTATTGTAATATTATGTTAACTAAGGGGTGAAATGTCAAATGTTGAGAAATAATAATAAAGGGAATAATATTTTTAGTGCAACATTGGGTGCAATGGGTTGGAGGTAGAAAAAAAAATTGGTGTGGAAGTTGTTGCAATTTACTACAAAGTTGCACCAATTTAGTATTTTAGGTTAGAGTTGGCCTAATGCATGAGATGAATATACGGTTATCCGACGGTAATACATCAAAAAATTGTTGCAATATTAAAAGCGTAAATAACATAAACCTCCACTCCTCTTTTTAACATACTTAAGTCACAAAAATATTTAAGAGGTTGTTCGGTATCATTTTCGAACGATAGTTTTTCGTATTTTTATTCCCAAAAACACTTAACTTGTAATGCAGCCTTTTTTTTTATATATAATAAGTATTAATTGCACTAACTAACCCTTTATAGAACATAGCAAAATTTCAAAAAGATGTCCTAAATTAACACAAACACCTCTTTCCATCAAGTCAATCCGTTAATTTTAACAGTTGACTAACATTGACCTAAAAACCAAATATACCTCTGCCACATCATCTTAAACATAAAATATTTCTAATAAGAAATTGTTTTTTTTAAATATATATATATATATAAGGAAACATTCTCAATTCGCGGTATGTGCCTCTTCTGCGAACTGTAAGAGGTCGATTTTTAAGATCGGTAAAGATCTCTTCCAGTAAGTGGGAGATTGTTAAAGATCTCATGTTTCCTTTGACAGTAGAGTTCCACTACAGGTAGATTATCTTGTGGTTTTTAAAAACATTGACTTTTCAATTTTAATTAAAAAAATATTTTATGTTTCAGACGATGTGATAGTTATATTTGATTTTCCAATTGCCATGATTAGTCAACCGTTAAAGTTAATGGATTGACTTGAAGAGAGGAAGTGTTTGTATTCATTAAGTGTATCTTTTTAAAATCTTATTAGATTTTAATAAACTAATGGTAAGTTAGTGTAAGTAACTTTAAAATAAAGGACAAAATTCGATTTTACTCGGTTAAAGTGTTGGAAGCTGAGTTTTGTAAGAACAATTAATTCACGGTGGGAAACGCTACTCTTCCGAATAAGCTGTCTCAAAATACGTACAATCCAATATGACAATCTAACTTATTTAAAGAATTGTTATGTTTTTTCTTTTATTATCTTTTTTACTAGACTGCCATAATGGATAACATATATATATTTAGGATAATTTGTTGAGAAATGTAGCATTACCTATTCATATTTTCAACTTTTTTGTTTTGTTTTTATGGGATCCACCATATTTTTTTTTTAAAGAATGCCAAATAGATTATCCACTATGTTATGATTATCTCATTAATAAATAAATAAAACTGTTTCGATTATCTTTCTTCTACATAAAATCATATTAAAAAAAACAATCATAAACATATCGTTTTATTGATATTGGAAATGAGATAACTACTATAATTTCTTTTTGAAAAAATAAACCCACAAGTTAGTATTTAATTAATCCAAAAATCAATTCGAAGTGACGTGACAAGTAATTGTTCATATCTTATCATTTACCACATCATCTAATATAAATATTAATAACAAATCACTTCTCATATTACTTGAATCAATCTTTGGACTAATATTTTAGATTTTAATAACATTATTCATATAATTTAACTGCAAGTAATATTATTTTTACTCTCACAATATAATAAAAAATATATCTTTTTAATAAATATATATTATAATATATATATATATATATATATATATATCATACGTATTATAAGTCGGATATTTGAGTTGATATAGTTTGGTCACTCACTATATATAATAATAATAATAATAATAATAATAATAATAATAATAATAATAATAATAATTCTTCTATCAGGATTTTCTTATATCAGGACCTTCAACTACAACCACACATTCACAGTGGACCTACAACTCCACATTAATAAATACTCACACTCATACCTAATGTGTGTGTGTGGTTGTGGTTGGACGTCCTTATCTCTTATATCAGGAGCGTCCTTACCTCTTATATCAGGACCGTCCTTACCAGAGAATCACTATATATATATATATATATATATATATATATATATATATATATATATTGGAAATGGTGAATAAAGTCACATTTTCGTAGTTGAGTTGCGATGATGTCACTAGTTTAATAACTTATGTTTAAAATGCACCTAAAATGGTGAACAACCCAAAATACCCTTAAAAAATTGTCTTTGTGCTTCATTTAACTCTTTAAAACCAAAAAGTGATATTGTCTCTCCAAAATTGTTGTATGAAGATTGATCTACAACTCTAATCTCTTTTAAAAAAAAATTATCGAAGTCTTTCGAATCTGCAGGCAACATTCCTTTATGATTTGATTTTTTTTTCATGCATTTCTGAGTGGTTTTACCATGTATCCATCCATGTATGAGCTAGTAAAAAACCCAGAATGTGGCCGAGATTATTTTTCCTTTTCGCGAGGTATTTATGCTTTTTTTCCGAGCTTTTGTGCAACTGTTCTGAGCTTTTATGACATTGTTTCGAGTTTTTTTTCAACGGTTCCGAGCTTGTTGTTGCTTTTCCAAAAAGGCTTGGAGCCATTTATAACAAGCTCAGACCGAGGAAAAAAATTCTAGGGAACTTGAAAAAAAAGCTCGATAAAGGCCTAAAAAACCTCGATCATGCAGTTGGCAAAAAAAGCTCAATTTGTTGCCAATAAAATCTGGGGAACTTCTGAAAAAGCTCGATCAGTTGCAACAAAGTCTCGAATACTTCATAAAAAAGCTTGAGTTTTTTTGAATTGTTATTTAAATTTTAATTTAGATGTTCTTAACAGGAGAATGAATCGGGTGAGAATAGTCATATCTTACAACGGTCGATGAGAGCAGTTACCCGACGGAAGTTAGAGGTTTTTAGGTTTTGATAACCAAGAAATGTATGTATCAAAGAGTATGACTTACGAAGAACTATTTACGATGGTGGAAACCGTTGTGAAGTATGATGTGAACAAATACATTGTTGGTCTATAATCTATATCAATCGTTCCTAGGACTAAGTGTCACACATTTATAAGAAATGATGATGATGTTCAGTTTATGCTAAGGGAAGATAAGGTGATCCCTCAAGTATGTGTTAGTATAATTAAGAGGGCAGTAGGAGGTGTCATTGGTGAAGATATCTCTCCTCGTGAAAACTCCCAACAATTTCGATCGTCAAGCGGAAGCAACCAGTTGTTCACAGAAAGAAGTGAGATCGAAGGTAGGAAAAACATGTGTGGTGCCCCACCGGAAGTAGCTGACCATGCTGATATAGTCGGACCTCGATTCGACAATTTGTTTGGTTGTCAAATTGAGATGCACGATGGGCAGTACAACCATCAATATAATGAGATCTACAATGACATGAACAATAAGCAGAACACTGAACTGAATGTTGGGCCGATTAATGAGGTGGGTAATAAGGCAAATTTTCATCCAGTAGATTATGTACCAAACAATGATGAAGATGAAGAACCTGTCGAAACGGAAAGACGTGTAAGACGTGTAAGACATGTACATAGATTTAGTTCTAGTGCACCAGATATAGCTGGGACCTCTGAGGTCCGGTCTAATGTAACTCCATATGATTATGATAATGCCACAGCGTGGGTTATTCCAGGAGCGGAATCATACTCATTTGGCATGGGTGGAAGCAGGAACTTGGTAGAAGCTAAACCTACAAGCATAATATATAAAGGGCAATTTTTTCCAACTAAAAAGAACTTGAAGAGACTAATTGACCATTTTGCAATGAACTAGAACTTTGAGTGGAAGGTAAAAAGGTCCAATAAGACAACATTACATCTGGTTTGTTTGATGGATAATTGTACGTGGAAGTTAAAAGCTCTAAGGAGAGATGAAGAGACATACTTCCAAGTAAGAAGTTTTGTCAACAAACACACTTGTCCGTTGGAGGAGATTCACCATCGCCAATGACAAGTTAGTGCAGTCATTATTAGAGAAGTGGTAGCACCTAAACTTCAACAACAAGATGGTCAACTAATGTGTCCAAAGGACATAATCGCCGATATAAAAACAATGTATGACATCCAAATCATATACAGTAAGGCACATCAAGCTCTGCATTATGCGTTGTCACTGACCTATGGAACGTTTGAAGAAAGCTTCCAACTACTGTCATTTTTTGGTTACATGTCGAAACAACAAAATCCTGGCATAATCACTGACTTACAGTGCGACGAAAATGGTAAATTTCTCTATTTTTTCATGTCATTGGGCGCCTCACTTAGAAGGTTTCGGAGGTGTATGCATCCAGTTATTATAGTAGATGGTACCCATTTGAAGGGAAGATTCGGAGGTACAATGTTTGTTGCAACTGCACAAGATGGGAAAGAACATGTGTATCCAATTGCTTTTGGGTACGACGACTCAAAAAACAACATTTCATGAGAGTGGTTTTTGGATACTTGAAGGGCACCATAGGTCATATTGATGATCTGGTTTTCATTTTTGATCGGTATGTAAGCATTGAAGTTAAGATTTCCAAAATGTTTCCCGATGTAACCCATACGATATGTTGTTGGCATTTTGCTGAAAATATGAAGAATCAATTTCACATAATGGTGTAGCAGTCATAATGAATAAAGTAGCTAGATCGTACACTGAATTGAAATATAACCGCCAAATGGAAGAGTTACGTAACCTGTACCAGAATGCATATGATTTTTCCAATTATGCCGGTCCCCACAAGTGGTCCCGTGTACACTGTTCGGAAAGAAGGTATAGGGTAATAACAACAAATCTTGCTGAATGCATAAACTCATGCCTCAAATTTACACGGCAACTACCTAAGTTGACACTGGCAGAGTTCATTAGAAATATGTTACAGAGGTGGTTTCATGATCGCTGTCGAGCTGCACAGTCCATGCGTCATCAGTTGACCGATACGTCACATCTTGTGATCCTCAAACTTTTTAAGAAATATGGTTATATAACCGTCAATCCAGTTGACTAGAACATATTCTCTGTCAAACGGTCTAGGAAGCAGTGGACTATTGACTTAGCCCAGAAGACTTGCACGTGCACTAAATTTCAAATGGACATGTTTCCATGTTCGCACGCACTTGCAGCAGCAAGGTACAATACTTGGATTTCACATCTTTGTGTTGTTGGGAATGGATTTTATATCTAACTTTTATGATCTTCCAGGGTGCGAAATTTAGATTTCAGTTCTTTGTGTGCTGACTTCTACAAAAGACAGACATTTATCGATGCTTACTCGGTTCCTATTATACCTGTTGGACATCCTTCTTCATGGGTAGTGCCAGCCGACATCACTGAGCGTGTTGTATTGAATCCATTGTCCAGGAGGCAAGCAGGACATTTGAGGGGGGGGGGGGACATGCCTCGTTTTCGGAGAGGACAACCACTCAATCGCGTAGAATATGTGGACAATCAGGTCATAATGCTAGGAGGTGTCCTAACCCACCTCTGAATAATGATGGTCCGAGCATAGTCGTTCCTCAGGAATATCGGTGCAAGTGTAGCATATGTCATTCAGTTAGACACAACAAATAGACATGCCCTGAGAAAGACTCCACCGTAGTATGAATGGACACGTTTTGTTGGGAGTCATTTTCATTAGTAGTAATTGTACGACTTGTATCTCATTTCCATTTTCAAATTAAATGGGGATGTTAATTTTAAATTTCCTTTTTAAGATCAGTATGCAATGTGTTGTTGTGCAACGTAAACAATTATAAATAATCAAAGAATGAATAATATTTAAAAAATGGATACCAAAAAATTATGTACAGTCACTACAATCGGAATTGTGACTGGGAGTTACAGAATACCTCTACAGCCATTTTCTTCGGTATGGTGGGCATATCGTCTTCTGTCCAGTCATACTAGACTTTGTCTGCTAGTACATACTCTATCAACCTCAACGGATACGCCCCACAATTACCGCTGCAATGCAAGACATGAACAACTGTTAAGTTGATAATAAATTATACAGGAAGTTATTTTGATATTCAAACACATATACCTTTTATGTTGTTACGGCACAGTTGATCTTGACAGCAGGCTCACCCCAAAGGGCCTATTCCGCCTCTTGAACTTCTTCTCGTTGGGTTTCCTGGCATCATGAAACCCAAACTGATGTAACATCGAGGGGAGAAACCATCTCAGTGGTCATACCTGGCGTTTCCTGATGTTAATGGGGACATCCTATCTGAAGGGTCTAGGATGTGTATCACCTCGGTAGTCAGGTCCACACTGGCTAGAAGCCAATGCTGGTGTCCTATGTTACATGAAATAAGAAACTGTACAACACATATACATATGATAAAATGATATTGTTCACCAAAATTATGGGAGAAATATATCGAGGCCTTCATTTTATAACACTTACCATGTCTACCTCGTGCCATGGCCGGTTTCTTACCGGGAGTAATCTACATACGGTCATAAGGTCGATAGCGGACCACCTGTACTATAACACTTTCTTCCCCAGCGTCTTCACTTCCCCATCAGCATCATGAGGTATTTTTCTCTCCCACTGATACTCCAACAATGACTGTAATTTTTTTTTTCCAGCGGAGTTAAGATCACACAAAACACGTAAGTTACGAAGACTGAAAACACTTACAAAGAATTGGTTGCCCAGAATGTTCATCCACTGGTTGTACACAGTGGGGTATACTCGCTGATGCTTCCATAAGATGTTCAGGTACGCGTCCATATGCTGAAAAATAATTACAAAACAATGTTAGAATTTAAGTGTGAAGAAAGCCAAACCCAGTTAAAGTTAGGTGCCTACCGTGTCAAACAACTCCATGTAGTTCTCTTGGAACCGCTGGAACCAACCCACGTTTACTGGCTGTATGAGATCAACGTTGCCCATGCATTAATTTTTTTAAAACATCATAACAGTGACAGTAAAATAAACTAAAGCTGCTTCAATTAAGTAAAAAGTCTGATACTTACAATTCCCCCGTAATGTTTCTCTTGTATGATTTATTGGCCTCCAACTGCACAGCATCGACCAAAGCAGTAGGAGTGGATGCATGCTCTGATGTTTTCGGCGTTGTCCTTGGCCTCTTCAGGGAAGTAGGGCCCGTTTATGGGTTCAACAGCTGCCACTCGTGCTTACGAGCATGGGGGATACGGGGGGTACGGGGGATCCTATGGGATGGTCTGGATGTGTCGGTGGGAGGAGGAGGGGTCTCATAGGATGGTCTGGACCTATCCCTGAGAGGTGAAAGAGACCCATGAGATGGTTTGGACCTGTCCTTATGAGGTAAAGGGGACCTACGAGATGGTTTGAACCTATCTCTTACAGGTGCAAGGGACCCACGTGAAGGTATTGACCTATCCCTGGGAGGAGTCGGGGACCCACGATATCGACCGAACCTGTCCCTAAAATGAGTTGGCCTAGAAGAAAGGGTCCAACGGGATGGACCGGAGGTATCCCTGAGATGAGGGGTGCTGTGCTGTCTAACTGCATAGCCAACTTTGGTGGAGAAAACCTTTAGTACGAGTCTCCTACTGTCGTACTGTAACTTCAGTCCCAGTAACTTGTGTCTCGGGTCTAGTACCCTGCATCTGACCTACGCTGCTAAGGTCTGTCCTCTCGACATGGCTACGTCGCCCGTCTGTCTCTAGGACTAAAGTCTCATTCATAGGATGGTGGACCCTCTCCTGCTGTATGTGATGTCAAACTGCACAGCCCTCGGACCAAGTCCATCAACTCCTGATGCTGCCTGTTTTGTTCTGTATCACATCTCCAGAGATCATCCAGTAAAGCATGGACCGAAGCCTCCAATTCTTCGATTCTACACTCCAGATGACCCTGAAAACAATTAAACATTGTTAATCATGCACATGTACATGCGCTTGAAACAAATAAATGCAGAACAACAATTTTAACATACCTCGCGCTCTTCTCCAACGGCTCATTGTGAGTTATTTTTAGCAGTATGTCTAGTCATCCTAAATTGTACCCACCTCTGCCTCCGGTGTCTCCCACGAGTTAACTCTGTGTCTGAATTCATCTGTTCACTCCCACGATGATGCTCTGGCTCCAAACCCTCTGTATCACTCGGTTCGGCACGTACTGCATCCGGTATAGCCTCATATCCGCCACTCAATGGATCCGGTATCGCCTCCTCTATGCCCGTATAATAGGGTTGACCTCTTTCAGCTTCTATGGCCACTAATTCTGTCATCGTAAATATCTAAAACAATTGTTAGAATGTTGTAATTATAACAACTATTAATATTAACAATTAAGATTCTTACCCACGCTGTGAATATCTTGGACAGCTTATCCGCCCTTAGTTGCTTGTGTAACTCCCACTTGAGAATACGGGGATACAAGTCGGTATCCCTCCTCATCTCGAACTGGATGCCAAGCTGGGGGATCACCTCCAAAGAAAAAATTTATGTAAAATATAAGTACGTTAAGAATTCTTACTTTATTAAACGATAAATAAAGTAAAAATTGTAATTCAAATTGTTTACCAACAGGGCGTAAGATAGACCGTAAGTATTGTAGATCTCCAGCATGTGTACGTCAGCGCCCTTTGCCTGTTGGCGTCTCTCGAAAAACTCCCGTCGCCCATCAAGCGCATGCTTAAATGAGAATATCGAATGACTGTACACATGGGCACCCCACGGGAACGAGTCGAAAGCATTGAGAACCTCCACCAGTTAGAACCGCCAAATTGAAATCTTCACTCTATCGTCCAAACCCATTAGTATCCATTTCAGCATATACAAGAGGCAGAGCTTCACACTATCATATGCCTATTGAAACAAGTCGAGATTCAAAACATCTTTCAACTCCCCGAACGAAATCTCATCCCTACCAACAAAGTAACCCTCATGTATGCCATTGTCCACGCTATCATACCGGCTTGTGTCTGGTACTTCTCTGAATCGCAATCCGGTGATTAGAAAGAATTATACTTTCGAGAACCTCACCTCCTGATTCCCCATTATAAAATGTATCTCATCTGACGACCCAGTACGATGCACCTCCCGCAAAAGCAGTCGATGGATGGCACCACCCAAAAACTTCATACGTCTATGCATCGTCATGAAATGCCCAAAGCATGACGCCATGAACCAACGACGGTCTTCAACAACAATTTCTACAGGGACCTGGTTAAGTGCGTCATCTATAACCCCAATGGTGTCAAAATGGTCGTGGCGAGTGAGTTTGACCTCGCACTACTCTTCCTCCTGAGTTTTAAGCAATTCCTTCAACCGATTCATCGTTTGGAAAATCACAAAATAATATACGTGAGTTTACTGTAAATAGCTCATAAATAACTGCAAACAAGGTTCAATCTTTATAAAAAATCTTGGATCGAGTAAAAAAAAACACGATTGGATGAATAAAATGCTCGAATATATACAACAAAAGCATGATTGGATGAAAAAAAAAGCTTGAATACATACAAAAAAAGCTCAAGCCTTCAATAAAAAGTCTCGTATATACTGGAAAAATTTACAATTTATAAAAAAGCTCAAAATTCAATAGAAAAATCTTGAAGGTATATAGAAAAAGCTCGGGTTACAGGGAAAAAAAGCTCGATACAACTAAACCTACAATTAAAAAGCTTGAACCTTCAATAAAAAGTCTCATTAATACTGGAAAAAGTCACAATATACAAAAAAACTCGAAATTCAATTGAAAAATCTCGAACGTGTACAGAAAAAACTCAGGTTACTGGGAAAAAAAACTCGATACAACTAAACCTACAATTAAAAAGCTCAGGCCTTTAATAAAAAGGTACAACTAAACCTACAATTAAAAAGTCCGGGCCTTTAATAAAAGGTCTCGTAAATACTGTAAAAAGTCACAATATACAAAAAAACTCAAAATTCAATTTGACCTTGTAAGTGCGTCAAATTGAATTCCTTCAGGGATCTGGTTAAGTGCGTCATCTATACCCAATGGTTAAGTGCGTCATCTATAACTCCATTGGTGTCAAAATGGTCATGGCGAGTGAGTTTGACCTCGTACCACTCTTCCTCCGGAGTTTTAAGCAATTCCTTCAACCGATTCATCGTCTGGAAAATCACAAAATAATATACGTGAGTTTACTGTAAATACCTCATAAATAACTGCAAACAAGGTCCAATCTTTATAAAAAATCTTGGATCGAGTAAAAAAAAGCACGATTGGATGAATAAAAAGCTCGAATATATACAACAAAAGCATGATTGGATGAAAAAAAAAGCTTGAATACATACAAAAAAAGCTCAAGCCTTTAATAAAAAGTCTCCTATATACTGGAAAAAGTCACAATTTATAAAAAAGCTCAAAATTCAATAGAAAAATCTCCAAGGTGTATAGAAAAAGCTCGGGTTACATGGAAAAAAAGCTCGATACAACTAAACCTACAATTAAAAAGCATGAGCCTTCAATAAAAAGTCTCATAAATACTGGAAAAAGTCACAATATACAAAAAAGCTCGAAATTCAAGTGAAAAATCTCGAACGTGTACAAAAAAAACTCAGGTTACTGGAAAAAAATACTCGATACAACTAAACCTACAATTAAAAAGCTCGAGCCTTTAATAAAAAGCTATAACTAAACCTACAATTAAAAAGTTCGGGCCTTTAATAAAAGGTCTCGTAAATACTAGAAAAAGTCACAATATACAAAAAAACTCAAAATTCAATAGAAAAATCTCGAGCATGTATAGAAAAAGATAGGGTTATAGGGAAAAAAAGCTCGATACAACTAAACCTACAATTTTAAAAAAAAACTTGGGCTTCTTTTCAAAAAGCTCGGAACTCTATCAAAATGTCTCGGAAACCCAAAATACGCATCTTTCTCAAACTAAATCTAAATTTTTACAAAAATGCTCGGGCTCCTTGAATAAAAGTCAGGGCTTCCTTTTTAAAAACCTCGGGTCTCCACTGAAAAGTCTCGAAAACCCAGATTATTCATCTTCCTCAAACTTAACCTAAATTTCAAAAAAAAAAAGAAAAAAAAAGCTCGGCCCTCTTTCTATATTGCTCGGGATCCTTTAAAAAAATCTCGGATCTGAAACCAAAAGTCTTAGAAAACCAGTAAAAATTCATCTTCCTAAACACCTATTCCACCTTATTTCAATCCCTAACCGGTCCACATTCATTCTCAAATCGACAAATCAAACCTAATCTACCATTTAGTTCAACATTCAAACATGCACATCAACTTATTTAAAACAAAAACGACACCAAATGTAGCTCAACTTACCTCAAATGATTACAAATAATCTGTTGAAGTCTCCAATGTCACTGCTCGCTGTCGAAATTCAAGCCGTCGACGCACTTCTGGTCGATTTCAAGTAAGTTCAATTTTCTCTCTCTACTTTTTCTCTCAAACAGTCGCATGTTCAAATGGGGTATTTTGGTCTCCACACATTAATTGGTGCCTTTTAAGCATATATTATTAATGTGGTGCTATTTGCACAACAGCCCTCTAAAAATGTGCCATCAACTTTTTGAACCCTATATATACACACACGCACATATTTGGTTAAAATTGAAACTAACCATATAATTAGTGGATTTTTATTTTTACCCAACATTAGTAATTTAATTGTTTTTACCAAACTTTCTACTGATGAGACAAAAATACCATTATTGATTTCTCAATTAAACACACGGATCTTCTTCAATTAAATACATCAGTCTTCATCAATTAAACACACCACTAATTTAATTCCTAATATGTTTAATTCTAGTGTGTTTAATCTGTGTATTTAATTTCAATGTGTTTAATTTGGTGTCGGGGCAAATTTGTCTCTTCAATAGAAAATTTGGTAAAAACAATGAAAATACTAATTCCATGTAAAAATAGAAAACCCCTTAATTTTTTGGTTAAAAAGTGTTATTTCCTCATATATATACATACTGTTTTCAATTATTTCTAACGGATGGATTTTCAACATTTTAATTTTCAGAATACTGTTTTCAATTTCTACAAGACTCATTTTCAGCTTTTAAAAATATTGAAAGAAATTTTCAAATAAAAATTTATAAAAACAGAAAACGAAAAATGGAAACATTATCGAACAACCCCTTATCCCTTTATTCATGGACAACTCTTAAATTTAACTGTGGTTAGTAGTACCGTCACTACTGATTGGCTTTCACCAATAGATAAACAAATAAACATACCCTTTTAATAAAGGTTAGTGTTATCCCGTGCCTTAATGATACATGCTAACAACTACATATTTACTATATAAAGAAAATATTTATTACACAGATACATTTATTGTATTAATTGAGTCAAAAAGTACAATAAATACTTTCATTTTCTAGTAGTTAACATGTGCCACCTTGTTCTGTTATTGGGTGGGACAATTTTTTGTGCTGTTTGTCCCACCTTGTTCCGTTCTGTCTCATGTGAGAAAGTTATCCCACCTTGTCCGGTCTCGTCCCGCATACCAAACGCACCCTAAGGGTACAAGTTTACACTACCTTTTAATAAATACACATACCCTTTGTTTGATATGAACGATACCAAGTGTCCATTTTGCGCTTACTCCTTTTCAGATAAATCTCTAAAATAATTCATTAAATTCAATTTAAAAATTTATTTGCAAAATTATGAAAATAATTAAATAGTAAACAAAATTTTAAAAAATGTATAGAATCAACATCGATCTCCATTTGATTAGTCAGCAATGTGTCTCCGTTATGCAATGCAAATCCGAAATGGATCTACAATATGCCATGAAGATCCATCTCATATCTCATTTGTAGGCAGAGATCAATCTTTGGATCTCTAATGGGCAATGGAGATTCAATGACGAGTCTCCACTTCAAGATGAAGATCCATCATTGGTCTTCAATATAAATCCTAAAATATGAAGTTGATTTCATTTTTAATTTCAAATCTAATTCAATGTTGAATTGTGTTCAAATGCCAGATTTCGTTTTAAACTAATATCATGTTTGGTTCCACATTTTTGATGAATTAGTTTTTTATTTTTACAATTGTTTTTAGTAATTTATCATATATATACATATTTTTTTTTCTTTGAAACATTTAAATATCTAAAATATCGTATATAAGGTCGTAGCCACATAAAGACTAGACCAGGCTGTAGCGCTGTCCAAAATTTTGATTTTTTTTTAATATATATGCTATAAATTATTTTATATTATAAAGTCTATAAATTAATTTTAATTTATATTCCAAACATTTAGATGTGTATTAAATATAGAGTTGATTGGAACTTAAAAAGTCCATAAAAATTTGATTGTATTAGGTCCAAACTTTTAAAAATTCCATTAAAATCTAGATATATTCAATTTAAATTTTCAAAAGTCCAAAATAAATCTTGACATGTTTGAAAAAGTGATTGACATTGTAGAAATTATTTAAGTAATGAAATTTGATCGATATTAAAATAAGATTTATAAATATAAAAGTTTGTAACAAATATTGTCTAACCCTATGGATTTCATTTAATAATATATTTCAAACTATTATCCGATAAATAAATAAATAAATAAATAAATAAATAAATAAATAAATAAATAAATAAATAAATATATATATATATATATATATATATATATATATATATTAAGACAAATATATAACTCTACTTATAAATTTAATAAACTGTAAACATAATTTTGACAAAAACTATATATAGTTTATGGAATTTGTGGACTTCAACAAAATCTACCATTTAAAAAAAGCTACAAAAATCTTATCGAATGCACTATCATTAAAGTCAAGTTGTTTGTATTGCAATAGCATGGCGAGTATTTTAAACCATGAATCTTATTGAAAACAACACTTCACAATAATAAGATGAAATATGAGTTTTTTACAAGTTTTTATGGCGGTATATTTTGAAATAAAACCTTTTGATACCAATGATTCAAATATGATAATTTGTGAATTTTGTGTTGTGAGCTGTGATAGGGTATCGCTCAAACCCAATGATGCATTTGTATTTTAAGTTATATATATTTTCTTGTTGTTTTTTTCTTCTTCGAAATATATGGTTTTTTTTTATAGTATATACATTTTGAAAGGTAAGACTCATGTCCTCTATTAGTTGTAGCCATTTTATATTCCTTTTTTAGTAATCAAACTTACTTAGAGCCTCTCCAACCCAAGCATCAATCTCCAATTTGTTGCATAGTTTCCTCTCCAACCAGACGGGAAAGAGTTGGGCTATTTTGAAACAGGTTTAAATTCCCTTAAGGTGTGTCTATCATAACCTAGAGAGAGGGTGAATATGTTTTTATCAAGTTAATTATCAACTTTTCTTGATTAGTCAATATTAAAAATTCACCCCATAAAACAAACATACAAAATCAAGTGTAAAGTGCGAAATATAAATAACACTCAAATTTTACATGGGAACTCTTCAACAAGGGAAAAACCACAGGCTAACCTCTTTATCTCTTCGATCCTCAAATCCACTATTGTAATGATGTTTACAACCTAGATTGACCTCTAGTCACATCATTCTCGGTTACTAACCTACCACTACTACCCAACAAGCCTTTATAGTGATTCTTGATCGATTCTTGACAACCACCTTGGTTGCAAGACTCTACTTGCTTGTGCACTACACCTCGTAGTCACAAGACTTAACTCTCAAAGAAGAGATAAAATAGCCTAAGTGAATATATGAATATTCTAGATGCAATAGAGTGCAATGCGAGACACAAAATGCTTACTTAGATGTTGATATGCAAATCTAACAACCTAGTTATCAAACAAGCCAAATCAACCTAAGTTGTCATTAATCATGGCAAGGATTATAAATACAATCAACTTGTCCTTATCAATAATATCTAAATGCAATGCATAAAGACTTAGCTAGATGGAAAGTATATCCTAAAAGCAAGCTATAACAATATAAACCCAATCATACAAAGGAACTCATCAATAGATGCAATAAATAGAGTCCTAGCATTTAATCAACTAATAAATGCAATAAAACCACAATCTTGGAAGGTATGAACAATCAACAAATATGGGTATTTGTTCAACTTCCAAGTCAACACAATGATGAAGACCCATGCCTAAAGATGCTCAATGATGTATGGAGGATTATGGGTTTCTAGGTTTGGAGAGTAAAAAACACAAGTCTTAGAGCTTCTCTCTCTAAAGAAATTTTCTCTCACTTGAAATTGGGATCTTGAAGCTCTAATGAGGCAAAGAAGAGAAGAGAATATATATATATTTCATCCTTAGACCAAAACATCATCATTTTGATATTAGGAAACAAATCACGTTAAAACGCTGTCTAGACCGCGGTCCAGGTAAGTGTCCAGACTGCGGTGCATGCAGCAGTGCATCCTCTGGTCGACACCACGGCTGGGACTTCTTACATACAAAAGCGCAGACCGAGACTTAGGCAATATGAGCTCTTCTAGAGAGTACCACGGCAGGGACCGCTGTGAAGACAAGTGTACATACTACGGTCCTTGAACATGCCACTTTTGGAACCAACCGCTGTTGGGACCACGACTGAGGCAGGTGCATAGCCAGCGACCTGCACCACGGTGAAGAGGAAAATCCTTTTTTCCAAGCAAACTTAACACACTATCCTGTATGCAAAACGTACAAGTATGGAGTGTGGTTTTTGACATAAAATGCATCATTCAAATATATCAAAAACACATGAATATAATGCGTAACAAATTATAATGCATGCAAGTGAGTGTTTTTGTGCAATAACAAATGCATGTTAATACAAATGCACGTAAGTGTGTGTGCATCTAATATCTCCTTAAGAGTTAAGTCAAGTGAATTACCTCTCTTGAAGCACTTTGGAACCTTGGAAGCTTGTTGATTAACACTAAAAAGTGTATGTTTATTAAGGGATGATATCATCATTTTACACTTCCAATATTATTAATTCCCCAATTTAGATATATTTTTGTTCCCTTACTTAAAGAAATGTGTTGTGTAGTAAATAGTGTATTTTTCTTTTTATTTTAGGGGTAATATGGTCAATTCAGAATTATGAAGAAGTCATATGGTAAAACATACATCACTTTCAAGTACAGAACATTCAAAAACCCTAGAAAGGTCACGAAGGGTATTTTTATAATTTTGACCATGTTAGGAGTCCTGGAAAATAGAATTGACATAAAAAACGGACTCAGAAGACCCAAAAACCTTAGGATAGGTAAAAACCGGAGTCAAAACAGTCACCGATTACATAAAAGAAGTTCGGATCCAGTGTGAAAAGGTGTATGATACCATGGTGAGCCCACATTGACTTAGATGATATGGCATCATTTGATTGGTCTACGCACGTGAGCTCACACTCTCTACAGTAGATCCGCTAACACCAGATGACTGTTGACTGATGACGTGGCATATTTATATTGGACCGAATTGCGAGTGCACCGTACATGCGACTGTCGAGAATCACATTCTAGAATGTTGTTGACTTTACTTTAGTCAACCCTATCAGATCTGGAAGCTCCATTTTAAATTCATTCGATGTCAATTTTTATTAGTATTTTGTATAAATAGGGGATCTCTTCCCCCTAATTTGGGTGTACTGAATCCATTTCTGATCTTAGATTTGGAAAATTCTCTCTCTATTGTTCTCAAATTCTCAGTTTAAATAAAATAGCTATTTTATAGAAAAATTCACTATGTCCAGTTAATTCAGTATAGCTAGGGTCAAATGTGATACTGTTTGTGTGGTAAATATGATCGAATTTGATATATATATATATATCTTTTTCCGCTATGATTTTTATGGAGTCTTGACTCACTAAGGATAGACAGATGCTATTTGGTACAGTGGGTACTTTACACCATATCTATCAGTAGAGTGGTCAGTGGAGTGGAAATCCCACCCACAAATTTGGCCTAAATGTTAATAGTTGGATCTTATTTGAAATATCAAATTGGATCTCTTAGCCCTAATTTTAATTTCAATTGATTTACACTTTTTATAATAAGCTTATGAATTAACCAAGACAATTAATTCTACAAGACAAGTGAACAACCTCTCTATGGTTCGACCCGGTCTTACCGGTTAAATTATTACTCAAACACTCTTATACTTGGGAGTATGAACACTTCTTTAGGAAGTGTCACTTGTTGAAGATAATTCACAATAGGAGACCTGTTGGAAAAATCGTGCGTTGGAAGCGGAAAAGGGGTTAGGTATATTTTAAAAAATTTCCTTTAAAAGAATGAATCTTAACCTTTGATTAATTAACAAATAATAAAGTATCGTACCTTTTTTCTTGTGACTATTGAAGTTGCGCATAATTGAATCCGTAAGATCTTCCAATCTAATCACGAACGAGAATCACCTAGGAGTGTGAGCTCCCTTTCTTTGAATTGTATACCTGATGATGGAAACAAACAAAATCTTTTTCTTTTGTTAGTCACAATAATCGTCCTAGAGAAAACCCAAGAAGTTTTGGTCACTTGTGAATTTTCAATCTATTTGATTGAAACTCACGTGAACCCGATTCGATTTTTGTACACAAAACCCTTTTGATGTAAATGATACTAGTACACTATCGAAAACAAAATCGTTCCCTCGTATCTCTATGCTTGGCTGAATTCTATGTACACCTATCTTAGAGTTGGATGAATTTATCTAGAACCAAATTTTCTTCACTTAAAATTATAAGGTTCCAAAACCTCTCTTGGATTTCTTACGGTTTGGCCGAATTCTACATAGCTATATATATAGGTGTCCAAATCCTCCTTATCCTCTCCTAAGGAGGATTTACTTGGTAGACAAGATTCCTCTCTAGATGGATTTACTTGTTGGCCTAGAATCCTTATTCAAAGAAGAATTCTTTTCCACACTATGACTCCTATTCCAACTCAATAGTGTATTTATCCAATAACCAATTATTAAATATAAATTAAATTATGACTTTATCAAAAAATTTCTAATTTGGCCAATAGTTAATTAGAGTTTGGATAGTACTTCCTAATTTGACTAGATAAATAAATTCCTTTTATTTATCTATTTATCAAATAAAATAGTTGATACTTATCATACTACCAACAATAGTATGACACTAGGAGACCTTTTCCTACTAGGAAAAAGATTTTAATTAATTAATTAATTAATTTCCATTTCATAAAATAATAAAATAAAAACAATATATTAGGCTATTTTATAAGCCCTAGCCGCCCAAGCCTATACATGAGTCAAATATTGTTTTTTCCATTTTATTAAATCCATTGGACATTAATAAAAAAGTCCACATATGAGCTAGACTCATTCTTACTAAAAAAGAAACAAGTCCACATGCCTTAAATTAATACATTACTATAATTTAAACAACTCATTTAATTAAAATATGCAAATTATATTCCTAATGTATTGATAGAATGGGGCCGCCCAAGGATTCCCATATCCTTAGCTGCCCATTCCAGGTATCTTGAAGAGTCCTCGCGTGTCTTGATCACACATGACCGCACCTCTCCAAACCTTTTGGATTATGAAATCCAAAACAATTCTAAATGGATCTAGAAATTTGTCTGGTATAATATATCAAGTGATCCATGCAAGTTCGTGTGAATTGGAGATCTTGGTGGACTATCTAAATTTAAGTTCCAATAGATACAACATAATCACAATCAACAAATGATACACTTAGGTCTGATCTATTAATTTTTGTTTATTCCACTAAAGAACTAAAATTGAACTCGTAAATAAAGATAGAATAAGTTAATGTTCCTCATTTGTACCCTAGACAATCTTAATGGAGATAGTGTATCCTCGTGAAGAATACCAGTAATCGCCAAAAGCTCATAGACCGCCTATAGCTCTCATAGTTTCCATATTTACTCATCTGACCACATTTTGAACTTGGATATTCTGACTTATCCAGAAGCCATATTTCAATAGATATTATTAAAAACTTAACATTAAGATTTAATATCCAATACCTCAAAACATCCATAAGATAATATTCTACTCACATTTAATAAATGGAGATAGGATGTCCATATCTATTAATGAAGTCCTCTATCGATTAACAAATGAATACCACCAAACTATCGAGGATAGATTATGCTATATAATCGTACTCATTGATAGCTCAAATGATAACACTTGCAACCGTAAGTCCATCATTTATCTCAGGATTGAGATAGACTCTCCGATTATCTTCAAGTGAAAACTTTTATCCATTGACGATTCTAGATAAAGTTTTTCACTGTGATCATATTCAATGCACCTAATGCACTAGATTCTTTTGTCCAAAGACACCACACTTTGATGATTTTAGACTCATCTTAACACATTTGTTCCCACTCAAATGCTAGCAAAAGAATCTACAACTTTAACAAGGTAAAAGCGCCCAACCTTTATCTTAAGTTGTGAATATTGTTCAGAACTAACTAAACAATTGTATCTACCTCATACATATCAAGATGTGCAAAAAATTCTTTTTTTCTCATAGTCTTTTGACCTTATGATTATTTACTTTTGACAATTATAATAATTAAACTAGAAATCACTTTGTTAATATGAAAAGATTGTCAAATACATTATTACACTCTTGCTATTGGGCATAATCCCAACAAGACCTAAGCTACACATTACAAACAATCCCAATGTGACTTGTCATGAAATAAACCAATCATAAATTGAGATTCTTACACAGGCCAAGCACATGCACTTGATCAAGTGTAGGTTGCATCTTTATTTTATTTTTTAATCCCTAAATTGGTATTTATTTACAGATTGAGCATTATTCAATAAAATCTATTCTGATTGTATCATTTATTTAAATTTTTTGTTTAATAATAACTTTATCCTTAATCAATTAAATTTATTCCAATTGTATCCTTTTAATTATTTAACGTTTTTGTTTAATTTAAATTTATTTAAATTTAATTATTATTTATAATCAAATAAAATAAAATTAATTATAGAATATAAAAATTACTAAATGTTAATAAAAAACACTAAATTGAAAATAAAACAACCAGAACAACACACAACATGAATAAAAACATTAAAAACATTAAGGGAAAATACAATGGAAATAAATGGGTGATTTGTTTTTTTTTTATGAAACGTAAAGTCGAAGTTCAATTAATAAAAAAAATATAATATTTTAGTTAATTTAATTAATTTCTTAATTTACTGATTTGTTAATTTTTTAACTTATCATAATATTATGTTAATTAAGGGTGAAATATTAATTATTAAAAAATAATAAAAAAGAGAGTATTTAGGGATTATTCTTTTTAGAGTAGCATTTGGTGCAATGGTTGGAGATGGAAAAAAATATTGTGTTGAGGTTGCTACAAAGTTGTACAAAATTGGTACAATGGGTTAGAGATGGTCTTATAAGTTATAATTATTTTGACTAAATATTTACTTTAGCTCCCCTTAGTTAGAAATCTTGGCTACACCACTGCTTGTATATTGTTTGCAGATTTCGTTAGTATACGAATTAGACAAATAGTTTAGAAGTAAGTAAAGTATCGTTCCCACAAAGAGTGATTAATTTATTAACTACCGATTATAATTAACCCAAAACTTTATTTGAACAATCTAATGTTGATACTTGATTGAGATTTTAATTAACTAAAATAAAAATAAATAAAAGAAACAGTGAAGATGTAGAGACATTAAATAGATTGAAGTACTAGAGCTTTTGATTTCACCATAGCCAATTCCACTCAATTCCTTTAGCATGTTAATCTTAATTATTCTTCATGTTGACAGTCGATTTTCCCTAATTTATTCATTATTCCATTCCTTGCGATATCGAAAGTATTCCTAATTACCAACCCACTTGATTCCTAGTAATGGAATTATGATAATTAGAACCCATTAAATTCTCTGGAAAATCTTCAAGAAGCCACACAATTCATGCTCATACATTCCTATCAAGTCATGTAAATTATGGTATCTATTACAAGAAGTATTAATCAAAATTCCACATTCCCGTCAAAATATAGCATCAAATCAATTAAATGTTGGCCAAACATTCAAAAGCATTAAACGTAGTAATAGACGATCAACATAGAAGAATACGAATTAACATTAACTAAAATAATTGAGCATTCATGGCTAGGCTATATCATAGCCCTAACAAAGAAAGTTAGTTCCTCATAGTCATGGTTACAATCCTATGAGAAAATATAAAAGAAAAAGAATGATAAAACCTGGGAAGTTTTGCCCAAGAAAGTCTTCAATTCTTCAATCCTCTACTCTCTCTTCTCAATGATCTCAATGATCAGTTTCTGTTGGAGTTTTTTTCTCTTAAATAGGCATAAGTTAGGTGTCCTTGGGGTGTTATAATCCGCCTCCAATACGTCCAAGCTAAAAATCTCGAATAGAAAAAACAATCCTCACTACAAGAAAAATGAATTTTCTTAATAGTTAAAAACTATCAATAATCACACTTGTTGATAGTTTTCAAACTGTCAAGGAAGGTTGTGTTAAGAAAGATATTGACAGTGAAAAAACTGTCAAGCACTTTTTGACAATTTTTAACTGTCAAGAGTTCTTCATAGTTAAAAACTATTATTAAGTTTTGACAATTGAAAACTAACAACTATACAAAATAATTTTTGTCAAGAATCTTATTAAAATTTTCTATATAAAATTAGTGTCTTACAAAAAATCAAATAAACAAAATCTATAATATAAATCGTATACACATCATCAAAAGCTTATTCAAAATACAAAACTACAAAATTTCGTTACATAAAGAAATAATCCAACATCAAACTACTGTAAAAAAAGACTAACTTAAACCATCATTCTCAAGGTTATTATACAAATCTAAATTGATTTCACAAGATCATCAAGCTAAAGAGTTGATAAGTTCGTTACATAGTAGTTTCAATCTCTCCATTCAACTCCCATAAAATTTTCATTCTAGCTGACCTTCATAAAATTAAGAAAAATTATTTTAAGCCAACTACTATATAACATAATAATTCCTTACCTAAACATGTAGCATACAATAGTAAAATATAACAACAACAGAAAAAATAAGAGTAAAGGAGCACCTTATAAGTCGAAAGATAAGCTCACAATCATTTCCCAGTAAAAAATATTAATTCCAAACACTAAATCAAATGTATACTTAATTTCTTTTAATAAAAACTTCAAACAAAATCATTTTCTTGACAAGACAAGACAAGAAGATGTAAAAGAAAAATTTAGGTTATAATTTTAATGTAGCCCAAATTGAGTATTCATATAATGCAAGTTTTATACTATGTACTGTGTTAGTTCACTTAGATTTTTTTTTTAACAAAGAACAAACACACATACAATGTTTGTTAACTTATGAAATTTTACAAACTTGTAATATACAATAGTAAGATACAACACAAATAGAAAATGAAAAATGTAGAAAAAAATGAAGCACCTTATAAGCTAATAGATAAGCTCACAAAGTTTCCTATAATAAAATGAAAAAGAAATATCAACCACAATTATAGTTAAAAAAATTATATATATATATATATATTTAATCTCCTTAAATGGAATCTTCCTACAAAAGCATTTTCTTAAAAAAAAAAGAGTAAAAAAGTTAATCTCCAAATTGAGTATTCATGTAAATGCAAGTTTCATGCTTTGCACTAGATTTTTTTAACAAAAATTAACAAAATACAAACATACTACATTATTAGCTAACATAGGGCAAAATAATTAACAAAGAACAAATACACAGAGAATGTTAGTTCACTTAGGAATTTTTATAAACATGTAACATAAAATAGTAAGATACAATAAAGCTAGAAAAGGAAAATGAAAAAAAGGAAGCACCTTATAAGACAACAAATAAGTTCACAAATTTTCCTACAAAAAAGAAAAAGAAAAAAGAAATATCAAACACAAATATAGTTAAAAAAAACACAAATATCAAAAGTACATATTTAATATTCTTAAATGGAATCTCCCTACAAAAACATTTTCTTGAAAAAAAAGAAGGTACAAACAATGTTAGTTCACTAAAGAATTTAGTTCATTTAGGGATTTTTTTTTAACAAAGAACAAAACACAGACATTGTTAGTTTGCTTAAGAATTTTTACAAACATGTAACATACAATAGTAAGATACAACTCATATAAGGAAAAAAAAAGGAAACACCTTATAAGTCAACAAATAAGCTTACAGATTAACCTAAAAAAAATATATATGAACAACAAATCTCATTTAAAAAAAGCACAAATATCAAAATATATATTTAATAACCTTAAATGAAATCTTCAACAAAAGCATTTAATTGGAAAAACAAAAGATGAATTGGCCAAAACCCAATGAAAAATCATGTATCTGTTGTTGATTTTGGAGTTTAGATTTACAAACTTTAAGAAGAGTTATGATTAGTAATCTATATAGATAAATAAAGAAGAAAAACACATAAAATTTGGTAAGATTCTCACTTGAAAATAACCAGATTCGATAGTCAAAAAACAAAAATCACAGTAAAGGATAAATATATGAAGAAAGAAGCCTGAAACCAACCTTAATCATTTTTTAAGCAAATAGAATGGTGGTACTGGTAGAAATATTTAAATTACCAAATTGTTCTTTTAATATTTATAGGAATTGAAATATTTGAAAATAATAAAGGGAATTTAAAATTTGAGAAATATTGACAGTCTTAAAAAACAATCAACTAGTCTTGATGATTTTTGAAAAAACTATCAATAGGTCTTGATAGTTTTTAATAACTGTCAAAAAATTAATATTATTTGACAGTTTTGAAAAACTGTCAAGAAAATTCATTTTTCTTGTTGTGCCTACTGGTTTCAGGAATATTACCCAATTATAACTAATCCTTGAGTGATTAGGATCAACTATTTAATTGAATTAAAATACAAATTTAGGCATTCATTTTCAGTCAAAACACAAAGAATTCGTCCAACGCCTCTCTCCAAGATTGACAGACCGTAACAGATGGTTTCTCAAATTTGCATGCATAATTTCTAGACTAACCTTCGGGTACTAAAATCGCTATAACTCACTCTAGAAATCTTAAAATTATGAGTCGTAAAATTTCTCGGAAAGCTAACATCCGGACCTTTCTAACCATATAAGGCTCAACACCCAATTCTCCTTGATCTGGTATAGTTTATTCTTCGAACTTGACTCATCTATAGAGGTAGACTTTTTGGGATTGATCGGAAATCTTCCATTTTCTTCCTTTTAGCTCTTACTACTCGATTAACTGAAAACTAACAAAAGACACGTAAAAAGCACAAGTTTAACTCAAAACAAAGCAAGAAACTATGAAAAAAGGGTATAAAATGTATGCAATTCAAACGTTATCAAATACCCCCCAAACTTAGGTTTTGCTAGTTCTTG
This sequence comes from Dipteronia dyeriana, assembly GCA_032871835.1. Classification (NCBI taxonomy): domain Eukaryota; kingdom Viridiplantae; phylum Streptophyta; class Magnoliopsida; order Sapindales; family Sapindaceae; genus Dipteronia; species Dipteronia dyeriana. Next base: position 69,977,831 of record CM065299.1, on the reverse strand, counting down.
AGCAAATCCAGAAGAAAAACAAAAACTATAAACAAACAAAAATCTAAAAATTAAAACTTAAGCTAATCCACTTTCATAGGGAACACGAAAGCATTGAGCGTATGCTACGAGCCTTTAAACCTTTAGGTGTCCCTAGTAGGAGGAATGTTGTCTCTTAAGGGTTTACAATTATGCCACCTACAAACATATTTCTGTGAAAAACCAAATAATTAAGGGGCCAACTCACATGTACCATTCAAAACCAATGCATGCTAAAGCCACTTGTTATAAGTATATACTATCAAATGTACACGTCACTGACAAATAAGATAACCTCCGAGGAAGATTGCCAGATAAGTATCCAGACTGCCGTCCGAATAAGCACCATCGGTGACATCGTCCGGTCACGAGAACCCGAGTAAGGTTGAATAGTAATATTCGGCCTATTCAGCTTTACTCGGGATGACATATGAAGCCCGAGTAATTGAGTTATCAGAGCAAGGCATGGAATGTCACAAATTATCTTGGACACACAACCACGAGTAAATAATTTCGAAAGGAAACAAATATATTTCCATCGAAAAATATGCGATCCACATAAGTAGATGAGCCCAAGTAGAAAACAAATCTTGCTTCGCAATCTTCAGCTTGCACACCAAGGAATGAAACCCTAGCAAGATATGTATAAATAGATCCATAAACCATACTGAAAAACATAAAAAAAGGTACCACTGTAAAAGAGAGGTGAGAAAGATCGATAGGTATAATTTGATATTCATTATTGGATTTGGCTTGGTTGTGCATACAGTCACCCGTGGATGTTTCTCCGATCACCAAAGTTTTACCACGTATACTCGTGTCACTATCATACTATATTACATTCTCTTTCCATTTCTCTTTTTACAGATCGAAATCGAATCACGTGTTATTGCCTTTCTTGACCATCAAGAAATAGACGTCGACAATTGGCGCTAGAAGGAGGGGCTAGACGGTTTTACAAATCTGATCTATTTAAACAATGTCCGGCGACTGAAATAAAGACGGTTCCTTGGAGATTCGAAAGTCGCCAGATAACACTCATAAAGGAGGGATCACTCAAGATCCCATAACAACCACCAAGAACCAGCCGGTATCCCTGGTTGGTATCCAACGAATCCCTCCGACTAGCGAGGACATAACGCATCATTTCAGGGAAGCGTTACAACAATAATTGGCAGATACGATGGAGGAAGGAATAGATCTATTGGTTGCAGGAGAGACGAATCTGTCTAACCAACCATCCTCTCAAAATCATTCACCCCCAGGCTCCGATCGGTTATAGTTGGGCCAGAACCAGATGCGTCAGCACCCATCTAGAACTCAGATCCTATCAACCAGACCGGAGGTACATCGTACAACAGGGTAAAGAATTTTAAGATGCCCGCAGATGAATGACCTTACCAAAAATGAAGCCACAGTCAAGTAGGGCAAGATAGACACCGTAAAATATGACTAGCGGAGGGATCAGTCATCATCATCAAAAGATAGTGACAGTCATCATCGTAAACACCACCGTGGAACTATAGGTTTACAAGGATTAGCTTGTGAAACTTGGAGGCAGGATGAAGAGGAAGTGGACATAGGTTTGACAGTCACTCAAGAGTTTAACCATTAGGGAGAGCCAGTGGGCAATGGAGATATCGTGATACAGAGCCTGATCCAAGAAGTCGAGAATAATAAGTGTCAAATAGATGTGCTGATTAGGTGTTACGGACACAATGAGTTGTCTGATGATGACTTTGACAACCCTTGCACTAGAGACATTATGCGAACACCATTCCTAGAGAGATTCAGAATGTCGCACGTGGAACAGTTCAGAAAGGATACAGATCCAAAGGAGCTTGTCAAACGGTATGAGAGCGCTATGGCCACAATTTTGTTGTGCCTTAACTTTCCACAGACCCTTGGAGATTTAGGGTCAAGGTGGTTTGAGAGATTATCCCCGGCGAGTGTTGGGAGTTTTAAGGAACTAAACAGAAGCTTCTTGAGACAATTTCTTGGGAATGTACATAGGAAATAATTGATGGCATACCTCTCCCAACTAAAAGAAGGAAATGATGAGCCGTTAAAAAAGTACCTGGAAAGATTCGGCCAGACGGTGTCAGAAATATGCAGTGCAAATGATGAAGCAATAATCATTGCATTTATAAATAATCTGCAGAATGGGCGATTGTCTTTTGACTTAAGAATAACTCGTCTAACTAGATATGCGGACATGATGGATATTGCAGGTGGATATGCATTGGCCGAAGAAGAAGAGTTGGCAACAGGAGGTAGTTATATGCATATGGGGAGACCAGACGAACCTAAACAAAAAGATGTTGAGACGAAGCCACAGAACCATAAAGGGAAACAAAAGGGGAACAACAAAAAGTAAATAAGTAAATATAGGGGAAACGGACGTAGGAGTATTGACCAAGCCATGGAAAGGTTTCAAGGAAAATATACGAACTACACCCGGTTTCGAAAAAGGCAGGATGAGATCCTAGCGATACTAGAAGAAAAGAATCTGGTCAAGGAGCCACGTCGACAGTCATAATTTTTCCCGATGAGACACGACAAAGTATTACAGATTTCACAAAGAGAGCGGGCATGAAACCTTTAAATGTTATCAGCTTAGAGATCATATAGAAACTGTAATCCGAGAATGGCACCTACAAGATATTATCTTGAAGAAAGATGAGAAGACAGAAGCTTGAAAAGAAGCCAAGTCTAGAGATCATAGTTCATATTGGAACAAGAAGGCAAGTCCCATGGTGAACGGAGCAATACAAACAATTTTCGGAGGACCGTCGACTGGGAAAAGTAGCCTAGAAAGGACTCAGAAATCCGAGAAGCAATTGAAGCGAGGTAGAATTTTGACGTTAATTCCATTGAGCCTGATCTGAAGAGATTAAAGGAAGGATGAGACCCAATAGTGTTTACTGAAGTTGATTCACATGGGGTCAACATTCGACCAAATGATGCTCTTGTTATAAACGCCCGAATTGGCCATAAGGAAGTTCAGAGGATACTAGTAGACAATAGTAACTCGTCAAACATCCTCAGCATAACTATTTATGATCAACTTAGGTTGGATTCGAAGGACCTACAACCTTTTCATACCTCACTCAGAAGATTTGGAGGAATCGAGGTCAGGTCCCTAGGAACTACAACATTACATGTGAAAATTGGAGTAGCACCTTGCCAGAAAATGGTGCTACTCAACTTTGTAGTGGTAGACACAGATAACTGGCCTTACAATTATCTACTGGGTCGACCCTTTCTTAACAAGACAAAGGTGGTAACGGCCACCTATATCCTGATGATCAAATTCTTGATTAATAGGGGTACAGACAGTCAAATGTTCACAAGAAATGGCTAGAAGAGCCAATCTCTTTGTTTACAAGGACAAGGATAACAGCGAGCACCAAGTGTGTACTCTAACTCAACAAGATCAGACTAAGCAAGGAGAATCATTAATGTTTGAACTCGACCCAAGAAAAGAACCCGAGACATCAAAGGATGAGCCAACAGAGGAAGTGATCTTAAAGGGAGACGAACCAATAAGGAAGGTCAGAATCAGAGCTAATCTAGAAGAAATGGTCAGAACAAATCTTATCAACTTGCTTAGAGAATACAAAGACGTATTTGCATGGAGTCATGAAGACCCTATAGGGATATACACACGAGTGATATCATACCACTTGGCCGTAGATCCGAGCGTCAAGCCCTGTAATTCAAAAAAGAATATCTTTTAACTTCGAGAGGAGTCGGGCTATCAAGCAAGAGGTGGAGAAGCTACTCGCTATAAAGTCTATCAAAGTAATCGATTATCCTCAGTGGGTGGCGAATGTGGTTTTGGGCAGATGAAAAATGGCCAGTGGAGAATGTACGTAGATTTTACAGATTTGAACAAAGCCTGCCCAAAAGACAATTTTTCACTTTCGAGAATATACTAGTTGGTCGATGCTACATCAGGTCATGAGCTGCTCAGTTTCATGGATGCCTATTCGGGATACAACCAGACCTGGATGAACAAGGCGGATGAGGATAAGATGGCATTCACAAACGACCAAGGTCTATACTGCTATACAGTGATACCCTTTGGGCTAAAAAATACCGGGGCCACATATTAAAGACTGGTTAACAAAAAATTTTCTCGGTAAATAGGAAAAAACATGGAAGTCTACATATACGACATGTTAACCAAAAGTATCATGGTGGCTGAGCATACTTCAGATTTCCATGAAACATTTGATGTCCTAAGGAGATACCAGTTGAAGTTAAATCTGAGCAAGTGCCTATTCAGAGTTCCTTCTGGAAGATTTCTCGGTTTTCAAGTTCACCAGAGGGGGATCGAAATAAATCTTGAGAAGATTAAAGCCCTCCAAAAAATGACTTCTCCTAGAACCCTAAAGGAGGTACAACGTTTGATGGGATGCCTAGCTTCGCTCGATAGATTCATTTCAAATCCTATTGATAGGTGCGCACCATTTTTCAAAGTAAACAAAAGAGGAAGATGCTCGAATAGAATGCAGAATGTGAACAGGCACTTTGGAAGATAAAGGAATACTTAAGTGAGGCACCCATCCTCTCAAAACCAAAGGTAGGATAAATACTCTACCTGTACTTATCCCTTACAGAGTTAGCAGTAAGCTTGGTCCTAGTTAGGACAGAGGACGAGGTAAAAAAGCCAGTAGACTATACCAGTAAGGCTCTACTCCCGACTGAAACCAGATACTCTCTGACAGAAAAGATGGCCTTGGCATTAGTCTTGGCTGTAAGGAAGATGAGGCCGTATTTCCAGGCATAAGTAATCTGGGTTTTCACCGACTGCCTACTTAAGTAAATTCTATAGAAACCTGAGATTTCAAGGAGACTGACCAAATAGGCAATCGAGTTGAGTGAATTCGATATTAAATATGTGCCCAGAACATCATTCAAGGGCTAAGCAGAGGCGGACTTTATAGTAGAGTTCACAGAGCCTGATATGGAGGCAAAACAAATGTTAGATAGAAGTCTCTCTTGGAAATTGCATGTTGACACTCATGGCAGCGGGCATGGATTGTAGTATATACCCCAGAAAAAGATGACGTTGAATGTACCATGAGATTCGACTTCAAAGCAACAAACAACCAAGCTGAGTAGATGAGCTTGAATTATTCAATGACTCACAGGTAATCGTCAACCAAATTCTAGACGAATATTTGGCCAGAGATGAATGTATGATGGCTTACTTAGACATAGCAAAACAACTCCTCCAACGGTTCAAAGAATATAGGATTGTCTAGATCCCACGGGAATAAAATGAAAAAGCAGGCGCTCTGTCCAAACTATCCTCAGCAACAACCATAATCAAACCAAAAAATATCTCGGTTGCATATCTGCTAAGGCCGAGTATAGCTGAGCTGAAAGATTTTGAAGTTTTAGAAATTCGAACGCCGCTAGTCGCCCGGCTAAAAAGGTATTTGGAAGAGAATGTACTACCAGAAGACCCCTTAGAAGCAAAACGCATCAGGTACAGGTCAGTTAGGTATACTATGATTGGAGGAGAACTGTACAGAAGAGGGTTTTCTCGAACACTCTAAAGATGCATGTCAGAGGTGGACGCACATCGAATACTAAAGAAAATCTATAGTGGTGTATGTGGAAATCGTACAGGAGGCAAAAGCTTGGCGCACAAGGTACTCAGACAAGGTTTTTACTAGCCTTCTTTGTTCTCTAATGCCCAGTGATTTTCAGAAAGCTGCACTACTTGCCAAAGGGTTGCCAATGACATTCGGAAACCCCCTGACCACCTCAGAAGTCTCACGTCCCCGTGGCATTTTGCCATGTGGGGGTTGGATTTAATTGGTCCGATACCGACTGGAACAAGCACTACAAGAAAAATAGTCTTTCCTGACCAAACATTTCATACGGAGCCAAAATTTAGTAAAAATTGGCTGTTTTTCTAACGGTAAAAATCATGTCATCGAAAAAGGTTAAAAATATTGTATATCATTTCCGACAACAAAAATGCCCTAACAAATAATATTGAAATTTGTTAAAAAATATTGTGAAAGTGGCACCAAGTTTAGGCGCCAATTCCATTTCCGACCGTGTGTACCTACCCCTTGGAAATACAATAGATTTTTCTGACCACAAGTACCTAGCTCTTGGAAATACAATATTAGATGGGTAGGATTCATTATATTATGCAAGACAATTACTGTTAATGCATAAAATTTCCAATTATTATTTTTAAATGTTAAGATAAAAAAAAATGAAATATGCTATTATCATGTTACATTTTAATTATTTTGATAAATATGTCATTATTTATTTATATATATATATATATATTCTATTCAATATATTACTTTTTTTTCTATTATTTATATTCACAATTTTATATGTTTATTCCTTTTATTTTAGTTGATATATTTTATTTCTTATAATTTTCAATTATCACTTAACACTTTTACTTCACTCTTTACTCGTTTCCTTTTTTTTTTCTTTTTTTTTAATCCTATTTAGCCTGCCGAGTCTCTCTCATGTCAATAATTGTTTTTTCCGTTTTTTTTTTCTTTCTCCATTTTTTACTCTTTTCCTATTTTTATTTTGCCCTAACCCTACTTATCTCAACCAAGCCGCCTATCTCTTACCATTTTTTTTTTCCATTTTTTTTTGTTAATCTTTATGCTTCTTACTCTCTTTTTATTTTAACCCTAATTATTGACTCCTCATTCTTCCAATCTTTTATAATTTCTGTACAACCTACAACTAAATCTCTTAGGAAAAACCATTTTTTATTATTATTGAAGACTCTTACGGTACAGATTACTTATTTGGTAAGTCTTTTAAAATAACAATTGTTTGAAATTTAGAAGAACATAAATTTTATTATGTCGGTTTATTATTTAGGTGTTAATGTTTCTTTATTAATTTTTATTATTTGGTACTCTTTGTTTTGCTATATATTTTCTCTGATGATATAATGATTGCATAAAACATGTTCAATAAAATGCCTATGAAGAACTTGGAATTTGGATTTGTTTATAAATTTAATATTTCCAAAGGGTACATTTTTTTTAATATTATAAATCTTGTATTCGAATATAGTTTAATTGAGAAGTAGAATTAAATAGATATACATGTAATTATTATTATTATTATTTTCACATTCTTATTGATTTTTTTATAAAAAAATTTAGGCTATTGTAGGTGTTTTATATTTATTATGGTATTGAGTTTCAAAACTTTCACATAGTAGAGGATGGAGTTTGGCCTAATGAAAAATGCCATGAAAATTCATGTAAGTCTTCTTACGTTTATTGGTTTAAAATATTTATATTTTCAATTATATTTTTTGATAACTTTTATATTTTCAATTATATGATAATGCTATGTATATATTTATTGGAAACAATTATTTATTCATTATTTTATTCCATTGCAGTAAAAATTAGACTCGCAATAATCTACTGCAACAACAAATTCAAGGGCAAGAGAATGAGAGATGCTAACAAATTATTAGTGTGTATTCATATGTTATAAGTTGACAATTTTGAAACTATGTATTTCAATTCACTCTTAATTTATATTATAATTCAATTATATTCATTTATAAATATTTGTAGATGTCTATTTCTTTTTTCCTTTTGATATTCTAGTTCATTTTTTATATACATTCCAATTAGTATAAATTATAATTTGAGCATTTTTTGGGGTAATGTACAAAAAAAAACTGTATTTTTGATAGAATTATTCAATAAGAAATAAATAAATTATTTCCGATCCAAAATTATTCCTCCACGATTTCATATTTTTGACCATCACCTTCATCGATGATAAAGACCATAATATTTATCGGGTTTTTTTTTTACCATGACATGCATTATTTCCGAGGGCAAAGGCTCTTGAAAATGTTCTCCTAATCAAATTTTTGTAACATTTCTAACAACCTCTTTCCTCCATCTCTAATGAATTTTTCCCTCGGAATTAATTTTATTTTCGAGGGATGGTCAGAAAAGGGTTATTTCCCACAATACTATTTTCGATGGAGACCGATGAACTTTTCCAGTCGAAATTGAGCATTTCCGAGGATATTTTAACTTTTTAAACAGCTTTTGGCTTTCGGAGAAGACCCTTTTTCTTGTAGTGAGGGGGCGGAGCAAAGCATGCAATAGTAGCTGTAGATTATTTCACTAAGTGGGTGGAAGCTGAAGCGTTAGTGCACATCACGGAAGCAAACACCACAAACTTTGTGAAAAAGAACATACTCTATAGATTTGGAGTCTCGAATACAATTATCATTGACAACGGTACCCAATTTGACGATAACAAATTCAGGTAACTGTGCAACGAGTACCGGATTTCTAATTATTAGGCCACACCTACCTACCCTCAAATGAACGGACAAGCCGAAGCGGTGAACAAAGTCATCAAGCACACGCCAAAGCGAAGCTGGATGCAAAAAGGGTAGTTGGCTAGAAAAGTTTCCTGAAGTATTATAGGCAGAAAAGCTTCCTGAAGTATTATGGGCTTACCGAACAACGGTAAGGACCTCTACTGGGGAAACATTGTTTTCGTTGGCATTCGGAATAGAGGCCATCATCCCGGCAGAAACATCATACATGTCGCCCAGAGTCAGTTTATATGATGAAGATCATAATATCGATATGTTGTTACAAGGCTTGGATGAATTAGAAGATACAAGGGAGAAATCCCAAGTTTGAAATACGGTATATCAACAAAGAATGGCTAGGCATTACAACTAGTATGTCCGGGTTAGGAAGTTCCGAATGGGAGACCTGGTGCTCAGAAATGTATCGCTGAACACAAAAGACAAAGCCGCAGGTTCATTAGCTGACAAATGGGATGACCCATACAAAATCAAAGGAATGGTCAGGCACGAAGAGTACTGGGTCGCCCGACCAGTGGGAGGGGTCTTACCCCGACCATGCAACACCTAATACCTAAAGATCTTTTATCCCTGAAGTCCCCTGGTTTAGGCTTTATTTCTTTTTAGTCAGTTTATAATTTTATTAGTTATTTGTTTCTTGGAAATTCTTTGAAATATTTCCAGGTTGTTAGTTTTGCAGAGTTATGAATAAAAACCCGACACGGGATTCCTAGAAATATGGACATATGATAATAAGAACATACGAAAAGACTAAAAATGGGAAAAGAAAATTGCACTCACAAGCAATAAAATGCTCGAGACCATTGATTTGGTAAACACCCGAATGGGCAGAGAAGCTCAAAGAGCATGCCAGCCGAGCAAGATCAACTCAGACCTTAGCCACAAGGCAAACCCGATGCACCAGATTCTGGAAAACGGTTTAGGGCACTACCGGGTATATTTCGGTGAGTTGCACAGCTGTGTTAGACAACTCAAAGCTTAACGATTCGGTAAACCCTTGCACAGACAAAACTAGGAGACGTCTTCAGTGACATGCGTAAGAACCCAAACGTATGATCGTGGTGAGCCTCGATGCAACGTTCGGGTAGCAATCGAGCATGGAATGCAAGCACAAGTGCACTAGATACTTGGCTTTATTTCAAAATTACTCGGTTAATAATATTAGCCAGTTAATAGGATACTTGACATTTGAAATTATAATGGAGTTGAAGTTACTCGAGTAATGACATTAGCCAGTTAATAAGATACTTGACATTTCGAGTTGCGGTGGTTTTGCATTACCCGAATCAGAATAGTTATGTTCATATGAAAACTAACAAATTCACTCGGCCAAAAGCGATAGATCACAGGACTGTAAATTTTTTTAAAATAAACTGTTAAGAAATTTTTTACAAGTACTTTTAAGAAGGTGAAGCAGATGACTTTGAGTTTCCACCGATGCTCGGATCAGGCACCATTTCATTTTCACGGAGAAGGCTTTTGTTTGAAGGCCATGCAATTATGTCGACCAGATCATCCATCCAAGCACTGTAGTCCATTCTGGTGATTGGTCCAACATTAGGCTATGTCCCGTCCACCCCGATTTCCTGGCCAGCATAGAAAGTAGAAAGAGAAGGCTCAGTCGGCACCTCCAGATGCATAGGATGAGGGGTTTTTACCTCGCTATGACAATAAGCTCTCCACTCCTTCATCTGAATCTGAAAAGCCTCAAAGGACCGGTCCACATAATTCTTGATTGACAATTCCCAATTAGCTCGGCCTTTTCAGTCACCCAATTTTTTACTTTGAAGAATTCTCCAGCTAAAACCAACCACCGCTGAAATTCTCTAAGGAGTAAAGTGTCATAGGTCGGGGACATTTTAAAGTGATCAACCCCTTAAACTTCAAGTTTCAGTTTGGCTTCCTTAGAAAGGGACTCAATCGTCAAAGCTTGGCGTTTAAGGTTCTCAATTTTGTACTCATAGGATGACTTCACTTCTTCGGCCTCCTGTTCAGCTCGAAACATTGACTCCTGGGCGGCGGAGTGCAGATCCTGCAAAGATTTAGCCTTTCCCTTTGCAGTGGAAGTCCTCTACTCGGCTTCTATCTGCTTCGCTAAGCAACGATCGGTGAACTCTTGAACATAACTCACCTCCCTTTGATATGTCACCTTAATCCGAGCACGATTATTCTCACTCGCCTTTAATTGAGCTTCCAAATGCCTTATCCGATCTGATTGGTGGTGTTGCGTCTAGAAAGCCTCTGTAAACTCGGCAACCATCTATAAAAAGTAGGTTAAAAATATCTGAATTAATACGAAATACAAAGGTTGGAAGACTCACGTGGGTCACACTATTGAAAATATTATGAAGGAGCTATGTCGGGGAACCATCCTGAAATGGCTCCAATGGTCATCACCAATAAAAGCTCAACCAGAAGACATGGCTTTTAGCATATCTTGAGGAGAAAGGCCCACAGGCTGTCCCGAGAATCCCGCTTCTGCAGCTTCAACCTTGGGGCGCAAGAAATTCTCTCTGTTTGAACTTTCCGAGGATTTTACCCTTCCCCCGAAAACTTCTCCATTTGAACACTAAGGAAGTCTCTAGTATCAATATCCTCATCGTTCGAATCAATGAACAACACCACTTTCAAAACTTTTGGAGGAGGTCGAGTGGGGGAGTAAATTGCCTTCCTCTCTTCGACTTGTGTACAGCGAAAGTCAAGATCAGCTATAAAAACTTCCTGATCCTCCATTACAGCCTGAAAAATCTTAAAAAAAGGATCAACTTGTTCAGCAGAAGGTTCCCTAATTCTTTCCTCGTTCCTATCAGCAAACTACTCAGCTGCTACCCCATTAGTATGGGTATCGGGCCCCCTACCATTACACTAGCAGAATGCCTTACTTGCCTACCCCAATCCTCAAGCAGTCTTTGGTCATTATCAGGTCCAAACAGGCCACTCGGGCCGCTTGACTCCCCCACAGTCGGTTGAGCGACCTCTTCTTGAATGTATTCTGGAACCTGTTCGTCAGCCCCCTCAGAATTCTCATCCGATTCATCATTAGGCGGAGCAATCCCCTCTTTCCTTTGATGAGTAGCCTCACTACGATTTGCTTAAAAATTTGACTTGACCTGGCAAGCCTGGGCATCACAGACGATGTCCATATCAAACACTGGAAATTTGAAAGGAGTTAAAAAGTAGAAATGCAATGAAAGTATCAAAATAAAAGCGATAACGGGAAAGCCATCACTTACAGCATCTGCGACGAGTACAAATCTATGCAAAAAATTCAAGGTTCTTCATTTTTCCTCATAAAAAAAAGTATGATCTACTTCGTTTCTCCAACAAACTCACGGCCGCCAGAGTATGGTTGGACTACTCAGCGTTAGTGAAAACAAGCGACGTTTTGTTTCAGCGATCTTGAGAGCAGAAATAATGAGGATCCTTCAATACTTCCCGAGCTTCACCTATTGAAAGCTCAATTTGGCTTCCCCAATTCCCTCATGCAAAAAACCAACTGTTTTTCCAATATTTGTTTGAGGTGGGAAAACCCTAAATAAAACCCTTTTTCTTATCGTCTAGGGAAGTTTTGATGCCCCGGTTCACCTTCACTCCCTTGGGAATCCAACTATCCGGTTGGTCGGACAGAAGAAAAGAAGTCTCAGTCTGACCATACTACCTAAGAGTGTAAAAATACCTTATTTCACATGGAGAAGGCGGCGACAACACTCGGCTTCACATGTGCCACATGCACATCAAAATCCTATAGCTATTCAGGGCAAGCTAGGCTGGAGCGATCCCCGCCTCGGTTAGGAACCACGTAATAAAGGGTTGTAAGGGAAGAGTCACCCGGCAGCTAATCATGGATTCGTAAATGGCCGCCATAGCCGAAGGAGGATTCCACGCAGCCCTGTTACCATCAGGTATCATCCAGATGGAATCATCCAGATCAAACCGAGCACGATATTTCCCAAACTCTGTCTCCCCTACCACGTTTGGTTCAACATCGTAAGCACTCGGGTGATCAAAAGAAAAAAGGATCCGAGAAGCATGATGTTCCTCTTCGACAGCATTCCCATCAACCATCTGCTTCTCAATTTGAATGTCACTGGGAGTATGTATGTGAACCGTACGACCGCTTTGATGTTTCCCTATCCTAGATCATAAAGGAAACCTGTTGAGGCCAGAAATAGAAGGTTTAGAACTTGAGGATGGCTTAGAGCAGAAGGAAAACCAGGATCAAGCCTAGAGACATCAACATTCAAAAAATAGGGCTGATTAGATGGTGAATCCCCCAACAGTTTGTAAACACAAGAGGCTAAATAAGTATCTCCACGCTCAAGGGCGACAAAAGCTATAACAAAAAGATGATGTCGTGCAACAAGATCCATGGGAACTGACCTTAAATGTGTTTCAATAACAGACGCGGAGGATCAGAAAAGAGCTTTAACAAAGAGCGAAAATGGATCTGTATGTAAATAAAGAAGATGAGAAGGAAGACAGAAGCAAGCTTGGATTTTTCTTTCCATAAGAATACCGATAAAATAGCCCCCGTCAACTTAAATAAGCTGCTTAATGATTTAAAACTCGACACCCTAGGGTTTGGAAATGCGGGAAAATAAAAAGAGCACGTTCGATGATATAAGCGACGTATCAGATAATCAAGAGGTAGTATCTCATTAATGCCAACAGAGATACCAAATGATAAAAGGACACGTGTCGTGAGAAGAGCAGATCAGGCCGTCAGAATTTCAAAATGTCACAATCATAAGGATTTCGCGTGTAGAGATAGATCGCACATACGTTGTTGTCCTTAAGATATGTCATTAATGCTTCGAACTGACTAGGAATAATAATTCCCATATTATTGAGGCATTAATGAAGAAAACGACAAAAAACATTTGGGTGTACAATAATTAAAATACTTTCACCAAAGATATAAGTTATACTCGGCTAAAGTATTTTAAGGTGGTGTTGTTATATGTATATTCTATCAAATGTACATTTCACTAACAAATAAGACAACCTTCCAGGAAGATTGTTAGATAAGCATCCAGGCTAGCATCCGAATAAGCATCGTCAGTGACATCGCCCAGTCACGAGAAACCGAGTAAAGCTGAATAGTAATATTCGACCTATTAAGCTTTACTCGGGACGACATATGAAGCCTGAGTAATTGAGTTATCAGCGCAAGGCATGCAATGTCACAAATTATTTTGGACACGTAACCATGAGTAAAGAATTTTGAAAGGAAACAAATATATTCCCCTAGAAAAATGCGTGATCCACATAAGTAGATGAGCCCAAGTAGGAAACAAATCTCGCTCCACAATCTTTATCTTGCACATAAAGGAATGAAACTCTAGCAAGATATGTATAAATAGATCCATAAACCATATTGAAAAACAGGAAAATAGGTACCACTGTAAAAGAGAGGCGAGAGAGATCGAGAGGTGTAATTTGATATTCATTATTGGATTTGGCTTGGTTGTGCATATAACCACCCATGGATGTTTCTCATGTCACCGGAGTTTTACCATGTATACTCATGTCACTATCATATCATGTTGCATTGTCTTTCCTTTTCTCTTTTTGCAGATTGAAATCGAATCACCTGTTGTTGACTTTCTTGACCAACGAGAAAAAGACGTTGACACCACTGAATGAAGACTAAAATTATAACACAAATTTGTATGCACATTTAGTTTTACTGAAAAGCACAAACACAAGATACTCTAGCTTCAAAGACATATTCGTCAAATACTATAGATATAATTTGCCTCAACTCTAGTTCTCATAGGATGTCACTCATTAAATTCATACATAACCTAGGCAAATACACTCATAAGCATGTGTGAATGAAGTTAGGCACAAGAAAATTCAAATTATAGTTGCATATGACCTTCTCTCCAAAATACAATTTTCTTCCTTCCAGCCACCATACAATGAGTTTTTAATGCTTTAAATAGCTAACAATTGTTTGTATTGTTGTATATTTCATAGGTTTTGATACTCAATAGATTATATTTTTAATAGTTGAATGGTAAAGTATCATCTTCCTGATAGATGGTTTCTATAATGCTTGGTGCTGTTTAGCTTTTTGAACCTCAACCGGTTCTATTATGATTTTATGTTCTTCTTAATAGTTATAGATCTTGAAAGTTCATGCAATTTGGAATTAATAATTTTGCAATTTGGGTTTCACTTAACAGAGTTATGTCAATTTCAATATTATTGTTTTGGTTTGTGTTTTTTCTCTAGGGTTTCACCTTTGATTTGCATTTTAGAGTATCATCCGATTTGTTTTTGAATTTTTGTCCTTCATAAAAGTTGTAGTACATGAATGAACACTAGAATCAATAATTTTGTGATTTGAGGTTTTCTCCAAAGAGTTACGTTAGTTTCTATATTGTTGTTCCGGTTTGTATTTTTTCTCTTGGGTTTCGCCATCGTTTCACATTTTCATGCATATTCTGTTTGGTTTATGAGTTTAGGTCCTTCATGGAAGTTGTAGATCATAAAGTTATATGCAAATAGGAATTAAGAATTTTGTAATTTGTGGTTTTGTGGATAGAGTTACATTAATTTCAATATTGTAGTTATGATCGAGGATTTTTATGCATCATTGAATATATATTTTTTTATTTTGAGGTTTTCGGCTTGGGGTTGTGTCTGCTACTATTGCTGGCTATCCTCAATCAAGTTAGTGAATTTTTTAGTGCTTTTTATTTATCTTTATTTCATCTCTTTATTCTCTTATGCTAGTCTTTTGTTGTTGTTACTTCTTTGGTCTGTCATGGTTTCTCCTCCCATGCATGGCCTCGCGGAGGATCCCATGTCTTTTGAGGCTTCCTCGTTTTCCACTCCACATTCAAGTTCAACTACTACTCCTACTTGTTTTAAGGGGACGGTTTCTTCTGATAGTAAGATGTGTAGTTTGAGTAATGTGTTGACAACTATATCTTCTTTGGGTGATCAACCGGTTACTGTTGGAGGTTCGACTCAGTTACCTATTATGAATTCTAACCCCTTGCCTATGGGTGGCAACTCGTATGCGGATCTTTTGAAGACTCCCCAATCTTCTGTTCAGTCATTCCTTTTGACTTCTACTCATTTAAAAAAGGAAGGATTTGTGTCTATTCGGTTTGATCTAGTTGCTTATCAATCCAAACTTGAGTTACGTAAAAATGCTCTTCTAGGCCGTGTTCTTTCTATTAGGGAGTTTCCTTGGAAGCTTTCTGAGCTTTAGCCTAAGCTTGGTAAGAATCAAATGATTTTAGATGATTGGAGACTTATATCTTTAGGGAAATACTAATTCCAAATCATTTCGAAGTCTCTTAGGGACAAGAACAAGGTTTGGGGTTTGGGTTCGATTAATCTGAAGCTAGGAGTTCTTCATCTTCAGCCTTGCATTTTGAATTTAATCCTTCTTTACAGAAGTTCACTAACGCACAGGCCCGGGTTAGGTTCTATGATTTGTCTTGGGAATATTGGCACCTGAAGATTATATTTGATTTGGCTAGAGGTATTGAGGTCCCGTTAAGATTGGATAAGGCTACTATTGATAGTGGTTTTAGGCATTATGCCAGGGTTTTAGTGGATGTTGACATGTCCCATTTGCTTCCTTCCTCGGTTCTTTTAGAGAGGGATGAGTTTCGTAGCTCTTTCATTTCGGTGGAGTATGAAAACTTACCATCATTTTCCTCAATTTGTTCCTCCATTGGCCATTTTCCTGGTTCTTGTCATTAGAACAAATCAAAGGTTCCTGCTGCTAGTGCTGGAATGTCATCTCAATCAATGGTCGATGTTTTTATTAAGGATACAACTTTTCAACTAGTTCGCTCTTGGTCCTCTAAGATGGTTTATCATCAGATGATAAGACGGTTCAGGAGGTCAAGGTCTCCAATGCTTTTGCTGCTATTTATCGATTTAAGGCTATAGATTCTTTGGTGATTCATCAGTCAGTTTCTTCCGGTCCTTCTTTTGTTTAGTCCTTGAATTCTAGTATAACTATTTTTTTGAACGATCTTCATTCAGAGCTTTCATCCATTGTTGTGGGTTCGATCCCAATTCCTTTATCAGGCGCTCATAATCTTTAGCAGGTTTGTAGCCTTTTGCCTCGTAGGACTCCTCAATCTTCCTCTGTTGTTGTTTCTTTGGGCCCTCCGGTTATGGACACTATTTCTTTGGGTGTTCCAAGTTAGTCTTTAGGTGTTATATTTTTGACTGCTTCTTCTGGTCCAACAATTCAAAATGATCATCTTTTGTCAGATTCTAAGGCTGAGCTTCGCTTTATTCCTGGTTCTTCTTGGGCTAAACAGATGGAATCTGAGGATTTGGATTCTGATGGTCTGAATCAGAGAACTAAGATGATCAAACATAGGTTGGAGTCATATAGGTTTGAGTTTCAGACTCCTTCTAGCAGTTCACATGATTGCTATCCTTAATTGGAACTGCCGTGGTATTAGGAACAACTCTTTGAAACGTGTGCTCAAAGATTTATGTTGTTCCCATCGGCCTTCCTTGGTTTGCATTTCGGAGCCCATAGTGGCTTTTGATTCGATTTCTACCAAGTTTTGGTATTCTCTTGATCTTCGTTTGGTGGGTATGATTGATAGGTGGATTGATTCCGTCTATTTGGGTATTTTCTTGTGACTTTTTTTTAGATACTCAATTAGTTTTGTGTCATGAGCAACATTTGACCGTGTTCATTTCTATCGTGTCTGTGATGCATTGGTACACTTTCATTTTTGCTAGTACATTTGCCTCGGTTCACCGTGTGCTTTGGCGTTCTTTTCGAGAGATGGCTGGTTCTTTTTCTTCCTCTTGGTTGGTGGTTGGTGATTTCATTGCAGTTTTTAGTGCTCATAAGTGTTTGGGTTCTTGATCTCTTACCAGGGGATTCTTGTGAAGACTTTAAGTCGATGATTGAGGATTGCAATCTGATTGGTATTAGATCTCAGAGTGCTCATTTTACTTGGGTTAAGGGGTCATTCTAGTCGCACTAGAGTTGAGAGAAGGTTGGACAGAACTTTAGTTATTAAGGTTTACACGACCTGTTGGAGTTATATCTCTTGTGTGGCTCTTCCCTATCGATTTTTTGATCACTGCTCGTTTTGGATTCGGTTAGCTGAGTCTCTGGTCTCTACTTCTAGACCGTTTCATTTTCTAAGTATATGGGTGGATTATCCTGAATTCATGAATTTGGTTCACATGGTATGGAGCATTCCTTGTATTGGTCGACCTCCTCAGGTAGTTATTCAAAACTTAAAAATCTAAAAAAGGCTCTCAAGTCTTGGAATTGGGAGGTTTCAGTGATCTCAATTCTAACATATCTAGGAAGTCTGCTTCGCTTCGCTTCATTCAAAACCAAATGTCTAATTCAGGTTTTTCTGAGGGTTTTTTTTTTACTGATTCGCACATTCATCTTGATCTTGACATGCTTTTATGTAGGCATGAGTGCTTTTTTTGTGATTGATCCAGAGTGAAATGGTTACAGGATGGAGATCATAATTCTTCCGTTTTTCATTCTTTGGCCAAGTGTAGGCAATGTCGGAGTGTTTTGTCCTCACTTTTGATTGATATGGTTATTTCGGTTTATTAGACTGTTATCATAGATCACATTGTTAGGTTTTATATGGATTTAGTCTCTTATGATTAGGCTCAGATTGATATGGATAGCTCACACTGTTCTCTCTTTAGTTTCCCCATAGGAGAAATCCCTTCTAGTTGCTATTCCCTCTACTGATGTTATCCATGATGCGATGTTTACCATGGATTCTCTTTCAACTCCTGGACCTGATGGTTTTTCTAGTCGTTTCTTTCAATATAGTTGTGAAATTGTGGGTAGAGATATGAATCTTACGGTTTAAGGTTTCTTCCATTCTGGAGTGGTTGCCCTGGGTTTGAATTCTAATTTTATCATTCTTCTTCCGAAGATGAGGGATTCAATAATGGTAGATCAGTTTCGTCCTATTGTGCTTGGTAATTTTCTTTTCAAGATTTCTTCCAAAATTCTGGCTAACAGGTTAGCTCAGATTGCTGCTAGGATCGTCTCTCCGTAATAATAGGGTTTCATCAAGGATTGATACATTGAGAATTATATTGCCTTCGCTTCTGATTGTGTTAATGTGCTTCATAGGAAATGTTATGGGGGTAATATGGCTTTGAAAATAGATATCCGTAAGGCTTTTGATACTCTTGATTGGAAGTTCCTTTGTCAAGTTCTGAGGGGTTTTGGTTTTTCTCAAACCATCAATGATTATATTGTTAGCATTTTGGGCTCTTAGAGGCTGTCTGTATTGATTAATGGATCTCCGACTAGTTATTTTAGTTACCCGAGAGAGGTTAGACAGGGGGATCCTCTCTCTCCTCTTCCTTTTGGTATCTCAGAGGATTTTCTCAGTAGGTTACTTTCAAGGATGGTGGCATCGAATCTGCTTTTGCCTATCTCCTCTTTGTGGGATTTTTTATGCTCCCACTCATTTGCTGTATGCCGATGATGTTTTGGTCTTTTGTAAAGGCACAGTAAAAAACCTGAGTAGTGTTATGCTTGCTTTCAGAGTTTATGGCAGCATTTCGAGTCAACTTATTGACTAGAGTAAGTCCTCCATCTTTTTTGGGTCTTCGATTTCACTAACTTGGATTAGTTCTCTTCAGTCCTAAGTTAGGATGCAGATTGGTTGGGTTTCATTTTCTTACCTAGAGGTTCCTCTTTTCTAGGGTAAGCCTAGAAAAGCTATTTGATGCCCATTGCAGATAAGATTTTGTCTAAATTTACCAAGTGGAAAGGTAAGTCCCTTTCTTTGGCTGGTCAGGCTACTTTGATTCGCTCGATGATTACTGGCCCCTTTGTTCACTCTTTTATGGTTTATAAGTGGCTAGTTTCCTTAACAAAGATAGTTACTAAGAAGACCAGAAATTTCTTATGGACTAGTTCTTGTGAGGAGTCCAAGTTGGTCCGTGTTGCCTAGAACTGTTGTTGTAGTCCTTATGCTCTTAGTGGACTTGGTTTGAAAGATCTGGGCCCTTATTACTTTGGAAGCTCACTTGAAAGTTTATAACTTCGAACGATTTTGCTTTTACTTTTTTACACAAGAGGTATATTAGATAGTTGTAGAAACCTCAAGGAGGTTATATCACCTCTCTGATCTGGTCTTCTTTTAGGACTAACTATGTTGAGCTCATTAAGGATGGTAACTGGGTAATCAGGAAAGACTCCAAGAGGGATTTTTGGCGTGATAATTAGCTTGTGGTGCCCAATTTGGATCAATTTGGGATTCCTGATTTCTTGGCCACACATCTTCTGGCTAGGGTTTCTGACTTCATTCGGGATGGTAGATGGATTTTGGATGATCGCTTTCGAGCTCGATTCTCGGATTGATAAGATAACAATTTCTTCGGTGAAAAATTATATGGTGTGGCCTCACTCTAAGGAGGGTATTGTTTCTTTTAAGGCAGCTTACTCTAGGATGTTTCATGACATCCCGCAGGTCCTATGGTGGAAGGACGTCTGGTCTCGCTATATCCCTCCCTCCCGTTCAGTTTTGATTTGTTGGCTTTTGCTTGATAGGCTCCCCACCGACGATTGTTTGTTCATGTCATGTTTTCATTTATCTTTTAGGTGTAGTGTTTGTAGAGCTAGTTCGGAATCTGTGGATCATCTTTTTATAAAGTGCCCTCTTGTAGTAGCTCTTTAGGAGGCAATTTTCTTCATATTTTAGAGACGAGTCTCCGTTGACATATGAGGCTCATTTTTCAAGCAAACCATGTCTGTTTTTTTCAGTGCTGAGATTAGGATTTTATGGAGAGTTGATATTCATACGGTGGTTTGGAGTGTGTGGTATTCCTATAACCAGTGGACTTTTATAGGAAAATCTGTTGATTTTAGGGTTGCTTTACCTCTAGTGTTGCACTCTGTTTATGATGCGAACTGTTTAGAGATCGACTGTATATGCAACTGTGTTGATGATCTGTTGATTCTTCACCGGTTTTGTCTCTGTGGCCGTCCTAGATACTGACTAGGGGTTTTCAGCATATGATCGCTTGTGATGCTTTTTCCCCTTAGGTCAATCCAATTTCATCAAAAAAAAAATTATAATCGCATATGAATATATCTTTGAAAGAATGCTTGATTTGTATGTAAAAGATCCCATGAAAAGAATCAAACATTATGAATAAGATAAACATATGATTCATTTCTACTTTCATAGCAAGGATAACCAGCAAATCAGTTAGACTTTCATTAAGGTTGTAATAGGGCCGTTGGGTAAAGGTTAAGAAAGAAAGGAAAAAAGGAGTTCAAAAACTTAGGACATACCATGTGAGCCTTCAATTACCTTATCTCTTCACACAAATCTCTTTGGTCATTATTGTAATTGGAATAATGCCACTCAAAACTTGTCCAAGTCTTCGAAATTCACCATCCACTTTCTTGTCAAACTTCTTTTAAGTAGATACAAACTTTGTAGTTATTAAATTCATTGCATTCACAGACAATCTATTCTCTAATTCTCTCAACACACCATTTATTTTGATGGCATTTTTTTTTATTTTTTTTTAATGGAATAATTGAGAGTCAGAGAATTACATAAAAAAATAAACAACTTTCAGCCCTGCATTTTTGGATTGAATGCATCTCTTTCCTTCATCAACCTCTGATCAAAATATACATAAAATTTACATGTAGAACTATCACATCTTCTTCACATTCTCAAAGCATGATTTCAAACTATAAGGTATGGCTATAATATAGGCTTATGGGTTACAGTTAATGAGGTGAAGAAAGAAAATAAAGCTTATTAGAGTTTGACTTCAAACAGGGCTGTGGAGCACATACACAAGGGTAGGAAATATTCAAGACATTTTAAGTAAGTTCAAGCACACATAGTCTAACATCACTTCCATTGGTTCTTCTTACTCAAAATCAAAATTAACATGTGAAATCTTTGTGATAAATGTTCTATAATGCTCAATGTACAACCTGTAGAGATCAGATTTAATGCTAAGAACCTACTTAGTGTTTAAAGAGTAGAAACAAACAAACCCTCATATAATGTCATTTATATAACGCTTTTTGGTTTAGTGAACTCATATGGGTAGTCTCCACTATTAATCATAACTATCCAACTAAGCATCCTATCCACTATCACATCAAGAGCATGTCATAAATTTGGTAAAAGGCAATGCATTACTCTAAGTGGCAAGACGTTAGTCTAAACTCAGTGAATAAAACATATATTATGGCTCTAAAAGGACACAAAAGAAGCCTCTAAAAATGGAGAACAAAAATTCCAAAAACCGGTGACTTTGGAAATCGACATATGTCTATTCTTTAATGCATATCTCTTAAATTACTTGACAAAAGTTAACCAAATTTTAAAATAAGAAAATAGGTATACAATTTAATACTTTTCATTTTGAAAAAAAATTCAAAATTCTAATTAGAAAAGTGAGAAAACAGACATCGAAAACAGTGTACGTGCAGAATTTTAAAAACAGGACATCGCCCTTGACCTTTTGTCAAAGAAATAATCATAACTTTTAAACCAATGCCCAGAATTTTACGTTGTTTATACCGTTGAATTCGTATCGAAAAAAAGAAGAATAAAAAGTGGATAGAAAAATTTATTTCCTGACCAATCAATACAGTTTTAATGAAACTTTTTCCTCAAAGGTTTTGAAAATAGGACACTTTTTTTTTACAGATTTGATTTTTTTTCTTTCGTTTGAAAAGTGTAAGTTCCTCAGTTTTTGATTGGCTCATTTCGTTGAAAACCACATTTGGGGATTAATGTATAAGAGTAGTTTAGGCCATTATTGCTCGAGACCCAGCTCAAGCTTCAAAAGGTAAATCACTTGCATAACCTTTTCTGAAGAGTTTTTAGTGCACACACACACACTCTCATGCATGTCTTTGATCATCTTGCATGAATGCTTACATTGCCTTAATTGTGTGCCTCTTTGCCATAATTCTTGCATGGGTGTTTGTTGCATTTATTTTTCCCATAGAAGAGTTTTTTCCCCTTGACCGCGGCTAGGACCGATTCCTGTGCATTGCCTCTACCGCGGTATGCACAATGGTGTTCTACAGGCATTGCACGCTGCTGCTACCGCGACCAGTGCATGCTGCATGCACAGCGGTCTCCCAAGCTGAGTTTCCCAGTGATGTACCGCTTGCTCTACCGCGGTATGGACATTGCCTATACCGTGGTCCTAGAAAGCGGAGATTCCCAGGCGATGCACAGCTCACGCTACCGCGGTCTAGACACTTGGCTAGGGAGCGACATGCACATCGGTCATGAAGGGAATCAGTTGCCCCTTGTCCAAAACGATGCCATTTTGTGTAGGGCTTCTTTATATATGTTCTTTTCTTCTTCATTTCATTCTTAGAGCTCAAAGAACACATTTTTAGAGAAAGAGAGAGAACCTCCCTTAGAGAGAGAAAGCTTCAAGCTTTGTGTTTGACTCTCCAAACCCCAAACCAATCTTCATTTTGCATTCAAGCATCATTCCAAGCATGGGTTTTTATTGATTGGTAAGTAGAACCACCATTGTTGTTCATTTATTGTTCTAGCTTACCAAGACATGTCATTTATTGCTTAAATTAGCATTTCTTCATATTAATTACATATTTAATGAAGTTATGACATGTTTGGGGTTTGAATTGTGATAGCTAGGGTTTGTGACTATTTTGCCTTTATAGCTAAATCTCTATGCTTTGAATTTAGATATTGTTTAGGAATCATTGATTGTATTTTGTGATTGCATTATAGTCCATGCCATGCATAATGACAACTTGTGTTGATATGGCTTTTGTGATAGCTAGCATTTGGGTCATTGTTGTCTCTAGCTAATTAGGTCATATTGATTGCGTTTTGATGATTGTATTTTATGACCATGCCATGCTTAATGACAACATATGTTGAAATGGCTTTGTTTGATAACTAGGATATATTATTGCATAACTATATCTAGTTAAGTCTTTATGAACATTCATTTAGACATTGATATCTAGGAATTGCACTTAGTGACATTCTTTAATTTCTAGATAAGCATTTAGTGTTGCCTAACATTATTTGCATTTATAATATTTTTACATATTCACATAGGTTTTTGACTCTTCATTGAGGTTAAGTCTTGTGACTAAGTGTTTAGTGCACACGTAATTCAAGTCTTGCAACCAGAGGAAGGGTTGGCAAGCAATTGGTCGGGTGCCACTGTAAAAGGCCTAAGGGGGTAGAGTAGGAGGCGTTCATGCCAAGAGTAGTGTATCAGGGGATATCACTAGGGACTGAACCAAGAGTGGTGAGTGGCGGTGTCCATAGCCTAAGGTTGTTGAGAGTGAGAGTCCGAGAATCACTTGAGGGTGTAATCTTTTACTTATACAGTGGATTTCTGCGATCGAGTGTGGAACACTTACCAGCCCGTGGTTTTTTCCATTTGGAGGTTTTCCACATAAACATCAAGTGTTATTTATATTTCCGCACTTTATACTTGATGTTGTATGTTTGTTTTATTGGGTGAATTTTGAATATTGACTAATCAAGAAAATTTGGTAATTGACTTGATTAAAACCTATTAACCCCCCCTCTAGGTTTAGAAACACACGTTTTAGCGAACTTTCAGTTGGTATCAGAGCAGGTGCCTAGATATACTTAGGTGATCCGTGCTTTGTGTGTGTCTTGCTTGTGCATTCTTGTTATTTGCATCTTGTGTGATGCATTTCATTTGCATCTCATTCATTTAACCCAAACACTATGAGTGAGCTTGGGATGAGCAAAGAAGGAGCATCAAGTATATGATCTTATTTGCTTAAAGGTGATAATTATGCCTCATGGAATGGCAAGATGGAGTCTTATATTTGTCAAATAGATGATCGTGCATGGATGGCGGTTGAAGATGGGTACATTCTTCCGAAGATGACCAATGATGATGGAGATGAAGTTCCAAAGCCTAAGTCTCAATGGAGCACAAAAGAATTTGAAGCTTCCAAGTGGAACAACAAGGCAATGCATGCCATCTTATGTGACATGGACGACAATCAATACAAGTTGGTTCAAAACACTAGGCATGCAAATGAGGCATGAGAGATTCTACAAATGGCTCATGAAGGAACCGAAGTGGTCCAGGATTCCAATATTCAAGTCCTTCAAATGCAATTTGAGACAATTCGGATGGAAGAGGACGAGTGCTTTAATGACTTCCAAGTGAAGTTTATAGACATCGTAAATAAAAGCCATCAACTAGGTGACCCATATTTGGATAGAAGGATCAAGCAAAAGATCATGAGGTGACTCCCCAAGAGATTTGAGTCCAAGGTGACGGCACTGGAAGAAAATAGCAACTACAAGACTGTGAAGCCGAGTGAAGTGATTGGAAGGCTTCTAGCTTATGAGTTTAGGTGGACTTCTACACCTACATCTCCTAAGAAGCAAAAGAACATAGCTTTGAAGACATCCAAAGTAAAGATGGAGGAGGATGACTCAGATGAGGAGGTGGCTCTTATGGTGAAGAAATTCAAGAGGTTTATGAAACTTCACAAGAATGACTCAAAGAAGAAGATTGAGCAAAGGCAAGAGAAGCCTACAAGAAAAGGCATTCAATGCTATGAATGTAGTGGGTTTGGTCATATAGCCACCGAGTGTACTAATTCAAAGAAGAAGAAGAAAGGAAAAATGGTGGCTGCCTTATCAAGTGAGAGTGGAAGTGAAGAAGATTCCTCAAGTGATGAAGATGTTATTCTTAACTACACGACTTTTGGAGCCTCATTTATGGAAAATGTAGAAAAAGGCAACAAAGCCTTAAGTAGTGACCTTGAAAATGGAGTAGATGAAAAAGTAGCTAAGAGAGTGATAAGTGAAGCTACTTCTGTTGATGATGCCATCATGGCAACAAGTGACACTAGTGATGACTCTAGTGATAAGAGTTCTTAATCTCACTCTATAAATGGAAATGTAGAGAGTATGAACCTTGAAGGGTTCATTGAGCATTTTCAAAGCTCAAGGTTGAATATGAAGAAAGAGGTTCAAAAGCTAAAGAAAGAGAACCTCAAGCTATCAACCAAAATGACTCACTTGAGTGAGAAAGTTAAGAATGAAAGAAAGGTGGAAGAAAGCTTGAAAGAGGAGCTTAGAGAAGCTAGAGAGTTGATTGCTAAGAAGAATTCGAGTACGGAGAAGCTTGACCATATGTTGGGAGTTGGCAAGAAGCCAAGTGACAAGAGAGGTCTAGGGTTTAAAGATGACAAGGAGACCTCAACTCCTAGCAAGACGGTATTTGTCAAGAGCATGGACTTCAAAGAACCTCTTCCTCCAGTTCATCCTAAGAAGAAAATTATACTAGGAGAGTGTTCTAGAAATGTCCAAGTTAAGATGGCACCAAGAAGTCAAGCTCAAGCTCAACCAATGGGAGCACTTCAAGAAACTATCCCTCAAACTAAAAGCTATCAAGCCAAGAAGCATTTCCTACATGCTCAACCAAGGAAGCAATCTTCTCCAACTCAACAACAAAGGAGAAGAGAATCAATACCATATCAAATGAAAGCTCAAAGACATGGGAAAGCACCTTTGTCCTCACAAAGGAATGGTATGACCCCTGATTTTATTCCTTAATGTCCTTTTTGTGGTGTTGATGGTCATATTAGACCAAATTGCTTCAAGTACATTAACATGTGTAGAACTAAGAGCATGATTGAACGAAAAAGGGGTCCAATATACATGTGCCTAGAAAAGCTAGTTTTAATAATCCTAGGAGTAATATGATGATCTTGACCACTAGGAATGACAATGTGTCACCTAAGTGGATTAGAAAAGATGAACCCACATGCCATTGTGCTAAGGTTTCACCCATAGGCTCAACTAGGTCAAATGGACTTGGTAAGTCTATAGAGACTCATATCCCCTCTTGATTTGCTTTGATTGACCCCATATGGGGAGCTCAAGCAAAGAGAGCAAATTGGCAATGCATTGTGCTCATTGATAAAATTTATGCTTCTTTATTAATTGTTAAGATGATTGGTTGTACATATTTTTTTAATAAGTGTGCAACTTTGCTTTACATGCAATCCATGTCTTATTTATGACCAAACATGCATTTTTAGAATAGGAGAATTGATTGGAAAGTACATTTTGAATGACCTAGAATTGATCTCCATGACATGTTGATTCTTTATATGACATGCTTAAAGTAATATGCATGATGAAATTGTTGAATGCTCTAAAATGAATGCAAAATTTATGTGTGAAAGCAATTATAAGACTTCAATCAATAAGGATCTTGTATCCATTTCAAGGATTTTACAATCCAAAAGTCTCTCTCTCTTTACTTGTTGAACAAGGCTACAATCATACGGGGCATTCCACCCGGAAAAATTGAAAATGGCGCAATAGTCGCTCATGTCTTGTTTTGCTCGTAAAGTTTGATATAGTTGTTCTTAAAATAAATTTATTTTACAGTCTATATCTTGCTTACTCCATGACAAAGGGTGAAATTGGTTTGATTTCTCTTGAAAACCCTTGTCATTTTGCTTTGCCAAATACCATGTTTTGATCTTGAGTACAACTTGTCTTGTATGCAAAGCATTCGTTCACACATTTTTTTTATTAAAACTCCTTGATTCTCTCTCCTTAATTAAGTTTCCTAAATTTGGTTATATGATATTGCATATGTTTTGTGCCATAAGCTCTCCTTGCTAACGTCGTCTTAAGGGGATACTCCTTTGTCTATCTCAAGATAAAATAGGGGAGTAATATGGATTTAGGGGGAGTTGAGAGTTGCATATGAGGGAATTTTGATTTGTTGAGGGGGAGTTAACCTATATAGGGGGAGCATTTGCATTTGCATTATTGATGCATGTTTCTTGTTTCTATTGTATGTAAATTCTCTTGTTTTTATGTCTTTGATCACCTCACATACACTTGTCTTGGAAAATGTAGCTATTTTGTTTTGTAGGGATGCTGATTCTACAATAAATGGATGACTTGAAGATCTAGTTTATTAGGCATCTCTTTGTATTGTAGAAAAACTTTGTTGACCCCTGTTGTTTTGTTTTGTTTTGTTTATTGGTGAGGATGAATTGTGAGTGGTGGTTTTGTCACGAAATAGCCAAAGGGGGAGATTGTAAGTTCCTCAGTTTTTGATTGGCTCATTTTGTTGACAACCACATTTGGGGATTAATGTGTAAGGGTAGTTTAGGCCATCATTGCTCGAGACCCAGCTCAAGCTTCAAAAGGTAAATCACTTGCTTAACCTTTTCTGAAGAGTTTTTAGTGCACACACACACTCTCATGCATGTCTTTGATCATCTTGCATGAATGCTTAAATTGCCTTAATTGTGTGCCTCTTTGCCATAATTCTTGCTTGGGTGTTTGTTGCATTTAGTTTGCCCTTAGAAGAGTTTTTTCCCCTTGACTGCGACTGAGACCGCTCCCTGTGTATGCACAGCGGTGTTCTCCAGACGTTGCACGCTGCTGCTACAGCTGCCAGTGCACGCTGCATGCATAGCGGTCTCCCAAGCGGAGTTTCCCAATGATGCACCGCTTGCTCTACCGTGGTATGGACATTGCCTGTACCGCGGTCCAGATAGGGGAGATTCCCAAGCGATGCACAGCTCGCGCTACTGCGGTCTGGACACTTGCCTAGGCCTCGACATGCACAACGGTTATGTCGGGAATCAGTTGCCATTTGTCCAAAATGATGCCATTTTGTGTAGGGTTTCTTTAAATATGTTCTCTTTTTCTTCATTGCCTTCTTAGAGCTCAAAGAACATATTTTTAGGGAGAGAAAGCTTCAAGCTTTGTGTTTGATTCTCCAAACCCCAAACCCATCTTCATCTTGCATTCAAGCATCATTCCAAGCATGGGTTTTCATTGATTGGTAAGTACAACAACCATTGTTGTTCATTTATTGTTCTAGCTTACCAAGACATGTCATTTATTGCTTAAATTAGCATTTCTTCATATTAATTGTGTTGACGTCGATTTCTGGATTATGCCAGAAAACCCAACAAGAACTGGATTTTGGCTATTGAATCAAAGAGAAAGAGATGCAGAGAGAGTAACAAAGACAAATTTTACGTGGTAAAACTCCGATGGCCGGAGAAACATCCACGGGTGGTTGAAAGATCTACCAAGCCAAAATCCACTAAGAGAATAAGATGTTTTACAAGCTCTCGATCTCTCTTTTCTCTCTCTGTATTTACTGTGATTGTTGTATGCTATATTGCTTATATTTTTTCTGGACGAGATTTTGGTTCTATTTATATGTTTATAGAGCCCTAATCTGTCTTGTACAAGCAATACAGGATCTTTGTATTTAATTGTGATTCGGTTACTTTCTTGAGGTCGATTTGTCTTCTTTCCTTTTTCGGAGTCTCATGGAAATCGAGTGGGATCCTAGTAGTGGAGTTCAATTTGGACTTGTTTCCTTATAAGAACGTAGTCTTCGTAAAGAAATCAAGTTATTTCCTGATTGGGGACTCTTCTAATTTAATACTCTATTTCGTTTGGGATTCCTTCCTAATGGATATTGTCACGTATTTAATGACAATCCGTATGAAATAAGCACCAAGTTCTTACACGGGTCTTATTTTTTCCCGAGTAAGAGTAATACCTGATGGTCCCGAGTAGTACCGTTTGAGCCCGAGTGGAAGTGTTATTTAACTAGTCCCGAGTGCTGTTAGCTGATCCCGAGTAGGTTTTATTCAGTATATGCTTACTCGGGCTTTCTTCTCTTTAATGATGCCTTATAGGATATTTCTTGGATGCCCATTTGAGCATCCGCCTGGCTATTTTTTTTCTTCCTGTCAATGACGTGTATGCTTGGTAAAATTTACATACAACAAATTGCATTTTTATTGAAGTTATGACATGTTTGGGGTTTGAATTGTGATAGCTAGGGTTTGTGACTATTTTGCCCTTATAGCTAAATCTCTATGCTTTGCATTTAGATATTGTTTAGGACTCATTGATTGCATTTTGTGATTACATTATAGTCCATGCCATGCTTAATGACAACTTGTGTTGATATTGCTTTTTTGATTGCTAGCATTTAGGTCATTGTTGCCTCTAGCTAATTAGGTCATATTGATTGCATTTTGATGATTGCATTTTATGACCATGCCATGCTTAATGACAACATATGTTGAAATGGCTTTGTTTGAAAACTAGGATATATTGTTGCATAACTATATCTAGTTAAGTCTTTATGAATATTCATTTAGACATTGATATCTAGGAATTGCACTTAGTCACATTCTTTAATTTCTAGATAATCATTTAGTGTTGCCTAGCATTCTTTGCATTTAGAATATTTTTACATATTCACATAGGTTGTTGACTCTTCATTGAGGTTAAGTCTTGTGACTAAGTGTGTAGTGCACAAGCAATTCAAGTCTTGCAACCAGAGGAAGGGTTGGCAAGCAATTGGTCGGGTGCCACTGTAAAAGGCCCAAGGGGGTAGAGTAGGAGGCGTTCACGCCAAGAGTAGTGTATTAGAGGATATCACTAGGGGCTGAACCAAGAGTGGTGAGTGGCGAGTGGCGGTGTCCATAGCCTGAGGTTGTCGAGAGTGAGAGTCCGAGAATCACTTGAGGGTGTAACCTTTTACTTATATAGTGGATTTCTGCGATCGAGTGTGGCACACTTACCAGCCTGTGGTTTTTCCCATTTGGAGGGTTTCCACGTAAACATCAAGTGTTATTTATATTTCTGCACTTTATACTTGATGTTGTATGTTTGTTTTATTGAGTGAATTTTGAATATTGACTAATCAAGAAAAATTGGTAATTGACTTGATTAAAACCTATTCACCCCTCCTCTAGGTTTCGACACACACGTTTTAGGGAACTTTGAAAAAGGACTCGAAACAAAATAAAAAATAAAACAAACACGAAATAACTACCACAAACTTAATCTAAACATTTGCCTCAATGTTTATAAATAATTAGAATGCATGCAATGAGTAGACTAAGCATGGAAGACATGCAATACAAAATTACGAAATACAGTTACCTAGGTGGGTTGCCTCTCACCAAGCGCTTTGTTTTACATATAGGCAAGACGGCATGCACATATCATGACTGAGGGGCAGCAACTTTTAGGACTCTGACGTCTTTCCCTTATAGTTTTTCAAAACATGGTTTTGACGATGGACCTTTTACTTTGAATATCGACCCATCTTTTAGGTTCTTAATCTCCACCATTCCATGAGGTAAAGCTTTTTGTACTCGGAATGGACCAGTCCACCTAGATTTCCTTTTTCCTAGAAAGAGATGCAAGTGTGAGTTATCAAGAAGAACTGTTATACCTGGTTTGACATCTTGCTTTTGAATGGCATTGTCATGGTAGAGTTTGGTCCTATACTTGCATGGCTTTGCATTTCTTAGGCATACTTCAAGTGTTTCGACAAATGGTGTTGTTCTAGCTTTGGAGCAACATCAATTGGCAATGAAATCTTAGTTGTGGCTAGTCGTAAAGCTTTAGTATGATTCCTAATTCTCACTGATTTCGAAGAGGCTTTTGAAAGATTTTAGAACACCATTTGTTTCTCAATGTCAGCTCGGAAACACTCTTCTTTACTAGTTAGGTTCTCTGTAGCATCAAAGACTTTGAACATCATTTGTTCGTCTTAAACTTTGAGAGTTATTAAGCCTTTTTGAACATCAATTAAAGCTCCTCCTGTAGCTAGGAATGGTCAGCCCAAAATAATATGAGTTTTAGCATTTTCTTCCCTATCTAAAATCGAAAAATCAATTGGAAAAATAAGCTTGTAAACTTTAACTAAAACATCCTCAATTATGCCTCTCGAGTATGTGATTGACCTGTCTGCCATCTGTAAAGAAAACGTGGTTGGTTTAATCTCCCCCAAACCAATATGTTTAGCAACAAAAAAAGGCATCAAATTAATACTAGAACCTAAATCACATAAAGCTTTTTAAAAATATATGGTTCCAATAGTGCAAGGTATAGAAAAACTCCTTGGATCCTTTAGCTTTGGTGGTAATTTCCCATGGAAAATAGAACTACACTCTTCAGATAATTTCAATATATCATGGTTACCTAATTTTTTCTTCTTTGATATAATATCCTTCATGAATTTAGTATAATTTGGCATTTGCTCCAAAGCATCGACAAAAAGAATATTTATTTGTAATTTCTTGAAGATATCAGGAAATTTAAAAAGCTATGTATCCACTTTATTTTTTTGAAGACACTAAGGAAATAGAATTGGCAGCAGATATGGCTTCACAGGGGCAGCAGGTGCAAGAGACTTTTTGGCAGCAGATTTTTCAGATTCTGTAGAAAAATCTACAGTTTTTTCTATGGTTGTTTCCATTGTGGCAGCCTTTAGAGGCGGTGATGGTGCTATAAACAGCTGGGATTTTGCTATACTAATTTTTTTTGTAGGTTTTTGCTGTGTTCTCTTCTCTTCATCTTCCATGACTGTTGGTATTGGCCTCCCATTTTGAAGAGTTATTGTCATCACATTTTCCTGATTTTTTGAGTTAACTTCAGTTTTGCTAGGTAAAGTTCCCGTTTCTCTTCCTGTCAATGCATTAGCTAGCTGCCCCATTTGAACCTCCAAATTTCAGATAG
The DNA here is from genome assembly GCA_032871835.1 of Dipteronia dyeriana. Taxonomy (NCBI): domain Eukaryota; kingdom Viridiplantae; phylum Streptophyta; class Magnoliopsida; order Sapindales; family Sapindaceae; genus Dipteronia; species Dipteronia dyeriana. The sequence goes on along the minus strand of CM065299.1, from coordinate 69,945,854 downwards.
ACGCAGCTTGGTTCTGAAAGAGTCATCTCAGTTTTGTTCATAAACTGATTTGTAATGATAGAGAGAGGATCACGTTTCTGGCAAGCTGAGTAATTATGTCCTTTAATCCTTGCTTCTTCTCTTGTGATGGAAAATCAGGTGGAGGTCTCTAAACATTCTGGTTATTGCTCCATGATAATTTGGATGGTTCCTCCATCCTAGGTTATAGGTGTTGGAATAAGGATTATTTCGTTGTCCTTTGAAGTCAAAAACTTTGTTCACTTGCTCAGAAGATGCTACAAATGGATTCATACGCCACACTCACTGCTAAGATGCACTAATATAAAAATGTTAAAAGACATTGGTGATTTAAATTGGTTTGAAAAAACATCAGTTTCTGGAAAAACCAATATGGATTTATTTTATAAAAGATAATGGTTCGTAAGAAAACTGATGTCTTAAATATTGCAGCTTGAAAAGCCATCGGTGTTGACGTTGATTTCTGGATTGTATCAGAAAAGCCAACAAAGATTGGATTTCGACTGTGATTTCGACTGTGATTTCAAAGAGAGAGAGGAGGAGAAAGTAAACAAGACACGAGTTTTTTACGTGGTAGAACTCCGATGACCGGAGAAACGCCCACATGTGGTTGAATAATCAACCGAGGCAAAATCCACTATGAATTTAAAATGTTACAAGCTCTCGATCTCTCTTTCTTCTCTCTGTATTTTTCTATTGATTACTGTGTCTCCCATTTTTGGCGAGATTATGGGTCTATTTATATTTTTATAGAGCCCTAATCTGCCTTGTACAAGTAATAGATCTTTGAATTTAATTACAATTATTTTCTTGTTTGAAGCTGATTGTCTTTTTTCCTGTTTCTGAGTATTGTATTGAAATCGAATGAGATTCTAGTAATGCAGTCCAATTTGGACTTGTTTCCTTATAAGAGTGTAGTCTTTTTAAAGAAATAGAGTTAATTACCTGATTGGAACCCTTCCATCTCAGTATTCTGTTCTCTTTGGGATTCTTTCCTGATGGATATCTTCGTGTATTTAATGACCTAATCCGTGTGAACTAAGCGCTAGGCTTTTTATTCGGTTTTCTTCATATTTATCCCGAGCAAGTATAATACCCGCTGGTCCCGAGCAACATCATTTGATCCCGAGTAGAAGCATCATTTAACCAGTCTCGAGTGTCGTTAGCTGATCCCGAGTAATATATGATGTCGATTGACCCTGAGTAGGTTTTGTTTAATATCTACTTACTCGGGGTTCTCTTCTTCGGTGATGTCTTGTAGGATATTTTCTAAATGCCTATTCGGATGTCCACCTAGCAATTTATCCTCTTTGTTTATGACGTGTAAGTATGATAAAATTCACATATGACAATACCCCCTTAAAATATTTTTACTGAACAAGGTTTCTTTGGGCAAAAGTATTTTAATTAGTTTTCAGTATCTTTTCAATACACGAGTAAATATCTTGTCATAATGAAGACCCTGCAAATTCGATTTGTTTCTTTACCCGAGATTTTTAATGATGGCGATGTTTTGGAGTTCTGACTGTGAAAACCAGTTCTTCTTCCGACACACGTCTCTTGCCTCTTCATTTTTGGATATCATTTATGAGAAATGACTTACGAGCTTCCCCGTGTGTCGCCTACGTCATAAATCCTTATCATTGTTTTTTCCTGCCTTGAGATCTAGGGTTTCGTACTTTTATTTCTTTAAATTTTTCGCTGAGACAGAGTTTGTTCATTCTTAGAGATTTCTCAACAAATTTTTTCTTAAACCCATATTTCTTTACGCAGAAGGTCGTGACTTTCCATTGAAGATCTTGCATCAGACTTTATTCAAGGTTAGTTTTAATAGAGCCATCTTCCCGTCATTTTCTTTTTAATGTCGCTCTTGATGCATTAGAACGTGGGGATTTCCAGTTGGTTTCTTGCATTAGAAGATTAATAGGGGAAATCCCTGCTGATGAACCTCCATTTTTAGAAGTTGATTTTTCTGGGCTTCACCCTGACATCACTTTTAGCCCTGTATCGAGTTCTTCATCTAGTTCTGATTCTGATATTTCTGATCACAGGATACCTCTTCGAAGGATGGGAAAACATCAAAGTAGAAGTGAAGTCCGTAAGCACAACTCGGGCGATATTATGATCAGGAAGCAAACTGTCAACGAGAACGATGTTGAAGAGGCGTCCAAAATCTCTTGCTGTTCTTTCTCTGCTACTCTCCCGAGTGGATTTGATACCGAGCAGAGCGTAGTCAGGGCAGATGAAATAGGAAAGTATCGTTCCAGATTCGATTTGCCCAACTCGGTCACTCTGATTCCAGCGGGTGATAGAGCTGCGTGGAATCCTCCCCTGGTATGGTGACGATCTACGGATCCATGCTCTGCTGCGGCGTCACTCTTCCCTTCCAACCATTCATTGCCTGGTTTTTTCGCTGAAGCAGGTATTGCTCCGGCTCAGCTGGCCCCGATTAGGTATAAAATTTGATGTGCATGTGGAACATGTACAGCCGGATGAACTTATCACTGTCATCCCCGAATGAAATCAGTCACTTCATTACATGGAGGCAATCGGGCAAGTCGGGGAATTACTTCCTTATGTCTAATTCGTAGGATTGCTGGGTCCCTAAGGGGACTAAAGCGAGTCGGGAAGCTGATATCTCTGATGACCCTAAAATGAGGGGTTTTATATGGGGATTTCCTACGTCCAACAAGTTCTGGAAGAACAATTGGTTTTTCTTTAGAGGGAGTCTCGGGCTTGAGGTTGCTGTTTCAGCTGGGGGTACTCGGACAGTGTTGAAGGTCCCTCGTTTCTTCTGTTCCCCCGAGATTTGGACTAAGAAGAAAATCGAGTACAGCGATGCGGAGCTGACCAGACTTGTTCTGGCAGCGGTTCGCACTTTGGAGAAAATGAGCAAGACTTATTTCTTCGTTGAGTTGAAGATGATTGAGTTCGGCTTCTTCGAAAAGATTTTGGGCTACCGCAGACGATGGAAGCGGTTTTTGTAACCTTTTCCTTTCATTGTTATATATTTTTTGTTTTGCATTCTGATGCGGTTCCCTTTTTCTTCTAAGTGTATGATACGGACGTTGCCTGCGATTTTCAGGCTCGCCAAGTGAAGTCAATTATTCAGACGAGTCAGAAAGAAGCTTCTTGTCAAGGCAATGAAGGCATCGCCCAGCCTGAGTCCGACGAGGAGACTGATGTGGTTGAAAAGAAAATCCCCAAAGATGTCCTTGATGACGTTTTTCAACCGACAGCCGGGGAAACTAGTGGTCCAAGTGGCTCGACCTATACTCAACTGCCTGGCGATGAGCCAGAGCAGAGTGAAGGTCTCGTTGAGGAGCCTGTCGAGCGGACTGAAGCTGGTGATTGAGGTAATACCTCTGCGGGACAGGTACCCATTGGTTCAAATTTTTTTAAAGCCTTTCGAGAGGATACTTAGGAGGATCCCGCAGCTGATCTCAGTTTCCACCGCTCTCGGGTTGAGAAACAGAAGGCAACCAGCTTTCTAACTCATCCTCTCAAGGTTCCTCGGGTGGTCTCTTTCATCGACTCTAGCGATGAAGATATTGTGGCTGAGACTTACCCGAGTGCTGATGTTGGAGCATCAGCGGATACGGAGGCTTCAGAGCCTAATAGGGGTTCCCCTCCCTCCGAGGTTGAAGATCTAGGGCCTGAACCCTCGGGGGTTCCTTCACATCCTTCTCCCCAGGATATGCTGCGGGAGATGTCATCTGGTCAGGCTTTTATCGGGGATGACTGCTGGAGCTGTTTTTGGGATAGCTCCCTTGCTGAACGTCTTCAAAACATTTTTAACGGTGCATCTTATGTAAGTTTCTTTAACTTCCTTCAGTTGCTTTGTTTGTTTGGCAGATTTTTAATCTAAATCTTTTGTAGATTGTGTCCGAGTTCGCTGAGCTGGTTCAGATGCAGCAACATCAAGCAGATAGAATAAGGCGTCTCGAAGCTCAGCTGAAGGAAAGTGAGGACCAACGTGCTCGGGTCAAAACAGCTTATTAACAAGAGGTTGGTTGTGCCCAAGTTTTTGTTGACCACTGTCTAGCAAAGCAGATGGAGGCCGAGGAAAGGGCTTATTCGGTAGAAGAGAAAGCAACATCACTTCATAACTTATTGTCTTCTGCCCAAAAATCAATGCTTAAGGCCGAGCAAGAAGTGAAACAGTCTAAGTCTGCGTATGAGCAGAAAATTGATGATCTGGAGCACCAAGCGATGACAGTCGAATCTTTATCCCGAGTGGCCAGGTTGGAACATGAAGTACAGGATGTGGATCGTTTCAAAAGATCCCCTGCCGACGATGCTCTTCTTATTCAGAAGTTTCAACGAAGGCTGGTTTCTGCTAGCGAATTCTTTAAAGTCAAGAATCGGGCAACTGAGAAGGCCCGAACCAATTGGGGGTTGTCAATCAAACATCATGTGGATCGGTCCTTAGAGTCTCTTCAAACTCAGATGAAGATTAGAGAGCTTACTGCCGTAGCCGAGGTAAAAAGCCCCACCCTATGCATTTAGAGATTCCATCCGAACACTCCCTCTCGACCTTTTATGCCAGTCAAGAGTCGGTCGTGGATGGTGTGGAGCCTGATGTCGGGCCGATTCCAGGAAAGGATTACAACCAATGGATGGATGATTCAGTTGACACAATTGCTTGGCCTTCTAACGAAAGTCTGCTCCGCGAGTACGAGATGGTGCCTGACCCGAGTATTGGCGAGGGCTCGAAATCCTCACATCCTTGATTTTTTGTAGGATTGTAAAAAATTATTTGTAATTCTTTGTAGATTTGTAGAAATTTGTAATTCTTTGTAAAGAATTCTTTGGAGAGATTTAATAAAATCCCAAGTTTATATTTTCTGAGCTGAATGGTCTTGATCTGTTTTCATTGCCAAAGAAATTTCTTGAATGTTGCCGAGTATGTTATTCAACTCTAATTTTTGGGTAACTTGACTGAGTATCTTATTAAACCAGTTGTTTTCCGAATAGCTTTGACCGCCAAGTATCTTATTAAACTGGCTCTTGCGAATTTTATTCCAAGTATCTTTTTAAACTGGCTATTTCTGGTGTTTTGGAAACTTGACCGAGTATCTTATTAAACCGGTTGTCACCCGAATAATGACAAGTATCTTATTAAACTAGCTAACTCTGATGTTCGGGTATCTTTATCAAGTATCTTATTAAACCGGTTGTCACCCGAATAATTTTAATGCCAAGTATCTTATTAAACCGGCTATTGTAATCTTTATGCCAAGTATCTTATTAAACTGGCTAGTATTATTAACCGTGTCATCTTAAAACAAACAAGTGAGTTTATACTTGTGTTCCATACACAGTTGCTACCCGAACATTACATCATGGCTCATCATAATCATACGTTCGAGTCCTTACGCATTACCAAGGACGTTTCCCCATTTTTTATGTGCAAGGGTTTGCCGAATCGTTAAGCTTTTTGAATTGCTTAACACAGCTAAGCATTTCACCAGAATTTTTCCCGATAGCGTCCCGAGCTGATGCATCGGGTTTGTCTTTTTACGAAGGTCATTTGACCTTGCTCGGCTGGCATGCTCCTTCGAGCTTCTCTGCCCATTCGGGATTTAATGGTCCCGAGTATTCTATTTGCATGTTCTTATTATCATGCTTGTCTTCCATATGTTCTTATTATCATATGCTTTCTTTTGGAAATCCCGAGTTCGATGCTTTTCTTTCAGAAATCCCGAGTTTGATTTTTTATTCATAACTGCAAAATCAATAAAGTTTTAAATTCCACAGCTAATATTTATCCTAACTAAAATTGTCCCGACTAGAAAAAAGAATAAAAAATAATTTAAGGATAGAAAATCTTCAGATATTGGGCATTGCATGGTTGGGGTAAAACCCCTCCATTGGGTCGTGCAATCTAATACGTTCCATGGCTAGTCATTCCTTCGACTTTGTACGGGCTTCCCATTTGTCGGCCATGGAACCTGCAACTTTAATTTTTGTGTTTAATGACACCTTCCTGAGTACCAGGTCTCCTAGCTAGAATTTTCTGACCCCGAATGTGAGAGTTGTAATGCCGAGTTACTCTTTGCTGATATGCCATATTACGTATTCGGGATTTCTGCCTTTTCTCTTCTAGCTCATCTAGACTTTGTAATAGCATATAAGTGTTCTGATTTTCATCATATAGCCTGACCCGAGGTGACGTATACGATGTTTCTATAGGGATAACAACTTATGTTCCAAGCGCTAAAGTGAATGGAGTCTCTCTTGTTGATGTTCTTGCTGTTGTCCGATATACCCATAATACTTCGGGAAGCTTTTCAACCCAACTTCCTTTCTTGGCATCTAGCTTTGCTTTGATTGTGTGCTTGATGATTTTGTTCACTGCTTCCACTTGACCATTTGTTTGAGGGTGGGCAGGTGTGGCATAGTAATTGGCAATCTGGTACTCTTTGCACAGCTGTCTGAATTTCAGATTGTCGAACTGAGTGCCATTGTCAGTGATTACAGTGTTTGGAACTCCAAACCTATAAAGTATATTCTTTTTCATGAAATTTGTGGTGTTTTCTTCTGTGATATGCACTAATGCTTCAGCTTCTACCCACTTCGTGAAATAGTCAACGGTTACTATGACATGCTTCGCTCAACCCCTGTCCCGGCTGGCATTGGGCCGATTAGATCCAAACCCCACATAGCAAATGGCTAGGAGACGTGAAGTTTCTGAGCTGCTGAAGGGGCTGTCGGATGCCATTAGCAACCCTTTGGCAAGTATTGCAACTTTCTGAACACTGTTGTGCATTTGAGAACAGAGTAGGCCAATAATAGCCTTGCCTAAGTACCTTGTGTGCCAAACTTTTACCCCTAGTGTGGTTTCCGCAAACTCCTCCATGGATTTCCTGTAATATCTGATATGCATCTTACTCTAACACACATCTTTGGAGTGTTCGGGAATACCCCCTTCTGTATAGTTCTCCTTCAATCAATGTGTACCTTGCTGATCTATACCTGATATATTTTGGTTGTAAGGGATCTTCCGAGAGCACACCTTTTTCCTGGAACCTTTTCAGCTGAGTCATCCAACCGTCTGGTGGTGTTCGGATTTCTAAAATTTCTAATTTTCTTTGTTCAGCTGTGCTGGGTTTAAGGAGATGTGCCACCGGAATAATCTTTGGTCTGATTGTGGTTGTTTCTGACACTAGCTTGGACAATGCGTCTGCCTTTTCGTTCTCTTCCCTGGGGATCTGGGCAATCTTATATTCTTTAATCTCTGGAGGATTTGTTTTACAATGTCACGGTAGGCTATCATGCCTTCATCTTTGGCTTGGTACTCGTCCAGGACTTGGTTGACAACTACCTGTGAATCGTTGAATATCTCGACCTCATCTGCCCCGAGAACTGTGTAGACTCTGAGTCCAGCTAGTAGCGCCTCATACTCGACTTGATTGTTGGTTGCTTTGAAGTCAAACCTCATGGCACATTAGACATTATCTCTTTCCGGAGTGCATACTACAATCCCTGTCCCGCTGCCATGAGTGTTTGAAGAGCCATCAACATACAGTTTCAATGTGAAACTTTTACCCAACATCATATCCTGATGTAGCGTCCACCAGCTGATCTATCCTCAGAAGTGGAAAACTATCTTTGGGGCATGCCTTGTTCAGATCTGTGAAATCTATGCACATCCTCCACTTTTCATTCTTCTTTTGGACGAGGACTACATTAGCCACTCATTGAGGGTAATTGACCTCTCTAATCGATCCTACAGCAAGTAGCTTCTCTATTTCATATCTGATTGCCTGACTCCTTTCGAGATTGAATAATCTTCTCTTTTGTATCACCTGTTTTGTATTCGGGTATACTGTGAGATGGTGAGATATTATTCGGGCATCTATCCCGACCATGTCTTCATGACTCCAAGCGAACACATCCCTGTATTTTTTAGGTAGATCAATGAGACTTTGTTTGACTCTTCCTTCCAGGTTGGCCCTGATCTTGACCTTTTTGTCTGGTTCATCTTCTTTCAAGGTGATTTCTTCGACCGGTTCAGTTTTGGATTCATTCGGCTCTTCCCTTGGATCTAATTCGAATGATAGTGGCTTTTCGTTCTGAATCGGCTGTGTTATAGCTCAAACCTGTTCATTCTTGTCCTTGTATACTGACAGGTTAGCTCTTTGGGCCATCTCTTGGGATCCCTTGACTACCTCGACCCCCTGTTCGGTCGGGAATTTTATCATTAAGGCATAAGTGGCTGTTACGACCTTAGTTTTATTAAGGAATAGTCATCCCAATAGTGCATTATATGGCCAATTGTCCAAGTCTACCACCACGAAGTTGAGCAATACAGTTCTCTAGCAAGGTGCCACTCCAATCTTTATAGGTAGCTTTACCGTCCCGAGTGATTTGACCTCAACTCCCCTGAATCCTCCAAGTGGGGTATGGAAGGGTTGTAGGTCCTTTCGGTCTAACCTGAGTTGATCGTAGACGTCTACATTGAGAATGTCTGCTGAGCTTCAATTATCTATCAGGATTCTCCTGACTTCCCGGTGACCAATCCGGGCACTTATGACCAAGGCATCATTTTGCAGAACATCGATGCCATGTGAGTCTGCTTTTGTGAATGTTATTGGGTCCCATCCTTCTTTTACTCTTTTCGGGTCTAGCTAGACCGAGTTTACATCAAAGTTATTTCTTGCTTCTACTGCTTCTCTGATTTCCTGAGTTCGCTCTCGGTTACTTCTTCCAGTGGATAGTCCTCCAAAGATCATATGAATTACTTGATTGGCCTCTGGACTGGCCCTCTGACTTTGACCAAAGCTGTGATCGGCTCTGATATCTTTCTTTGCTTCTGATTTTTCATCCCTTTTTAAGATCACATCCTATAGATGTCCTTCCCCGAATGAGGGTTTCTATATAATCTCAGAGCTGGTAACATTTGGAAGTCTTATGACCGGTTTCCTTGTGGAACCTGCAATATTTGGTTGTATCTCGTCGAGCAAACTGAGATTGACGGTGTGGCTCTTGTACCATATTCTTTGTTTCTAGAATGGCCATGATTTCCTCCTATTTTTTCCGAAGAGGGGTGTAGTTGGTGTACCTGCCTCGGTATTTTTCCGTAGTTTGTTCGGCATTACTCCAGTTTCCTCCGTTATTGCTCTTTCCTTTACTGCTTCCTTTCTGTTTTCCCTTTTGGTTATACACCTTGGACTCGACGTCCTTATCGGGTTTTCCTCCATGCATGTAGCTTTCACTAGTGGCTAACTCCTCTTCTTAGGCTAATGCATACCCTCCTGCCATGTCCATCATATCTGCATACCTGGTCAGACGAGCTCTTCTTAAATCGAAAGATAGTTGTCCATTCTGCTGGTTGTTAATGAATGCAACAATTATTGCTTCATCGTTTGCACTGCCAATTTCTAGTACTGCTTGGCCAAATCTCCCTATATATTTCTTTAGCGATTCATTTTCACTTGCTTTATTTGAGAAAGGTAAGCCACTGACTTTTTCATGTGAACATTGCTCAGGAATTGCCTTGAGGAGCTCCTGCTTAGTTCACTAAAACTTCCAATGCTTGCTGGGGGCAACTTCCCGAACCATCTTGAGCCCATGTCTCCTAAAGTTTTGGAAAGTTGAGACACAGTAAAGGATCACTATGGGCATACTGGGCCATAGCACTTTTATAGTGTCTGACGCGCTTCTTTGGGTCTGTGTCCTTCTTGAATTGCTCCACGTGCGACATCCTGAACCTTTATGGGAATGGGGTCAGCCAAATTTCCCTGGTGAATGGACTGTCAGAATCATCATCAGATAAATTGTTACACCCATAACGTCTGACCAGTGCATTCATCCGTCGCCTATTGTTCTCGAATTATCGAGTTAGGCTTTGGATTGAGACGTCCCTGTTTCCCACCGGACTTCCCTGATAGTTAAACCTCTGGGTGATCGTCATTCCTCTTTCAAGTTCTCCATTTTGATACCGGGTTTCACGTATGCTTCATTGATAACGCTTGCGATGGTGTCGATCGCTATTTTTTGATGACGACCGATCCCTGTGCCGGTCATGTTTGCGATGTCTAGTACGAATTATCTGATCCTAGTTCTACTTCCGGCGTGGTCGTTCCTCTTCAGGTGTTTTTATTTCTGGCCCTACTACCACCAAACGAAGCCTTACAGGTAGGAGGTTAGGAGTTTATGCTTCTGTAGCCAGTAGATCAGCTCCTTCCTTTGCTGCATATGCCACCAATTGCTGCAACGCCTCTCGAAGCATTACGTCAAGTCTCCGCTGGTCGGAGAAACTTGCTGGATCCCTGCCAGGAATGTAGGTTGGTTTTCTATTGTTGCAGCGAGATCCCGCGAGGTACTGTCAAAATGGAAGTTATCCGGAGATTTTTTGATATCCCTGGAACTGCTTCTGTTTCTTCTTCTGCTTCCTGCCATTGCTTTTAATCAAATCGGAGGTTCAACCCCTCCCTCTAGCGCCAATTGTTGACGTTGATTTCTGGATTGTACCAAAAAAGCCAACAAGATTGGATTTCGACTGTGATTTTCAAAGAGAAAGAGAAGGAGAAAGAACTAAGACACGAGTTTTTTAAGTGGTAAAACTTCGATGATCGGAGAAACGTCCACGGGTGGTTGAATGATCAACCAAGCTAAAATCCACTATGAATTTATAATGTTACAAGCTATTGATCTCTTTTTCTTCTCTCTGTATTTTTCTATGATTGCTGTCTATATCTTTTTGGCGAGATTATGGGTTTATTTATATGTTTATAGAACCCTAATCTGCTTTGTATAAGTAATTGATCTTTGTATTTAATTACAATTATTTACTTGTTTGAAGCTGATTGTCTTCTTTCCTATTTCGGAGTCTTGTATTGAAATCAAATGGGATTCTAGTAATGTAGTCCAATTTGGACTTTTTTCCTTATATAAGAGCGTAGTCTTTTTAAAGAAATAAAGTTATTGCCTGATTGGGAACCCTTCCAGCTCAGTATTATGTTCTCTTTGGGATTCCTTCCTGATGGATATCTTCGTGTATTTAATGACCTAATCTGTGTGAACTAGGCGCTTGGTTTTTTATTCAGTTTTCTTCATATTTATTCCGAGCAAGGATAATACCCGTTGGTCCCGAGTAACATCATTTGATCCCCGAGTAGAAGTGTCATTTAACCAATCCCAAGTGTCGTTAACTGATCCCGAGTAGTATATAATGTTGATTGACCGAGTAGGTTTTATTCAACATCTGTTTACTCGGGTTTTCTCTTCTTCGGCGATGTCTTGTAGGATATTTTCTGAATGCCTATTCGGATATCCACCTGCAATTTATCCTCTTTGTTGATGACGTGTACATGCGATAAAATTCACATATGACAACAGTAATAATCGTAAACAACAAAGAATGTAAAAAATATATTTTCGAGTAAATTGGGGTGTATTTAGAGGTTTTATAATAATTATTTATTTTATATAAAAATATTTATTCTAGAAATACTTGTAGAACTATTCAATTTTAAAAATAAAAAACTTCATAGAGGTTATTGAAATTAATTTATTTTTCCACTTTTTTTCTAAGGACATTCCATTTTTTTAATAATCTCTCTCTCTCTCTCTCTCTCACACACACACATATATATATACTTCATGTGTCATGTTATGGAGATGTAAATAGTAGTGAGATTATTTTTTTATTATTATACTAAAAATTTGTTAATTACATTTTTTACAAATATTATGAGCGAATTTCATATATTTAAGAAAAAAATCAATTGAATTGAAAGCAACAATTAATGTTTTTAATATCTTATAATTAATGTTTGATTAAAAATTATTATTTTAAATTTTTGTTATTTTATCATCAATATATTACTATTGATATATTTTTTGAAAACTTATCACTAATTTCATATAAACGGATTACCATTAATTTGATATTTACAATTGATATTTTAATTTATTTTTGGGAAATATGTATTGATTATTATTTACTGTATCGGAATAATTAAAATTCAGAAAACTTTTATTTTTGAAAATAATCATAATATATTTAATGCGTATTTAATATATTTTACAAACCCAAAAGAAAAAAAAAGGATTAAAAATAGAAAGAAAAAAAACTATAAAAAAATAAGTGTACATTTCTTTTTTAAAAAAATCCAGGTATTGGATATCCGAAAACCGGGTAGATACATTTTTTTTAAAGAAACAATACATTGTTATACTTAGAACTTGTTTGGTTGGGCTTTTGAAAAACTTCTATTAATAAAATATTTACTTGTAGTAGATCTATTAGAAATAGAGTCTTGAAAACAAAATTATAGTGGTTTGGTTGGTAGATTTTTTTTTTAAAAAATATGTTTGTTTGGAGAAGCACCTCTCCATGTGCTTTTGACTAGTAGATGTTTAAACTCTACTAACCTATACTCAATTTAAAATAGACAATCTCCAAAACTCAACCAAACAACAATAAAAAACTTAAATAGACGTTTGTAGACCTTTTGAGGTTGTAGAAAGCCTAACTAAACAAGCAGTTAGAACCAAAGATTATAACTCCAATATTTATATGTGGTAGTAGTTTGTCTATCAAATTCATCATCCAAAAGTACAGAGCATCTCACAAATTTTAACAAGTCCATTGATTTTCTACATTGGTAGTGATAATTGAAAATTCAAGTCTCCCAAGTTATAATTCCTTGTTTCATGTTTTGTTAACCAAAACAAATATGATAAAGATAACAAAATACGTCATAACAATAATCAATCCAAAATTACCTTTTAAACTACTAAAAATGTCTCCTAAAAAAACTATAAACAAAATGATAAGAAACTGATTTTTGAGAATGATATAAGGCTTTTTACAAGAAGCATTTGGCAATCATACTAATAATAAAAAAAAAAGATTAAAATTATTCAACCAAACATTAAAAAAATCTATAGAAATTACTCTCACCTCCAAATGCCATCCAATGCCCTATCGTTCAGGTGTTTTGAGTTTATCTGTAGAAAGAGTCACTGGAATGAGACAAAAAAAAAGTGAGATTTTTGGTGGGTTTTATAGAGAAAATTGAGGAAGATGAGAGGGTTTTTGGTTATTATAATTATGTGGTTTAATTGAATAAACTTAAAGTCTGATTTAAATGAGAATATAATGGGGTTGTGATGTTTTATTATTGATCATGATAATAACCATTTAGAGAATATAATTTTAAAACGTTTAAATGATTGAATTATTGTTTTTATTAATTGTTATCATGTTTTGCTGCGAAATGTTTAAAAAGGTGATATAGGAAGAGTATAAATAAATGTTATCTTGTTTTATAATTGTAATCAAATTGTCTATTCATCTTGCCCTATTAATATATATATATATATATATATATATATATACATTAAAAAAAAAGAAATGAAAAATTTAATTGTAATAAATTTTCTATTCATTTTGCCTTATTATATAATTGACTTCTACCACCTAGAGAATAATGCGCTTTTAATTCTCTTTATCTCTTTTCTTATTTCATTGTAAAGTAACTACTTATCTTCTATTTCACTGTAAATTCAATTCTCCCTATGCCTATATATAGGCTCATTGTATAAGCTTTCAAGATATATAAAAATGAATTCATAGAATTGATTTACTCTCATTTTTCTCTCCTCTGGTTAGTATTATTACTTTCTATATTTTTTATGCTTTGATTTAAAACGCGTTATCAGTATGAATGCTTTTCTTTTATTATTTGATTTATTCTTCTTTCTTTCTTATGATAAATGATAAAGGTTTGTGTTAATAGCCAAATTTGGCCAGGGACCAAAGGGAAATTTTTCACTCTCTTATCCCAATTCCAAGCCCAAGATTACCCACCATGGAACCATGGATCTTAAGATCGAGCTGTAGAGCCACCACGCAGAAGCGAGAAAAATGTCACCGGTATTTGGAAGAATCCAAAATGGTGCCCGACACGATGGAATCGGGCTTCTTACACCAAGGTAGGAATTCAGGGAAAGCCCGACGTGTGACGATCCAGGCTCCCCAATGTCGAAACTGCCTCGTAACATTCCTGGAAGTCCGCCACCCTCTTCATACGTAAAACGAACCTATAAGACGTTGAGTCCATGCTATGACCTCGCTTTAATTCCCCAAAGGAAGATTCGAACATATTTGGGCAGGTAGAGGAAGCCCGCAAAAGCTCCATTACCATCGAAGAGCGACCATAGGGCCATTCTAAGCTCCGAAGGACCTGAAAGGTTAGACCAAGCTCCTAATACCAAGATCAGGGTATGAATCTATTTCGCTCTATGAAACAATGAACACCATATGCGACGACCTCTATGAGGAATCTCGCCATGAAGGTGCATGAGGTCATATCTACACTTCAACGAACATTGAAACACCGCTTACTAGTTGGGCAAGTGATTGAGTCTAAAGAGGAAACAAACTTATCTCCACCTAGGATATTCCCGAATTCGTTATTAATTTGAAGTCAATGACTTTCAAATAAAATATCCTGTTCGATAAAGAGGGAATGGATTCAGAGAATCATGGCGGGAGAAGTTTGACCTATTCGGATTGTGTATAAATACGCCTAACATGAACAAAGAAAATGGGGGAAAAAGAGAAAGGAACAGAGAGAGCGATAGGGTACAAGGAGAGAGATCATACTCTGACCTAAATTCTGTCATCAGAACACGGTTATCATTATTTTCTACTTCTCTACAGGCACGAGGTTGCCACTCTACTATAGCCCAGTGAGATTGAGAATATTCGAAAGATTTTTGTAAAACACATATGATTTATAATAAAGCATTTTATTCCCCTCTTCACTGTATTTATATTCCAACACCCACTTTTGTTTGAAACAATCTAGGTACAAAAGGTACCAAACCCCAGCCACCACCCCCGTGGTAGTGGTCTTAAGGGTGTTAACAGGAATTTTTTATCCTGAACAAATTTTCCGTTAACACTTTCTGGCGCCGTTTGTGGGGACCCTACACCACCATTTTTACATTTACAAGGTTGTTGTTTTACAGTGATTATAATACTTCGCTCCTCTCAAGGACAACCCGAGACCCGGGATATCAGTCTGCCCCCTCGACCAAGAAAGGGAAGACGAAGGGAAAGAAATCCAAACAACATAAGCCAACCTCATATCAGCCAGACGTGGCGTGGGCTCCTACCCCTCATGCAATGAACCAAGCTATGATCAACCAACATGTTGTAGCCATCGTTGAAAATTTCTGCCTCTGTCCGACTGCAGAGGGAATTGCCCTTTAACTGGCAGATCTTTATACCCGAGGAGAGGCTAGCAGACCCGCTGCAAGGCAGTCAGCCTTCTATCAACTGGGACTCGTTCCACCAATCCTTACACACAACAGGGCAGGACCTACAACTTCTATCCGAGATAGGCTAGGGCACATGCTCCCAGTTCTAGACAGGCCGACCTACTAACAACCTAGGTAGGTCAAGTCATCACCCTTCGACTGGTAACTTCCAGAAGAGAACCTCGAGCTGGGGCTGGTGGTAGCCGACGAACTGTGCAAGCGGAGCTCACCTCTTAAGAGGATAAAGTGGAAGTATACAGCTCATCGGGGGTATCTAACAATAAAAGCTTCGAGATAGATTCCAAGAAGCACGGGGATAAGCGTCTGAGGGAACGTACCCTTTACCAGAAAGATTCGAGAAACGAAGCTCCCACCAAAATTTAAGATGACCTCAAATAAGTTCTCTGGCACGGAGGACCCTTTGAGCCACTTAGAGAGTTTCGTCCAACAAATGGAGGTCCAGAACACAACCAGGGCCATCATGCGTCCGATGTTCCCTACCATTGTGACAGACTATGCCAAGACCTGGTTTAGAAAGCTACCTGTTGGTAGTGTGGACTCCTTCACAAAGCTATCAACTGATTTCTGCACACAATTTCAGGGTGTCAAACCCAGGTCAAAGGATCCCATTCTGAAAATATAATCACGGTTAAAAGCTCAAGGCTAACCTAGAGAGGCACCTTTTTCGACTCTTTTAGAAACAAACAAAAGTTTGTCCCTCTAGATTGCTTGTATCACAATATATATATATTAATTAAAGACAATTAATCAATATATAAACACAAGTTAAGTGTGATACAAACAAGTAATTATAACACATACACAATCTATATTATAAAGAGGAAGTCAACATACATAAAGAGTTCTATCCACAATACAAATATTAGAGAGATAGGGATAGAGAAAAGTTGACACAAGATATAACGTGGTAAACCTCCGAAGAGGAAACATCCACGGGCTAGCAGCCACCAGCAAACAAAATCCACTAGTAGATAAGACAAGTAGAATCTCTCATGACCTCTTCATCTAGAAACTACCCTCCTATTCTACTCTAGAAGTTGTCGCCCTATGCTCAACAATCCGAGGCTTCACACCTCTTGTCAAGACTTCCTTGCTCACCTTATCCGAATCTTTACAACCCAAGGCAAGACTTCTTGCTCAACTATCCGAGTCTTCCCGACTCTAGTCAAGACTTCCTTGCTCACCTATCCGAGTTCTCCCAACTCTAAGCAAGACTTCTTGCTCGAATATCTAAGGCTTCACACCTCTAGCCAATACTTCGTTGCTCGATAATCCGAGGCTTCACACCTCTTGCCAAGACTTATTGCTCAACACCATAGGTCTCACACCTATTTTCAAGACTTCTTTCTCACAAGGCATCTAGGTGATCATGAATGCAAAAAGCAAAAAAGCACGCAACATAGAATGCTATGATCACTATGGAAAATACTAGACATGAGCATGAATGCACAAATCACATATAGTCTAGTTCATCATGCATGAGTAGTCAATCTAGATTATGTAAGATATGATCAACATTAATCACAAACTAGATTCATGCATATATCTAAACTTGAATCACAAGATATGATCAACAAATCACAAGATCAAGTTTGAATCACAAAAACCTAAAACATGCTAAAATCATATAACAAAGTCAAATAAATCTAAGCATAAGTTCTAGAGCATATTCCTAATCATAGATTCAACAAATCACATGAATAGCTCAAAAGAACATAAGCACATGTATTATGTGAGAATTTCTGCCAAGAGAGCTTTATACATGTGATGAACTATTTTTCACAAAATCAATCAATCAAAGATCACAAAATAGTCATAGAATCAAAGCTAGCACAATACAATCCCAAACATGTGATAACATAGGCAAAATCAAAACTCAACATGAATGATTTCAATTGAAATTCAATCTAGCTTTGAAAGTGTTCAAAACACAAATCAAAACACTCACAATATACAAATATATGTAGAAGAAGAAAACCCAATGCAATTGACCAAGTTTTAAAAGAAAACTTAGGGAGAAAATCAATACCTTAGTTGATCTAGGTGCAGTCCCGTTTTTTGTATGATTAGACACCAAAAACAGCAGCAAAATAAACTCAAACCTTTAGAGAAAAGATGGAGGATGAATAGATGAACACTCTCAACTTCAAATCACTCATATCAAAGTTTAAATGAAGAAGTTATGGTGTTTGGAAGGTGAGAAACTTTAGAGAGAAAATTCTGCACACTTGATTTGAATTTCTTCTTAGAATGAAATGTGAGAGGGAAAGAGTTTATAAAGGAGTGGGAGACTTGGACATGTGAAATGACCAAGAGGGGAAAAATGAAGCCAAGCAAGCTTGCTACCCGAGATGGCACGTGGGCATCTCGGGGCAGCAAGCCTTCTGCCCCGAGATGGCCATGCGCCATCTCGGGAAAGAAGTGTTTGCTTGCTTCTTTCTTCTTCGACCTTCCTTCGCGTTCTTCGACCGTTCTCTGGCCTCCAAACTCAGAATTTGAATCCATTTACGGATTAAAAACCGTAACTCTCACACGGACATGGACATATAAGATACTCAACCCAAAAAATAATAATTCGACTCGATATAAGAAGACAAAGACAATGTATAAAACATGAGTTGACAGTGTAGTATCTTTTGACTTTGAACTTGAAATCAAAAGTATGAGTAACCAAAATGACCGGAACTCAATCAAGAATGATTTAAGACTAAATCCAAGTTAAATATCCATGTTATACAAACATATACACACAAAAAAACAATTCACACTAGAATGCAAACTACATAGAGATAGTTTCCAATCATGCATATTCCAAAACATGTTATTTCCAAACCAATGCATGAGCATTCATCTTAAAGTGTGTGAATGCGTTATACATGGTGCATAATGATGCAGGGACACATATGAATGAATTGTATGTTTGTGCCTATAAAGGTGCACAACGATGCAGGGACACAAATGTATGAAATGTGTGTGTGTGTGCCTAAGCCTTGTAAGAGAAAGATAAGGTCTTAGTATACCTTTGTAGAAACAAATTGCATCCTTTCTCTTTGAAGACTTAGAACTTGCTTTGACTTGTTGTTTCTTCTTCCTTTAAGCTTGAATCATCATGAACCTAAACAACTAAGTCATTACAAGTAAACATCATTTTGATATGGAATTCATGCCAACACAAACTAAAACCTAACACATCCATCTACAGTACGTGATCCAAGAGAGAGGGGAAACCCTCCACGCTTATGTGGAACGGTTCCACAAGGAGGTCATCCAGATGTGAGTCTTCATAGAGAAAGAGACCCTGGCCAATTTTTATAGAAACCGTTGGGCAAGAAAGCTATTCCGATCATTCGCTAAGCATACGCTAGAAACCTATCAAGAAGCATACGATCGAGCTCTAGAACAGATAGAGATCGAGAAGCAGCTAAAAGACAAGTTGGAACATGATGACATGAGAGCGGTGAAACGTCAGAAGAAGGAGGCGCCTAAGTCGGTACAGGTTCAGAGAATTTAGAACAAACCTCTTAATAGGTCGGCATACCATTCTCCCCCGTTTCAACCTCAATAGGATCGGCTTCCAGCTCCTTCCTGGGGTAGCTCCTGTAACCCAGGATTAGAGGGGGTTCGGCCATTATACCCCTCTGAATGATTCTTAAGAAACAATCTACCTCACCATCCAATATAAAGGGTTGCTGAGGAAGCCGGTACCAATGAAAGTGCCAGCCGATGCCAGAAACCGGTATAAGTACTGCGACTTCCATGAAGACATCGGACATAAAACATCAGAGTGTTACAACCTATGTAACCAAATAGAGGCTTTGGTAAGAGGAGGTTGCTTGGTAGAGTTCCTACAACAAGTTAGGGACAACATCCAGACAGGGACGAAGTTGCAAGCAAAAATCTGGAAAGATGATAAAAAGCGAAGAGGTAAACAGAAGGATTTGATACAGCAAATCCAAGTCATCCATACTATCAGCGGAGGTCCCACCTTGGCTGGATCCTCCAACAATGCCCGAAAAAACTATGCAAGGAAGATTTCCCGCTTGAAGAAAGGTCGAAGCATTTTTAGGCTAGAATAGAGCACTGCTAGCACGCCTCAGTTGACTCAGATTATTTTCTCTAAGGCAGATGTCTATGGTACTGTTCAACCCCACGACGACCCTTTAGTGGTCACAGTATAGATCGCCAACTGCGTGGTCCATCGCGTGCTTATCGACTCCGACAGTATCTTAGAGGTCCTCTTTAAAGATACCTTGAAGATACTTAACCTGAAGCAAAGGTGCTATAATAGTTGCACGACTCCTCTGTATGGATTCACAGGTGACTCTATCATGCTAGTGGGATCGAAGATACTTTTCATGATCGTAGGAATCGTACTCCTCTAACAGAACATAACGAAGTCGACCTTCCAACGGCCTACAATGTTATACTAGGAAGGCCATTCCTATTAGCCATCAATGGAGTCTTGTCGGTCTGCCATAACACCTTGAAATTCCTAGTCAGAACCAAGTAGGTGAGGTACGTGTTAACCAGTTAGCTGCCAGAACATGTTATGCAGTCTCTTCCAACCCGACAATACTGGCAAGACAGTTTTCACAAGTTACAATAATGCAAAGCTAGGAAGTACCAAGGATGAACCAAGAGGACTCAGAGCCTACTGATTATCCAGAAAGTGATTCCCAGGTGACAGAAGAATAAGGGCAAGGAAGGGAATGGGCTAGCGGTTACCCTGTTGACAAGCCAGAAGAGGTTCCGGTCAAAGAGGATGATCCGACCAAAATGGTGAAGGTCGGGGATTAACTGGAAGCGGGGATAAATGAGGGATTGATCAAGTTGATCCCGGAGTTTAACGATATTTTTGCATGGAGCCATGATGAGATGCCAGAGATCCCCTTGTTCTTGGCCTCCCACCGGTTAAGATCGATCCCATCATCAAATCTGTCAAGCAAAAGAGGCGACATTTCAATGCGGAGAGAAAAGCCGTAGTCCAAGAGGAGGTTGATAAATTGATCAATGCCGGTTTAATTAGGGAAGCCCGATAACCCGACTGGCTCACCAACGTGGTAATGGTCACTAAGGAAAATGGGAAATGGCGTATATATGTTGACTACACCGACCTCAATTAGGCATTCAAGAAGCATAATTTTCCTCTCCTAAAAATCGACCAACTGCTTGATTCCATAGTAGCGAACAAGCTCCTGAGCTTTATGGATGCATTCTCGGGGTATAACCAGATCATGATGCACCCTGCTGACCAAGACAAGACCAACTTCATCACCGGGCAGGGTCTATACTGCTACAAGGTGATGTCATTCAGGCTTAAGATTGTGGGAGCTATATATTAGCGACCGGTCAATCGAATTTTTAAGCCTGAAATTGGAAGGTCGATGGAGGTATACATGGACGACATGATTACCAGGTTACAAATCAAGGAAGAGCATCATGAAGACCATTTTAAAACCTTTCTGATCTTGGGGGAAAACCAAATGCGACTGAACCCTTCCAATTGTGCATTCGGGGTAACTACGGGGAAGTTCTTGTGTTTTATGGTCAACGAGAGAGGTATTAAGGCTAATCCAAAAATATCAGAGCAATCCTAGATTTGGATTACCCGACTTCACTAAAACAGGTACAAGTCCTGATAGGGAGTATCGTGGTGCTCAACCGGTTCTTCTTTCGTTCTTTCTTTAAAGCTATCAAACAAGGACAGAACATGAAGTGGGATCAGGAACTTGAGCAGGCTTTCTAAACTTTAAAGGAGTATTTGGCTAGCCCACCACTGCTAGTTATACCGATTCTAGTGAAGAGCTTCAGTTTTACCTGGCTGTCTCTGAAACAACAGTGAGCGGGGCTTTGGTCAAGGAGTGCGGAGATAAAGTCCAGCGACCCATCTACTATGTGAGCCATGCGCTGACCAAGCCAGGGAAAAAATAAACCCTCCTAGAAATGCTTGCTTTTGCCCTGATTACCTCAACTAGGAAGTTACGACCTTACTTCTAAGCTCACTCAGTTACGGTGGTAACAGATCAACTTCTCCGCCAGTTCCTGCAGAGACTGAATGTATTCGAAGGTTAATTTTATGGACCTTGGAGCTTACTCAGTTTTATTTAAAGTACAAGGCCAGGACTACGATCAAAGTACAAGCTTTAGCTAACTTCGTAGCGGAATTCTCAGCGCTCCCAAGCTAGGGGACTTCCGTAGTATCAGATCTATCTCCTGAGAAGTCCTTGGAACCAAACAGTTTCCCGAAAGATTGCAAATCTTGGATCCTCTACATAGATGGAGCTTCTGGGCAAGTTGGGGGGAGGGGGGAGCTGGCATAGTTTTAACAGATCCAAAAAAGACTGAAATTTGCCACTGTTTCAGATTCAAGTTTAAGGCTACCAATAACGAGGCAGAGTATGAAGCACTCTTAGTAGGGATAAAGGTAGCCATCGAGCATGGAGCCAGTTATCTACATGTCAAAAGTGACTCATTACTGGTAGTTACTCAAGTTTTCGGGGTATACTAAGTAAAAAGAGATAACATGATTGCCTATTTGAAGCAAGTTCAGCAGCTCAAGCACAAATTTAAAGGATTTAGGATCAAATAGGTACAACGACAATAGAATCCTCGAGCAGATGTCTTGGCCAAGATAGCTACGAATGGAGGCTAGACCTTTCCAATGGGAGTTCCTCTTTTGGTGATTTCCCAACCAAGTATAACAGTGGGTAGAGCAATGTGTCATGTGGAGTGGCTGCCATGCTGGGTGGATCCCATTGTTGCTTACCTCCAAGAACGGAAGCTCACTAAAGAGCCCGACCAAGCCCAGAGAATCAAGAGAGTTTCGGTCCGATATTGCCTAAAGGATGGGTACCTCTATAAGAGAGGCAAGTTCCTTCCTTTGCATCGATGCTTACATTTTGATGATGCTAGATGGGCATTGAGGGAGGTTCATACCGGGGATTGTGAAAATCACATTGGTGGCGAGGCTCGGGCTTACCAAGTGCTTCGCATGGGGTACTATTGGCCGACTATCCACCAGGAAGCAAAGGGGTTCGTTCAATCTTGTGAGCCATGTCAAAGGACCTCGAACCTAAATCATATACCTCCTGAACAAATATCCTCAATCAATTCACCCTACCCGTTTGCTATATGGGGGGTCGACCTGATTGGACCACTTCTTACAGCCCCTAGACAAGCGAAGCATACTATCATCGCCATCGATTACTTCACCCGGTAGGTCAAGGCACAAAAGAAAATACTACCAAGTTCAATAAGATAAATATGGTATGCAGGTTCGGTTCCCCGCTGGTCATAATCACCGACTTGGGAAAGCAATTTTATAATACGAGTTTCAGAGATTATTGCTAGAGGTTGGGTATCGACCTATGGTTTGCGTCGTTAGCTTATCCACAAACCAACGGTTTGGTTGAAGCAACTAACAAAACCATCAAGACTCTTATGAAAAGGAAGCTTCAACAGAAGAAGAGAAATTAGGTTGGAGCTTCCCGAGGTCCTCTGGGCGTATCGAACCACGAGGAGGACAGCAACTGGGGAAACACCCTACTCTCTAGCTTTCAGGGATAAAGTTTTCCTCCCCATAGAACATAAGCTAACCTCATTTAGGGTACAACACTTTGAACCAGAGAGTAACGAGTTCAAGCTCCGAGCTAGTCTAGACCTCTTGGAAGAAAAATAAGAACTTGTGGCAAAGAAGGTAGCAATCTACCAGAGCAAGATTGTGAGTTTTTTCAACAAAAGAGTGAAGGCCATGAGCTTCAAGGAAGAGGATTTGGTTCTCAGAAAAGTTACACAAAATACCCGGGTGAGGTCAGACGGGGTTCTAGAACCCAACTGGGAAGGTCCATACTTGATCAAGGTAGTGATTCAAAATTGGGCTTACAAGTTAGAAGACATAGACGATCGACCCATTGATCACACTTGGAATGCTAACCATTTGAGTAGATTTTACCCTTAGTCAGAGGATTCCGGCAGCAGACTACCTTCCTTTAGATATCAATAAGTTTATTTTCTTAAAAAATAAAATAATAATATCAGCGAATGTACTTTATTTCAGCCATCAATAAAGAGTACTATTTTTCAGTCCATCTCCAGTTGCGTTATGTTTCCTCCATGAATGAGATTCACCATGATCGCCTCAAGATCAACGACTGGTCGGGGAAGCCCCCTCACTATCCCTGATGCCTCGGCCAGGTACCACCCCCACCAAGAAGGGTCTGATTATAAGAGCATAGTTGCCATCCAGATCTCGGGACCAGGACAACTAGGTAGCTTTCTTGATGCCTTGGTCGGGTGACTTCCCCCAAGAAGGTTCTGAGTGTGACAGTATAGTTAGGAGGATCGACATAGTATGTCGACAATGATCACCTCGAGACCAGGAATGCTAAATAGCTTTCCTGATGCCTCGGTTGGGCCATAAAACTCGAGAAGGACCTGGGCTTGGCATGGTTTCCCGCCTAAGTACCAATGTCCAAACTATTACTGAATACTAATCCTCCATGTGTGTATAATTTCTTACTTTGATAGGTACAAGCTATCCTGAAATCACGTAAGAGGACCACTCACTGGAGACATCGAGCTACAAGTTTCTGCTGAGGGCTGAGAGCTCAAACAAGCTGTCTACTTTCATACTTAAACAAATTTAAGATCTCTTTATTTTTACCAAATTCAAATAAGTCAAGTAATTTCAGAGGTCACATCTGGGTCGAGGTTAGGAATGAAGCAAAGGGATATCATCCAAGTTAAAGTTCGTTGAAGCAAGTGTAAAGGAAATCAAAGCAGATTTTCATTAAGACAGAGGGAACCTATCCATTAGTAAGGCTACATTCATCAGCAAGGGGTAAGGCTACATTCATTAGCAAGGATCCCAACCCTTGGTTCCAGGTTACATAAATTTTTTTTTAATGAAAAAGCTGACTAAAGTTTGCATGAGCAAAGCGGGGGTCCCACCCCCTCTTAGGGCAACAAAACAGGTTATGGATAAACGGTATCTAGCTTCTGCATCCTCTTTGATTCCCACCAGTTGCTCCTCCTCCATGATTGCCTTCACCCTCCACTTCTTCTTCCGGTTGTTGCTCATCCTAGTTGGCCACCTCTTCTACCTCTTCCTCCAGAGTTTCCTCAGTTGTCCACTGCTTAGTCGGGTCCTCCTCGAAGACCTCATTGACCACTACCATAACCTCAGATAGGATGGCCGCATCAAGAATGTTAGCTATCGACTTCATCATGCTCTGTTCAGCCTCCAACTCTATTCTGAGGGTTTCTTCAGAGTGGCCTGATGTTCAGATCGGAGGGTTTCTTGGTTATGGAACCACCTTAGCCTCCCATAGTCGTAATGTAGCACCACCAGCTCAGCCTCCATTCCCTCTTGACTGTAGGTCATCTGCTGAACCAGAGCTTGAGCTCATGCAAGTAACCCCGTGGCCTTCTCAGCTTCGGCCTCAACTTTCACAGCTCGGTCATGGAAGGAGGCTACCAAGTGGCCTATAGCAACATTGAATTTAAAGGCCTACATGATGTAAAGCCAATGTTAGACACTGATTGAGCGAAGAAACCACAAGTAAAGAAATAAGAAAAGAGTTACCTCAGCCAAGAGAGTGGACCCCTTCATAAGCAAGATGTCTATGGGCATTAAACATATCCTAGAGAGCCCACCACCTTAGCAAGATGTGATAAACTACTCTAAGACCTATTCTTTCCTTATCGAGCTCGACTGGTATTGGGGGCGGGCAGGAGGAACCTCTGGAACACCATCGTCGGTGTCCACTGAAGCTTGAGGACTTGGGAGCATGGATGGTGAGGTAGAGACATTGGGTAAGGAAACCATTGGAGCAGCAGAAGAAATAGAGGGGTCAAAGGTGGTCATATCAGCAGCCTAGGAAGCTGGCCTTCCCTGTTGTAGCACCCTAGAAGCTCGCGACGTTAGGATTGCCATCCTAGACATTGCGTAAGAGGGGGGTAGAGCAGGAGTAGAAGCAATCACAACCAAAGAAACAAAAGAAACCCATGTGCTAGTCTGGCAAAAGGGAGAGGAGTGTGGGCTTATCGGGCCTTTCAGGCTTCATAAGAAGCTGGAGCAACAACAAAAATTGTTAAAAAAGAAAGAAAGAAAAAAGACGTTAGAACCTAGCTAACGACAAAACAAAAGCATAATGGTTCAATATTACTTACTAAGAGTATCATTAAATATTCACAGGTATTAATGCATCCTAGGAGAATCAAAAGATTCAGTTATTGGGAACTTCAGGTTCAAACAGTTCCTAATAAGGATGGCCTTCAATACAGCTTCAGACTCAGTGGGAAAGGAATCATGGTTCCACGATGGTTTATCACTAAAAGTTATGGAAACCATGAACTAGTACCTACCAATAAAGATCGAGCTCCCCTACTCATCCCTTTCCAGTATCCACTTCTCCTTCCAGGCTGGATCATTTTTTGAAGCGTCAGGAATGATGAAGTTGAGCTTGTTCTTAGCTTTCGCATGGAACTGACCTCGACGATCTCTTGACAGGCTTTCAATTTGAATGAGGTAGGCCAGGTCCTCTGTTTTGGGCTCTCTGGTAACCTTGCTTAGCTCACCCTGTTCCATCTACAACACGAGAAAGCCAATCAGATGCCTCCAGAAGCCGGGCGTCAGCCGGATGGGAGCTAGATGTAGGACGCTGAGAGCAGGTCGAATATTAGGATAGAGAGGAAGCTTGACCCCATTCTTGAAGGCCACTACATGGATCAGAAGCATGCCTGTAGGTGGATTAAAGACATCATAATTTATGTGAGGACTGAGATGGAAATGCTATCGGGAATACCATATTTAGGACCTAGATGAGCGATCGATTTCTGATCAAAAATGGAGTCCAAAATAACCCTGAAGTCATAAGAAAGAAACCTCTCCGGAGGACCAGCAACTGTAACTTGATCACTCCTGGAAATAATATCCCTGGGTTCACTATCGGAATCCTCGTTGACCGGGTTCAAATGGTTATATGGTCTATTAGAGAACCTGGTCCCAATGGCTACATTTCTGTTCGACCAGCGACGTTGCGAGTTTGAAGGAGAGTCATCGTTATCGACATCTTTTCGTGCCTTTTTTCCTTGGGAAGCTTCCTCGCCATCGACAATAGAGTCAATATAATCATAGCTATTTTTTGACATGGAAGTTTTTGGGTTCGATGAGAGAGAAGACAAAGGAGTTGAAGGGAGATTTTTTCTGAGAAAATTTGAAATTTGAAAGAAAGAAAACGTGAGGAATATGGCAAAGTAACAGGGTTTAAATAGAGGTGAATGCAGTAATGACGCCGGTGAAATCTTTGGCCGAGATTGTCTTAAAACTTGTGAGCTGGCATAACCAAGCTGGATTATTTTGAGAATTGCATCGGTCTCTGCTCACCACGTCACTTAGGCATTGAATGAGAAGATTTCCCCCAAGATTCTGGCAGCAGCGTTGAGAGGAAAATTTTCCAATTAAAATAGGAAATCTGACTCCAACCCTAACTCAATCACTAGTGTTCAAGTCAGAGGGAACTTTTGTTAATAGCCAAATTTGGCTAGGGACCAAAGGAAAATTTACCACTCTCCTAGCCCGAGCTCAAGCCTAAGCCTGAGATTACCCACCATGGAACCACAAATCATGAGATCGAGCTGTGGAGCCACCCTGTAGAAGCGAAAAAAGGTCGTCGAGCTTTGGAAACATCCAAAATAGAGCCCGACATGATCAAATCGGGCTCCTTACACCAAGGTAGGAATTTA
This sequence comes from Dipteronia dyeriana, assembly GCA_032871835.1. Taxonomy (NCBI): domain Eukaryota; kingdom Viridiplantae; phylum Streptophyta; class Magnoliopsida; order Sapindales; family Sapindaceae; genus Dipteronia; species Dipteronia dyeriana. The sequence continues at coordinate 69,918,788 of CM065299.1, read as the reverse complement.
GGGAAAGCTCGACGCGTGACGATCCAGGCTTCCAAGGTCGAAGCTGCCTCACAACTTCCCTAGAAGCCCGCCACCCTCTCCATACGTAAAAGGGACCTATAAGACATCGATTCCATGATATGGCCTTACTCCATTTCTCCACAGGAAGATTCGAACATATTTAGGCAGGTAGAAGGAAGCCGCCAAAGCTCCATTACAACCAGAGAGTGCCCATAGGGCCATTCTAAGCTCAGAAGGACCTGAAAGGTCAGACCAAGCTTCTAGTACCAAGACCAGGGTATGAATCTATCTCGCTCTACGAAAAAATGAACACCATATATGACAACCTCCATGAGGAATCCCACCATGAAGGCGCATGAGGTCATATCTACACTCCAATGAATATTGAAACACCGCGTACGTTTTGGGCAAGAGATTGAGTCCAAAGAGGAAACAAAATTATCTACACCTAGGATATTCTCGAATCCCTTATTAATTATAAGTCAATGACTTTCAAACAAAATATCCCTGCCAATAAGGAGGGAACAGATTCAGAGAATCATGACGGGAGATTCACAAGTTTCACCTATTCGGACCGTGTATAAATACGACCAACATGAACGAAGAAAAAAGGGAAAAAAAGAAAGGAACAGACAGAGCGACATGATACAAGGAGAGAGATCCTACTCTTACCTAAATTCTGTCATCTGAACACGGTCATCGTTTTTTTCTACTTCTCGACAGGCACGAGGTTGCCATCCTACTATACCCTATTGTGATTGAGAATATTCGAAAGATTTTTGTAAAACGCATATGATTTATAATAAAGCATTTTTATCCCCTCTTCACTATATTTATATTCCAACACCAACCTTTGCTCCAACGATCTAGGTACCAAAGGTACCAAACCCTGGGCACCACCTCCGTGGTAGTGGTCTTGAGGGTGTTAAGTGGAATTTCTCATTCTGAGCAAATTTTACGTTAATAGTTTGCAACAAGAAGATTGCATTAAAAAATAGAACTAGATGTTCTTGATTCAAAAAATAAGAACCAGAAGTTGTTGATTCGAGAATAAAAACTGGAAGTTCTGGAATAAAAAAAAAGACCCAGAAGTTCTTGATTATGAAATTCAGAACCATGAGTTCTTGGTTTGAAAAGAAGAACCAAAAGTTCTTGAATAGAAAAAAAGAACCAAAAGTTCTTGAATAATAAAAAAAGGAACCAGATGTTCTTGATTTGAAAATAAAAATTATAACTAGAAGTTCTTAATTCGAAAATAAGAACCGGAAGTTTTTGAATCGAAAATAAAGAATCTAAAGTCCTTGATTAGGAAAATCAAAACAATGAGTTCTTGGTTCGAAAATAAGAACCAAAAGTTCTTGAATCCAAGAAAAAAATTAGAAGTTCTTGATTCGAAAAAATAAATAATCAGAACTAGAAGTTCTTGATTAAAAAAAAAATCAGAACCAGAAGTTCATGATTAAAAAGAAAATTAGAACAAAAAATTCTTGATTCGATAAATTTAGAACTAGAGGTTTTAGATTCGATAAATTTATATAGAACTAGAAGTTCTTAATTCGATTTTTTTTTAGAATCAAAATTTCTAGTATTCAGGTTTATTTAGAACAAAATATATAAATTATAAGATGAAGTAAAGAAATGAAAAAACAAATCTGAATACACTAAAAATTATGTGGGATGGTTTTGATTGAATTAAATCATTATCATTACCCATGCTTTAATGCATATAAATGCCATGTTGTTGGCCGCCATAGCTGATGATGCACATTGTGTGTATTTGTAAGCAAAAATGTGTACCGTGTTGGCATAGTGTGTTATGCACGGATAAACATAGAGAAATATTATAGAGATGGGACAATATGAGCAGGTTGAGAACCACGATTCCTGATGAACGTATCATCAATCAGAACTCGAAGTTCCATATTTCAATTTATTCAAGACCCGAAGTTCTATATTACAATTCAATCAGAATTTGAAGTTCTAGAAACATATGGATCACGATTTTAATCAGAACTCAAAATTCTATAAGCATAATTATTGATCCAATGTTTTGAAAGTTAATTGAATTAGAACTTGAAGTTCTGCATTTCAATTTAATCTATCAGAACCTGAAATTCTAGATTCCAAGTTAATCGATCAGAAGCCGAAGTTCTGTATTCCTATTTAATTAATCAGAACCTGAAGTTCTGAATTTCAATTTAAATCTTGGACTTGAAGTTCTAAATCTTGAAAATTATTCAGAACTTGAAGTTCTAAATACTTGAAATTATTTAGAACATGAAGTTATAAATCTTGAAAATTATTTAGAACTGAAGTTCTAAATCCTTGAAATTATTTAGAACTTGAAGTTCTAAATCTTGAAAATTATTTAGAACCTAGTGTTCTAAACCCTTGAAATTATTTAGAACCTGAAGTTCTGAACATTGAAAATTATTTAAAACCTGAAGTTCTAAACCCTCTAAATTATTTAGAACATGAAGTTCTAAATTAAATCTTTTTTTTTTTTGAGAATATGGATGAACAATCTAGTTTTAAAAGGGAAATTGAGGATATATATTTGGTCGGCAGTGTAACAACACATTACTATTCTTCGAGATTGAAAATACTTTTCAAATTTTACCTTGACAAACCCAAGGTAAAAACTATATCTAGTCTTGCAGGCCTAATCGGAGGCTCTAGAAAAGCCACAATTATATTAACAAATGGTACAAAAATAAACATAAATGTTGCTTTATATTCTAGCAAATCTAGAAGAAATTTGCTCAATCTCAAAGGTATCCGTAACAAAGGACATCATATTGAGACTATAGGTGAGGATAATAGAGAATACCTCTATATTACATCACATGTCTCGAGCCAAAAGCTCATTTTAGAAAAGCTCAATGCTTATTCATCTAGATTGTACTATATAGATATAAAACCAGTTGAAACTTATGCAATTATGAACTAGGGCTCATGAATCCAAAAAAAAACTGTTACTTTAGCATGATCATCTTGGTCATACAGGATCTACTATGATGGGTAGGATAATTGAGAATTCTCATGGACATTCATTAAAGAACTAGAAAATTCTAATGTCAAATTAAAATATATGTACCATTTATTCACAAGGAAAATTAGTGATCAGACCATCCATTACATAGGTTGATTTTGAATCCCCATCTTTCTTACAATGAATCCAAGAAAACATATGTGAGCTCGTCCACCCAGTAAGTGGACCATTTAGATACTTTATGGTATTAATTGACATATCTACATGATGGTTACATATTTGCTTATTGTTTACACGTAATACTGCCTTTTCTAGATTGTTGATGTAGGTTATTAGACTTTAAACACATTTTTTAGGTTATCCAATCAAAACCATACGAAGAATAATGATTTTGGTTATGTAGATGGCAGTATGTTTGATGCCAGTAGAAACACATAGTGAATATATGTGTTGTGTATGTGTGATAGAAACACAGTGAATATATACAAAGAAATACATATTCTGGGGATTTGCATTTGTGAACTGTTTTCAAATTCATGATCACCTTACAACCGATGATGCGACCAGTAGATGATTCCGCTTCAGCCGTAAAATATGCATTCTCTAAGAATGATATGTAGTCCGAAAAACACTTTGTTTTATATATAGAATACCAATAATGTATATTTTCTTTTATACATTATGTATATCACATTGGTTAATTGTCATATATTCATAGTTTACGTTGACATCTTTAAATTTGTTATGCCTATTGCACTTGAAAATGATTATGTGCGGATACTATGTTTTTTTATTTTGTACCCGAACAAAGTCATTTATCTTGCCTGGTTAGATTAATTGATATCATTCCCTCAAGTGAATGTTAAGTCATCTAATCGACATGGTGGAAATTTTGATCAATTAAAATTATTATGACATTGATGATCATAATAAGAAAATCTAGACACCAGAAGTGGAATCACACCAAAACAAAGTAAGGAAATGTTTATTATTGGTAATGAAAATAGTGGTGTACCTGATGTATACATAAATATCATGTTGATATTTTACCAAGTATATATAAATGCTCCAGTAGAGCTAATTGTATATTACTAAGTGAAAAACAAAATGACATATATATGACATTTTGTTATTATAGATCCAGAAGAATCTATTTAGTTATAAAATATATATCATGAATAAATGTTGTATTATTTTATACTGTCTCATACCAGAATCATGCAATTCTATTCTTACAATTGAGTCTCTCATATAGAATCTGCAGATTCCTTAGTGAAAGTCCCTAAAGCTCAATATGATAGTACAATATATCATTGAAGAATGATATGACTGTATAAATATGTCTGAAAATGACATTTTGATGATGCAAACAAATCCATGAAGGATAACCAAATAAGACCAACAAATAAATAAATTCAAGTAGTTTAGGGGAGAAAGATACAATTTGAAAAATTAACTACTTCAAATTGCAGTTGACATGCATCATCTTTATCTTATCTTGATCCTTGTTTGAAGTTCAAAGGATCATTTATTTGCAAATTGTATATTTGAATGAATTTATTAATTGCCAATATTAACTCGGGTGATTGTTTCTGAAGAACAATTTATACAAATGTCAACAAATAAATTATTTGTGCCACAATAGAAGTGTGAAATGCGACTTTTATTAAAAGATATTTTTCCCTGAAGCGAATATGAAAGATCATGATCATGTTATTTAAGAATAAGGCTCGAGCTATAAGTAATTCTTATCATGACTTCCAAAGAGTTAAATGTCATTGAGAAGACAAAAACCCTTTTATAGATGTACAAAGTATTGAAATTTAATCTTCCCCTATGAGAGTCGTAAATTAAAGGGATCTCAATTGCCCATGCAAATTCATATACACTGAAAGTATATAAATATTACAATTCGACTTTGTGAAAGTTTACAATAGCCCTTGAAGAGACATGTGTACTGTAAACTAAAATTGAGATCTTTTATATTGTTGATCTATGTATTATAAGATGATGAGGACCTAAAACCATAAATTGTGGATAAATGTCGACATAATACTTATGACCAAAAGACATAGCTATATTCCTGGACATATAGTGTAAACATTAGAAGATGTCAAACGTTTTTGTTAAAATGAGTATTTGTATGAAAAATAAGATAGTGAGATATCACTTATACCTCGAAACAAAGGGTTTACTATAGAAACCTAGTATTTGATCATATGCAAATAATTTATTGCATAATTAATATTTCTATGATCTGAATAATAATTGAAGGATTAAAAATGCCAGAAGCATATAATTAAAATTCTCATAACCTATGTTCAACAAAGTTACAATGATTTTTATATGTTTTTAAGCAATTCGAAAGAATGTGATATGATTGTTTTAGAGAAAACATCATAAAATGGGCATATAAAGTTCCTATATGCCTCATGTGTATTCATAAAGATATCGAAATCCGGATTTACAATTGAAACAGTATATGTCGATGACATAAATATAACTTGGGGCTCTTGAAGAGCTTCCAAAACTATTGAGTTTTTGAAACAAAAATTTGAGATAAAGATTTTGGGAAAAACAAAATATTGTTTTGGCCTGAAGATTTAGTATATTTTAAATGGATTACTAGTTTCGGCCACAATATGGATGAGTCTCATTCTTTGAGCATCCGTATGGTTGTTTGATTTTTAAATCCTAAGAAAGATCTATTTCAATATAAAGATAATGATGAAATGATACTTGGTGTAGAAATACCGTATCCTATTAGTATTGTAATATATTTAGCACAATGCAGGAGTTCCTTTTCTCAATGTATGATGATAATGCTACTTGTACTACATCAAGGGAGACAGAATCAAGCATATATCACTAAAGTTCTTCTACACTCATGAACTTCAAGAAAGTCGACAAATTGATGTTAAGTAGATAAGATCTATAAATAACTTTGTAGATTTACTTATGAAGATCCTACCAACGACAACATTAAAGAAATTGATATTATGGCATTGGGACGAGTCAACATAGCAAACTATAAGATTGAGAACGAAGCAGTTTTTTGGGGGAGAATATTCTTCACTTTGGACATTCGTGCACTGCACTCTTTTTCCCTTGACCAGGTTTTGTCCCACTGGGTTTTACTGGTAATGTTTTTAATTAGGCAGTATTTAAGCACGTCCAATATTTTTTAGAAGAATCTCATAAATTATTATCAAGGTGACGTACGTCTAAGGGGGAGTATTGTGATATAATTGACTTCCACCACCTAGAGAATAATCCGCTATTAATTCTCTTGACCTCTTTTCCTATGTCATTGTAAAGTAACTGCTTCTCATCTATTCATTATAAATTCAATTCTCTTTATGCCTATATATAGACTCATTGTATAAGCTTTCAAGATATAGATAAATGAGTTCACAGAATTGATCTCCTCTTATTCTTCTCTCTTGGTTAGTATTATTACATTCTATATTTTTTGTGATTTGATTTATAACACACACACACACACACACACACACACACATATATAGAGAGAGAGAGGGAGATGAATACATTTATATTTATTTTTAAAAATGAAAAAACTTAAAGTATGATTTAAAGGAGAATATGATGGGGTTGTGATGTTTTATTATTGATCATGATAAATATATTTTAAAAAAGTTCAAATGATTGAATTATTGTTTTTATTAATTGTTATTGTTATCTTGTTTTATAATTGTAATCAAATTGTCCACTCATTTTGACTTAGTAATATATATATATAAGTAATGGTAGGCTTCCAAATATTTTTTCAAATTCCTCCTCAAATGGTGTTGACATGTGAAGTATCAACATCTCGTAAATCATGAGATTATGTGGTATGCGATGTGATGTTGACACCTCATGTGCCAATACCATTTGGGAAGGAATTTGGAAAAAAAATTGGAAAGCCTGACATTACTCTCTCTCTCTCTACATATAATTACAAAAATGAATACATTTAAATCCAAAGCTCGTAGCGTTCTGAGGGTCAAATTTTATATATTATATAAATATATATGATATTATATATACTTTTATATGATAATATATTATAAAGAATTGCCACATGTCACTCCCACATAAAAAGTAGGAAGAATTATATTATTGTTTATGATATGATATAATATATATACTTTTATATGATGATATATTACTAAATACTTATTATAATAAAACTAATTATAAAAATTAATGAAGGATACATGTGATGGAACCCTGTTCACTGGTAACGCAATGAAAGTCAGTTTTAATTTTTTTTATACAAATCGTATTTGATCTGGAACCAGTTAACTTGGGATCGTAATAATTTTTGAAACTCATACATATCAATTATTACAATAATAATTAAATATTTATACACAGAAATTTTCAATATAAAAAATAAAATAAAATAAAATAAAGCCATACCAACGTTTGGAGGCTCCTTCACTTTACGTTATGCTCCTGGTCTGTACAATGATCTTTCTCGCTATATCCCGGGATTGGTAACTGCGTGTGGACATGTCACGGTCTTAGGAACTTGAATAGAGGATGTTGAAGAGAATTGAAGAAACTCTTTCTTCTAGGTATCTGTGCACAACACTTGTACACATGATCACACACATTTGCATCTCACGCACACACTACAATTACATAATATCACACACATATGCGTCTTACGCACATGCATCGAAGCCAAAATCAATTAGCTGATGCATTTTCTGTGTTGTATATCGATAGAGACACAATTCAAATTGGGGGCCCTTCTAAAAATGTCCCTTTCAATGTTTGATAGAGCAAAAATGTCCCCATCATGTTTTTCTTGCATTTGTGTCCACTATTGAAGTTAACTTTGCATACAATATGCCCTAATGGGTTAAAGTGCATTTCCCACATAAATAAGGGTGTAATGTCAAGAATACCCCTAAAGAGTTTTGTTTTCTGAAATTACCATTCCCTTCCCTCTAGTTGGGTACTATTGACCACGAGCTCTATTGATTTCCGTCTCCTGCTTCTTCTTATTTCTTTAGTTTTCTTGTCCATATCTTTATTTTTCCACATCTTCCAGTTGTCAACATCTTCGTGGAATAAACATAGGTGATGGATTGAGATAGAGAAACTCTAAAAACATAGAGATAGAGAGGTATATAGGCGACGGGGATGACGATTGATGATGGATTTGTCTATGTAGTGTTCAGAAGGTCGTGTTGAAGCTCGATTTTGAGTTTGTAAGAAATAGATTAAAGGGTAAGATACCGTAGCTGGTAGGCTAGGTGTTGGTTGTAGATCGAAGATCAATTTTGTGAAATGAATCCATCGGGTGCAGGTTAGTGTTACTTTAAAGCTGGGCATCTGAACCTTGGAAATTTGTTGATTTATATTGATTTTTTCCATAATGAACTGAGGTTGTAATAGTTTGGATGATCATTATTCTTTGTTTATTATGAGTTGAAGCATGTTGTATCATTCAGAATATGAAATTATGAGAATGTTAAATTTGTGGCAACTACAACACAATATACACTGTTTTCCAGTGTTTTGAATACAAATTGTGAGCACTGTTGTGGTGGTATTGTCTGTTGTTATGTTTGCTAGAGAAAATGAATGACATCATCCTGTTTTAGTTGATTGTGATGGGTATTGGGTAGTCGGTTGTGAGGAATGGGGGTGTGGAGTTTTTAATTAAATGGCACCATTAGGGTTTTGGGGGTACTGTTTTTTTTTTTGGGTTGACAACTGTGTTTTGGGCTTGAAACCCTTGTGGTATGACTTGAAATACATTTTTTTTTTGTTGAAATCCTTTTATAGGGCTGATAATCATTATATTGAGCTTTAAATTTAATCTTCCATGGCCATAAAATTCTATGACCAGGCTTAAAAAAAATTGCTTTACTTTCCAATTGGGAACATGTTTTAAATGGTTAGATTGAAAGGCAATTGTCTATATTTATAGGTTCTGAAATTTGTTCCAGATATTTGAAAATGCCATGTTGTTATTGTTTTATTTATATATTTGTTCATTTGAATAATGTTTTGACTTGAAAACATTTCCAGGGTATAGGGAAAAAATGGATGGGTTCATAGTGCACTGTGATAGGCATTGGATCGATAGCCAGATGATGAGTCCAGTTACCTTTGCATGTGATGAATACAACTATAGTAAAATGTTGGAAACAATTTGTCAATGGATCAGGGTTATCAGGGAAAGATCTGTAATAAGGCCAAGTGCAGACCTTGTAACGGTAAAAGAGAGTTGCACATTATCCATTATGAGCGACACTGATGTATCCTGTTTGCTTTTGCATAATCATTCCTCTTGGACTGAAATTAAGGTTGAACTCATTGAAAGATGTGTACCACCAAAGGTAGCTGAAATGTATTTGATACTCCGCCGAAGTCAAAAACTACAACAATCCACTCATTTATACCGTCGACTATTAAACCCTGTAGTAATGCTAAATCCCTAGTTGGTACTGTTGGGATTATGCTCGATAGCAAGAGTGTAATAATGTATTTGACAATCTTTTCATATTAATAAAGTGATTTCTAGTTTAACAAATCTTATAGCATTTATAGTTTAATTATTATAGTTGTCAAAAGTAAATAATCATAACGTCAAAAGACTATGAGAAAAGAAGAATTGTTCAAACATCTGGATATGTATGAGGTAGACACAATTCTTTAGTTAGTCTTGAATAATATGAACAACTTAAGATAAAGGTTGGGCGCCTTTATCATGTCAAAGTTGTAGATTCTTTTGCTAGCATTTGAATGGGATCAAATGAGTTATGATGAGTCTAAAATCATCAAAGTGTTGTATCTTTGGGCAAAAGAATCTAGTGCATTGGGAGCATTGAATAGGATCACAGTGAAATACTTTATCCAGAACCGTCAATGGATAAAAGTTTTCACTTGAAGACAATCAGAGAGTCTATCTCAATCCTGAGATAAATGATGGACTTATGGTTGCAAGTGTTATCATTTGAGCTACATTGAGTATGATTATATAGCATTGTCTATCCTCGATAGTTTGGTGGTATTCATTTGTTAACCGATGGAGGACTTCATTTATAGATATGGACATCGTGGCTTCATTTATTTTATGAGAGTAGAATATCATCATATGGATGTTTTAAGGTATTGGATATTAAATCTTAACGTTAAGTTTTCAATAGTATCTATTGAAATATGGCTTCTAGACAAGTCAAAATATCCAAGATCAAAATGTGGTCATATGAGTAAATATGGTAACTTGGAGAGCTATAGGCGGTCTATGAGCTCTTGACGATTACTGGTATTATTCACGAGGATACACTTTCTCCATTAAGATTGTCTAGGGTATGCATGAGCAATATTAACTTATTCAATCTTTATTTTAGAGTTCAATTTTAGTTCTTTAGTGGAATGAACTAAACTTAATACATCAGGCCTAAGTGAATCATTTGTTGATTGTGATTAGGTTATGTCTATTGGAGCTTAAATTTAGATAGCCCACCAAGATCCCCAATCCATACGAACTTACATGGATCACTTGATATATTCTACCAGACAATTTTATGGGTCTATCTAGAATTGTATTTCGGCATATGGACTTGTTTCTTTTAATAAGAATGAGTCTAGTTCACACGTGGACTTTTTATTTAAGTCCAATATAATACTATTAAACCATTAAGAAACTGTCAAGTACCATATGAATATAATTTGCTAAAATAATATTCATGCAACCATCTTGATCATTAATGATCTCCCGAATCAATGAGGACAACCGCGAACACTAAAAAACCTAGTTAGATATCAAGTGTATATTAGAACATCATGGAGTACAAATTTAGGCTACCATGCAAACCCAGTTTGTAGGTACTTAACTCCAAAAATTGTTCTAACACATATACATCTTGTCTCTAATAATCTAACTTTACTCAAAGTGTGCTTTACAGTTTCTTGTTGGATGGTATATCTTTACTTATCTATTGTTCACAAAGGATAAGATTCAAAAAGAAAATACCTGGCCAGAAACTTTATTATAAATTAACAAATTCTTGAGTTTGGGTTTTACTCATTTTGACTTAATGCATTTATGAGTTAAAATGACACAGCTTGTCACAACTGCAACAAGCTATTTTAGTTTTGTCCTTCCTCATTTCGTTTTCCCTCAACTTCTAGCTTGATAAGCCTTCACATCTTGTATGTCGAGCAAATAAGTATTATGCCGAGGTTTAATCATGATTCATGATTTAGTCTCAAAAGCTTCTTACTCTTAAAATACACTAAACCTTATTGTATCTCTATTCCTTAGATTACAAGATTTAGTTTATCGTTATCAAATTGGCCATAATATTGTAGATATTGTTGACGTCGATTTCTGGATGTATGGGAAAAAGTCAACAAGATTGGATTTTAGCTGAGATTTTAAAGAGAAAGAGAAGGAGAAAGTAATCGGACGCAAGTTTTACCTGATAAAACTCCGATGACCGGAGAAACGTCCACGGGTGACTGAATAATCAACAAAGTCAAAATCCACTATTGAAAAGATTTACAACTCTCGATCTCTCTTTTTCTCTCTGTATTTTTCTATATGTTTTCTATATGTCTTTTGTGATGAGATTATGGGTCTATTTATATATTCATAGAACCCTAATCCTCATTGTACAAGTAATAAAAGATCTTTGTATTTAACTATGATTGGTTACTTGTTGAAGTAGTCTGTCTTCTTTCCTATTTTGGAGAATTGTATTGAGATCGAATGAGACTTTAGTGATGTAGTCCAGTTAGGACTTATTTCCTTATAAAAGCGTAGTAGTTTTAAAGAAATAATATTGTTGCCTGATTTGTAACCCCTTCTGTTTGGTATTTTATTCTTTGAACTCTTCTTTAATATGGATATCTTCGCGTATTTTAACGACTCTTGACTCGTGTGAGTTACGCGCTGAGCTTCCTTATTCGGTTTTCTTCATGTTTGTCCCGAGTAGAACATGATATTAGCTGTTTCCGAATGACATCATCTGATCATGAGTAAAACATGTCATCAGCTAACCCCGAGCATCGTTAACTGGCCCCGAGTAGTATATGACGTCAGTTGACCCCGATCACGTTTTATTCAATACTTGTTTACTCGGGATTCTCTTCATTGGTGATGTCTTGCAGGATTTTTTCTGAATGCTTATTCGGATGTCCACCTGGCAATATTATCCTCTTTGTCAAAGCGTGTAAGTTTAATAAAATTTATATACAACAATACCCCCTTAAAATATTTTTGCCGAACAGGGTTTTGTTCCTCGCAAAAGTATTTTAATCAACTCTTCAATTTCTTCATCTTTTTAATGCCAGGGTAAATGTCTGATCATAAGGGCGTGTCTTAATGGTGACCATGTAAATTCAATTTGCCTCCTCACTCGAGATCTCAATGATTGCGACGTTTTAGATTTTTGACGTCCTTGGCCAGTTCTTCTCTTAACACGTGTCCTCTACCGCTTCATTTCTCATATTCATTTCTCGATGCCATTTATGAGAAATGACCTACACATCTCTTAGTGCGCCGCATTCGTCATTAGATTTGTCTTTGATTTTTCCCGCCGCGACATCCTAGGGTTTCATGCTATTACCCCTTTAAATTCTTTATTAAAAGGAGTTGCGTTAGTTCATTCTCAGACTCAAACCAGAAATTTTCTAGCCTAGATTTCTTTATGTAGAAAATCCCTATTCTCCATTGAAGATTTTGCATCAGGTTTCTTCATTCAAGGTTAGTTTTAATGAATCTGACTTTCTGTCATCGACTTTTTACTATAGCTCTCGAAGCACTTAATCGTGGGGATTTTCAACTAGTATCTTACGCTCGAATATTATTGGGGGAAATCCCTCCGGATGAACCTTTTTTTTAGAAGTCAACGTTTTTGGGCTTTACCCTGTGTCCATTTTAGTTCTGTATCCAGCTCTGATTCTGATTCATCTAGTTCTGAATTTGTCGTTTCTAATCTTAGGGTACCATTTCGATCAAGGATGGGAAAGCATCAAAGTAAAAGTGAAGTCCACAAGCACAACTCGGGCAACGTCCGGATCAGAGTGCAGATTATTAATGAGAAGGACGTCGAAGAGGAGTTCAAAAAATCTCGTCATTCTTTTTCTGTTGATCCCCGAGTGGGTTTGACGCGGAACCGAATGTGGTCAGGGTAAATGAGATCGGGAAATATCGTGCCCGATTCGACTTGGATAATTCAGTTACTCTGATTCTTGCTGGTGATAAAGCTGCATGGAACCCTCCCCCGGGCATGGTGGCAATCTATGGGTCCATGCTTTGTTGCGGCGTCACTCTTCCTTTTCAGCCGTTCATTGCCTAGTTTCTGGCTATAGTAGGGATCGCTCTAGCTCAATTGGCCCCAAATAGCTACAAGATCTTGATGTGCATGTGGCACATGTGGAGTCGAATGAACCTGTCACCGCCTTCCCCGAGTGAAATCAAGTACTTCTATACGCTAAGGCAGTCTGGTAAGACGGAGACTTATTTCCTCATGTCTAACTCACCAGATTGCTGGGTCCTCGAGGGGACAAAGGTGAATCGGGGAGTTGACACCTTTGATGACTCCAAGAAGAGAGGCTTCGTATGGGGATTTCCTTCTTCCAACAAGTACTAGAAGAATAGTTGGTTTTTTACCGGAGGACACCTAGGTCATGAAGTCACTCTTTTGCTTGGGGAAACTCAGACGGTGCTGAAAGTTCCCCGTTTGTTCTGTTCCCTAGAGGTATGGAACAAGAAAAAACTTGAATTCAGCGATACTGAGCTGACCAGACTTGCTCGGGTAGCAGTTCGCACTCTAGAGAAAAGGAGCAGGACTTTTTTTTTCAATGACAAGAAGATGATGGAACTCGGTTTCTTTAGCCAGATTTCAGGCCACCGCAGGCGATGTATGTGATCTTTGTACCTTTTTCTTTTTACTTTATATATTTTGACGCGATTCTCCTAAGTGTATCACTCAGACATCGTCTGCAACATTCAAGCTCGTCAAGTGAAGTCAATCCTCCAAGCGAGCCAAAAAGAGGCTTCTCTTCAGAGCGAATAGGGCATTGCCCAACCTGAGTCAGATGAGGACCCTGATGAGGCTGACGAGCAGGTTCCCAAAAGTGTCCACAAGGAAGTCATTCGGCCGACCATAGGGGAGTCAAGTGGCCCGAGTTACCATACTCAGGAGTTACTTGAAGATGGAAGGAGGCGGAGTGATGGTCTTGGTGAGAGGCTTGGTGGATCGAGCTCCCCTGTTGTGGTCCCTATCGGGCGGACGGACGCCGGTGATGAAGGTAAAACCTCTGAGGGACAAGTAAATATATATCCTGACTTTTTTTTAATCCTTTCGGGATGATGTTCAAGAAGATCCCTCAGCTGATCTCGGCTTTCATCGCTCTCAGGTCGAGAAAAGGAAGGCCGTCGATTATCCCGCTCGCTTCGTAAGGTTCCTCGAGTGGTTTCATTCATCGACTCCAATGATGAAGACACCGGAGCTGAGATTCCCCCGAGCATTGATGTTGAAGCATCGGAGGGGTGCGGAGACTTCAGACTAGGGATGCACATTTTGGGAATGGGAATGGATATAGGTCCACCCATCCCCATCCCCCATCCCCCCCCCCTTTTCCCCATTTGAGGAAAAAGGGGATGGGGAATTTTGGGGGGAGGTATATCCATCCCCATCCCCATTTCCCCATTTTCCCCATTTTTTTTTCGTATTTCTCTGTTTTTATGTTTTTTCCATTTTTCCATTTCTCCATTTAACTAAAAATTACAAATTTAACTAAAAAAACAAACATTCCATTAGAAATTTAAAATAAAACCCATTAATATATTACAAATACAAATATATATTATAATTAATAATATATATTTAAATTATATTTATATATGTTTGGGGAAAATAGGGAAATGGGGGTGGGGGATCGCATCCTCATCCCCATTTCAATATAATTATGGGGAAAATGGGGAAATGGGGATGGGGATGGGGATGGGGAGGGGTTCCCCCATCCCCATCCCCATCCCCATTTCAATTTGGGGATGAATTTCATCCCCACCACCACCCCCCCCTATTTCCCCATTTTTCCCTAAAAAAAATCCTCAAATAGGGATGGGGACGCGGGGAATTGGGGCCCCGGGGAAAAATGTGCATCTCTACTTCAGACCCGATCAGGGGCTCTTTCCCCCCCGAGGTTGAAGATCTAAGGGCTGAATCTTTGAGAGGTCCTTCCTATCCTTCTCCCCAGGATATGCTCAGGATGATGTCATCTAGTCGGGCTTTCATCAGAGATGATCACTGGAGCCACCTTTGGGATGCGTCTTTGACGAGTCGTCTTCAGAATATTTTAACGGCGAATCCTATGTAAGTTATTCCCAACTCTCATCGTCTTGCTTGCTAGATTTTTAATTTCGTTTCCTTTGTAGATGGTGGCCGAGTTCACTGAGCTGGTTCAGAATCAACAGTATCAAGCCGATCGAATAAGGTGTCTTGAGGCTTAGCTAAAAGAAAGTGAGGATAGCCGTGCTCGGGTTGAATCGGCTTATCAAAAGGAGGTGGGATCTGCCCAAGTGTTTGCCGACCACTATTTGGCGAAGCAAGTGGAGGCTGAGGAAAGAGCTTCTTTGGTAGAGGAGAAGGCTATGTAACTTCAAAACTTGTTGTCTTCAGCCAAGAAATCAATGCTTAAGGCAGAGCAGGAAGCGGAGCAGTTCAAGTCGGCATATGAATAGAAGATCGAGGACTTGGAACGCCAAGCTTTGACAGTCGAGTCCCTATCCAAAGAGACCAGGCTTGAACTCGAAGTCTAAGGGGTTGTCCATTTTAAGAGATCCCCTGCTTACGATGCCCTTCTTTTTTGGGAATTTCAACGAGGGATAGTTTCAGCTGGTGAGTTTTTTAAGGTCAGGAATCAGGCAACAGAAAAAACCCAAACCAATTGGGAGCTGTCGATCAGAATCACATGGATCGGTCCCTGGAATCTCTTCGAACTTATATGAAAAAGTGGAGAGCTTATTGTCGTAGTCGAGGCAAAGAGCCTCATCCCATGCATTTGGAGGTTCCATCCGAGTACTCCCTCTCGACCTTTTATGCCAGTCAGGATTCGGTCGTGGAAAGTGTGGTGCCTGATGTAGGACCGATCCCGGGAGAAGATTACAGTACATTGATGGATGATTCGGTCGATACGATTGCTTGGTCTTCCAATGAAATTCTTCTCCGCGAATACATAATGGTGCCCTACCTGAGCATCGGCAAGAGTTTTAAATCCTCATAACACTTTGATTTATTTTGTAGAGATTCATTTTTGTAAAGATTCTTTGTAACGATTCTTTGTTAAGATTATCAATGAAATTCCGAATTAACTGTAATTCTGAAAATTGAGTGGTTTGATTTGATTCATTGCTCAAGGAATTTCACCGAGTATTTTCTTTAACTTGATTATGTTGTTGCCGAGTATCTTTCTGAACTGGCTACCGCAATCTTTTGTGCCAAGTGTCTTATTAAACTGGCTAATGCAATTTATGCCAAGTATCTTATTAAACTGGCTATTGCAATCTTTATGCCCAGTATCTTATTAATTTGGCTAATATTATTAACCGAGTCATCTTAAAACAGGCAAGTAGATTTATACTTGTGTTTCATACTCGATTGTTACCCAAACATTACATCAAGGCTCACCATGATCATATGTTCAAGTTCTTACATATTACTGAGGACGTCTCCCCAGTTTTTTTTGCAAGGTTTTGCCGAATCGTTAAGCTTTTCGAACCGCTTAACACAGCTAATCATTTCACCAGATTGTTTTTCGATAGCATCCCGAGCCTTTCTCCAGAATTAGGTGCATCGGGTTTTCCTTTTTGCTAAGGTCAATTGACCTTGCTCGGCTAGCATGCTCCTTCGAGCTTCTCCATCTATTCAGGAATCAATGGTCTCGAGTATTCTATTTGCATGTTCTTATTATCTTGCTCGTCTTTCATATGTTCTTATTATCATATGCTTTATTTTTTAAAAATCTCTGAATTTTATTTTTATTTATAACTGCAAAACCAACAAAGATTTAAATTCTAAAGCTAAAATTTGATCTAACTAAAATTTTCCTAACTAGAAAGGAAAACAAAAAAATAATTTAAAGATAGAAAATTTTCAGATATTGGGCATTGCATGGTTGAGGTAAAACCCTTCAATTGGGTCGTGCAATCCAATATGTTCTATGGCTAGCTATTCCTTCAACTTTGTATGGGGCTTCCCACTTATCAACCAGGGAACCTCCAGCTTTATTTTTTGTATTCAATGACACCTTCCTGAGTATCAGGTCTCCTAATTGGAATTTCTGACCCGAACATGAGAGTTGTAGTGGCGAGCTACTCTTTGCTAATATGCCATATTTCTTATTCGGGACTTCTCCCTTTTCTCTTCTAGCTCATCTAGACTTTGTAACAGCATATCAACATTCTGCTCTTCATTATATAGCCTGACCCAGGGTGATGCATATGATGTTTCTATGGGGATAACAGCTTATGTTCCAAACGCTAAAGTGAATGGAGTTTCTCCTGTTGAAGTTCTTGCTATCGTCCAATATGCCTATAATACTTTGGGAAGCTTTTCAACCCAACTTCCTTTCTTGGCATCAAGCTTTGCTTTGAGTGTATGCTTGATGATTTTGTTTACTGCTTCAGCCTACCCGTTTGTTTGAGGATGGGCAGGTATGGCATAGTAATTGGCAATTAGGTACTCCTTACAAAACTGTCTGAATTTCAGGCTATCGAACTAGGTGCCGTTATCAGTGATGATAGTGTTTGGGACTCCAAACCTGTAGAGTATATTCTTTTTCACAAAATTTATGGTATTTGCTTATGTTATATGCATTAATGCTTCAGCTTCTGCCCACTTCGTGAAATAGTCAACGACTACGATGGCATACTTCGCTCCACCCCCTGTCCCAGCTGGCATTGGACCGACTAAATTCAAACCCCACATGGAAAATGGCCATGGGGATGTGAGGTTTCTGAGTTGTTCAAGGGGTTGTCGGATATCATAAGCAATCCTTTGACAAGTATTGCAACTCTTCGAACATCGTTGTTTATCTGAGAATAAAGTAGGCCAATAATAACCTTACCTGAGTACCTTGTGTGCTAAACTTTTACCCCCAGTATAGTTTCCGCAAAATCCCCCCGTGGATTTCCTGTAATATCTGATATGCATCTTCCTCTAACACACATCTTTGAAGTGTTCAGGAAAACCCCCTTCTATATAGTTCTCCTTCGACCAAAATGTACCTTGCTGATCGATACCTGATACGTTTTGCTTATAGGGGATCTTTCGGGAGCTCGCCTTCTTCCAGAAGCCTCTTCAGTTGGGTCTTCCTACAGTCTGACAGTGTTCGAATTTCTAAAATTTCAAAGTTTTTTGGCTCAACTATGCTCGGTTTGAAGAGATTTGCAACTGGAATAGTTTTTGGCCTGATTGTGGTTGTTGCTGATGCTAGTTTGGACAAAGAGTCTACCTTTTCATTCTCCTTCCTAGGGATCTGGGCAATCCTATATTCTTTGAAATTCTAGAGGAGTTGTCTTGCAATGTCACGATAGGCAATCATGCCTTCATCCCTGGCTTGGTATTCTTTAAGAACTTGGTTGACAACTACCCGTGAATCGCTAAAAATCTGCCACAGCTTGTCCTTTGAGAGATGTCCTGGGAACGTAGTGGCTATCGAATTCGGTTAGCTTGATTTCCCATTTGGTTAGTCTTTCTGAAATCTCTGGCTTCTGTAAAATTTGCTTCAATGGGCAGTCAGGGAGAACCTGGATTGTATGAGTCTGAAAGTATGGCATTAGCTTCCTTGCTGCTGAAACCAATGCTAGGGCCATTTTTTATGCCTGTGAATATCTGGTCTCGGCGGGTAAAAGTGTCTTGCTAGTATACTACACTGGCTTCTGTACTCCATCTTCTGTTCTGACTATGACTGAGCTCACTGCTAGTTCTGTAATTGATAAGTATAAATGGAGTATCTCTCCTATTTGTGGTTTCGAAAGGATGGGAGTCTGCCCTAGGTACTCTTTGATTTTAAGAATGCCTGCTCTCACTCTTCGTTCCATTCGAGTCCTTTTCCTTTTTTAATTACTTTGAAAAAGGGTGCGCATCTGTTTGTGGCCTTTGAGATGAATCAACCCAAGGAAGCTAAACATCCTGTTAAGCGATGTACTTCTTTTAGTGTCCTTGGTGAAGTCATTTTCTGCTGCAGAGCTTGGATCCTTACAGGATTGACTTCGATTCCTCTTTGGTGAACTTGGAAACCCAGGAACCTTCCTGAAGGAACTCTGAATAAACACTTGTTCGGATTCAGCTTCAGCTTCTTTTGGTATCTCCTCAAAACATCAAATGTCTCTCGCAGGTCTGAGGTATGCTTGTCTGCCGAGATGCTCTTGGTCAGCATGTCATCAATGTATACTTCCATGTTTCTTCCTATTTGTCGTGCGAAGATTTTGTTGACCAGCCTTTGATATGTTGCCCCTGCATTTTATAATCCGAAGGGCATCACTGTGTAATAATACAAGCCCTGATTGGTTGTGAGCGCTGTATTTTCTTCATTAGCCTTGTTCATTCGGATTTGGTTATATCCCGAGCAGGGCGCCCATAAAACTGAGCAATTCATGGCCTGATGTAGCATCCACCAGTTGGTCTATCCTTGGGAGTGGAAAATTGTCTTTTGAGCATGCTTTATTCAAATCTATGAAATCTACGCACATTCTCCATTGTCCATTTTTCTTTTGGATGAGGACTACATTAGCTACCCATTGGGGGTAGTTGATCTCTCTAATCGACCCTACAACAAGTAGCTTCTCCACTTCCTGTTTGATTTCCTGACTTCTCTCGAGATTGAATACATTCTCTTTTGTATCACTGGTTTTGCATGCGGGTCTACTGCGAGATGATGAGATATTATTCGGACGTCTATCCCGACCATGTCTTCATGACTCCATGTGAACACATCATTGTATTCTTAAGCAGATCAGTGAGGCTTTGTTTGACTTTTCCTTCCAAATTGGCCCCGATCTTGATCTTCTTATCTGGTTTATCTTTTTTCAAGATAATTTATTCGACGGTTTATTTTTGGACACTTTCGACTCTTCCCTTGGATCAAATTAGAATGACAGTGACTCTTTGTTCTAACTCAGTTGCGTTATAGTGCATACTTGTTCACCATCATTTTTGTCTTTGTATACTGACAGGTTAGCTCTTCAGGCTATCTCTTGGGACCCCTTGACTACACCGACCCTCTGTTAGGTCTGGAATTTGATCATCATGCATAAGTGGCTGTTACGGCCTTAGTTTTATTCAAGAATGGCAGACCCAACAATGCATAATATGGCCAATTATCTAAGTCTACCACTACGAAATCGAGCAATAATGTTCTCTGACAAGGTGCCGCTCCAATTTTTATGGGTAACTTTACCGTCTCGAGAGACCTGACCTCAATTCCTCTGAATTCTCTGAGTGGGGTATGGAAAGGCTGTAAATCCTTTTGGTCCAACCTGAGTTGAACGTAGATGGCTACATTGAGAATGTCTGTCGAACTTCCATTATCCATCAAGAATCTCCTGACTTCCCGGTGACCTATCTGGGAGCTTATGACTAGGGCGTCATTTGGCCAAACATCTACTCCATGTGAGTCAGCTTCTGTGAATATTATTGGGACCCATCATTCCTTTACCCTATTCGGGTCTAGCTTGACTGAGTTCACGCCAAAGTTCTGTTTTGCCTCCACTGCTTCTTTGATTTCCTAAGTTCGCTCTCGGTTACTTCTCCCTGTGGATGGTCCTCCAAAGATTGTTTGTATTACTTTATTGGCCTCTGGGCTAGCCCTTTGATTTTGACCAGAGTTGTGATCGGCCCTGATCTCTTTCTTTGTCTCTGACTTCTCATCCTTTTTCAAGATTACATCCTGAAGGTGTCCCTCCCGAATGAGGGTTTCTATGTAATCTCTGAGCTGGTAACATTTGGAAGCCTCATGACCGGTTTCCTTATAGAATCTGCAGTATTTGGTTGTATCTCACCGAGCAAATTAAGACCGTCGGCGTAGATCTTTTACTAGATTTTTCTATTCCAGTATGGTCAGGATTTCCTCCTGCTTTTTCTGAAGAGAGGTGTAGTTGGCGTATCTACCTCGGAATTTCTCCGTGGTCTTTTCGGCATTACGCCCGTTTCCCCCGTCTTTGTTTTTTTCTTTACTATTTCCTTTTTGTTTTCCCTTTTGGTTATGTACCTTGGACTCGGCGTTCTTTTCGGGTTTTCCTCCATGCATGTAGCATTCTCCCGTGGCTAACTCTTCTTCTTCGGCTAGTGCATATCCTCTCGCTATGTCCATCATATCTGAATATCTGGTTAGCCGGGCTCTTCTTAGGTCAAAAGATAGCCGTCAATTCTGTAGATTGTTGATGAATGCAACAATTATCGCTTCGTCGTTTGCATTACCGATTTCTGATACTGCTTGGCCGAATCTCCCTAGGTATTTCTTCGACGATTCATCTTTTCCTTGTTTTATATGAGAAAGGTAAGCCACTGATTTTTTCCTGTGAACGTTGCTCAGAAATTGTCTTGAGAAACTCCTACTTAGTTCATTGAAGCTTCCGATGCTCGTTGGGGGTAATCTCCCGAACCATCTTGAGCCAGTGTCTCCTAGAGTTTGTGGAAAGTTGAGGCATAGTAAGGGATCGCTGTGGGTATACTGGGCCATAGCACTTTTATAGCGTCTGACGTGTTCTTTAGGGTCTGTATCCTTCTTGAACTGCTTTACGTGCGGCATTCTGAATCTTCCAGGGAATGAAGTCCGCAAGATGTCCCTAGTGAATGGACTGTTAGAATCTTCATTAGATAAGTCGTTGTACCCATAACGTTTGACCAGTGCATCCATTTGACGCCTATTGTTTTTGACTTCTCGAGTTAGGCTCTGAATTACGACATCTGTATCTCCCACCGGACTTCTATGATGGTTAAACCGTCGGGTGACTGTCACTCCTCTCTCTGGCTCTACGCTTTGATATTGAGTATCACGGGTTGATTCTTACAGATGTATGGTTCCGTGATGACGTTTGCGACGGTACCGATCGCTATCTTCTGATGACTACCGATCCCTGTGTCGGTCATGTTTACGGTGTCTTGCACGGCCTATCTGATCATGGTTCTGCTTCTGGCGTGGTTGTTCCTCTTCCGGTGTTTCACGTCCAGCCTGATTAATTGAAGTAGAGTTTCTTCTGCCTTTCGATGCATTTAGTTCTAGCCCCACTACAACCGAATGAAGCCTTGTAGTAAGGAGGTTAGGAGGTTGCGCTTCTTCTATAACCAGTAGATCAACCTTCCTTTGCTGTGTCTGCCACCAACTGTTGCAGCGCCTCGCAGAAGCGTCTTGTTAGGTCTTCACAGGTCAGAGGGATTTGTTGAATCCCTGCCATGGATGTTGGTTGGTTGGTTGGTTGGTTACGGCGAGATCTCGTGAACTACTGCCAATATGGACATTATTTGTATATTTTTGGACATCCCCATGACTGTTTCTGCTTCCTGCCATTACTTTTAATTAAATCGAAGGTTCAGACCCTCCTTCTAGCGCCAATTGTTGACGTCGATTTCTAGATGTATGGGAAAAAGTCAACAAGATTGGATTTTAGCTGAGATTTCAAAGAGAAAGAGAAGGAGAAAGTAACCAGACACAAGTTTTACGTGGTAAAACTCCGATAACCGGAGAAACGTCCACGGGTGGCTGAATAATCAACCAAGCCAAAATCCATTATTGAAAAGATTTACAACTTTAGATCTCTTTTTTTCTCTCTGTATTTTTCTATATGTTTTCTATATGTCTTTTGTGACCAGATTATAGGTCTATTTATATGTTCATAGAACCCTAATCCTCTTTGTACAAGTAATAAAAGATCTTTGTATTTAACTATGATTGGTTACTTGTTCGAAGTAGTCTGTCTTCTTTCCTATTTTGGAGACTTGTATTGAGATCGAATGGGACTCTAGTGATGTAGTCTAGTCAGGACTTATTTCCTTATAAAAGCGTAGTCTTTTTGAAGAAATAAAATTGTTGTCTGATTTGGAACCCCTTCTGTTTGGTATTCTATTCTTGGAACTCTTATTTGATATGGATATCTTCGCGTATTTTAACGACTCTTGACTCGTGTGAGTTACGCGTTGGGCTTCTTTATTCGGTTTTATTTGTGTTTGTCCCGAGTAGAACTTGATATTAGCCGGTCTCGAATGATGTCATCAGCTAACCCCGAGCATCGTTAACTGGCCCCGAATAGTATATGACGTTAGTTGACCCCGAGCAGGTTTTGTTCAATACTTGTTTACTCGGGCTTCTCTTCTTTGGTGATGTCTTGCAAAATGTTTTCTGAATTCTTATTTGGATGTCCACCTGGCAATCCTATCCTCTTTGTCAACGACGTGTACGTCTAATAAAATTTATATACAACATATATATAATCTATATTTTATGCTAATCTATGTAGAGACATATAATCTACTATGCAAGCATATTAACTTTTAAAAAAATACACACATTTAATTTTGCTACAAACACAAACCGGCCAAATGATGAAACAATTTGAGGAACAGAATCGAAAAATTCATCAAAGCGTCTAATTCCCATCCATTTCCAAAACTTTAATCATCATAATTGCAAAACTTTACGTAAAATTTTAATGTTAATATTGTACTCTACAATTTAGAATTCCCAAAACAAGTGATCATATAAATAATCCCACCCCCTTCCCACCCGGGCAAAAAAACATATTTTATGGGTCAAACCGTTTTTTACTACAAAGTAAATAAACCAAAATTATTTACTATAAAACGGTTTATTAAAACCACATTATTTTCTAAAAATACAGAACTTTGCATGCTATTAATTATATATGTTTCATATTTTTATCGATCATCAATGAGAAAGACTCTCTAAGTCTTCACAACTCATCAAATTATCATTTTCTCAAAACATTTGTTCCTCTTTCGCGTGTGCAATAACTCATGTGCCTAGCACTATGAATATTCAATGCGAATGTAGCAGATCGCTTCACATTCCCAAGAATGTAACGCTCCTCTACGATTTCTATTTCACACGCTATATGACCAAAATACATCATGGTACCTTACTATAGCTTTTCCAACCTTATAGATCTATTAATTCTTTGGAAAATTTCATTAAATGACTATCCACTGCATCTCTCCACGTAAAAGCACGAGTCATTCACTGCGGTTATATGTCATTAATAAGATTCATGAAATCTTCTACATTAAGGCATATGATAAAATGTAGATTTATTCTAAAAATTTTCGAAGTCACTTAGAAAATTTTGTCTTTTAATAACCTTGTACATTTCCAATGTACATTCTAATAAAATTTATTTTTCCCGATTTTATAATTAATTAGACGGAGAATTTTAAACGAAGGCTTTTCAATTTATATAGCTCCCACTGAAGCTAAATTTCGGTGGTCAAATTTTATAGTAAAATTCCATGACTGTTAGAAAACAGTGCCAAATTTTTTGTCGGAAAATTTTACTGTGACCGAAAATGCCACCAAAAATCGTTATTCGAATTTGTATCGGAAACTGTTATCAAAAACTGCACCGAAGACCGTCATTGAAAATCGTGCCAGAAACCGTCATAAAAAATTATACTTTAAACTGTCATTAGAATCTATAGAAAAATTTTTCATAGAAAACCGCACCGAAAACAGTCGCTGGAATCTGTGTCAGAATCTGTCTCTATAAAAAAATTCATCTGGATTTGTAGGGCATTTATTCAGCTCCCATTGGAACGGAATAAATCAGTAGAATTACTCAATAGAGATAAAGTAAAATGAAATAAATATTATTTTTTGAAAAAAAAAATCAGTGGAAAACCACCATCGATGGCTGGAAAACCATTATGGTTGAAAAAAAACCGCCTTTGATGGCCGGGAAATCACTTATTGGACCCCGAAAAAATTCACCCGAAAAAGTATCTGGCATCGAAAAAGTAGCTGGAAAGCATTCCGATCGGAGACCATAACCGGAACCGGAAATTGATATGGTCAGTAAAGTGGCGAAGTGATGATGTGGCACTGGCAACTGACCCGGTAATCAACTCACACCGGAAACGGTCACCTGAAACGGGACCGATCGTCGAAAAAGTCTCTGGTGCCGAAAACCGTCAACTGTTTCTTTCTCAAACACATCGACACCACGTGTCGCGTAAGGAATAAGCCACGTGTCACAAAGGACATAACAACGTCACGTGTCACCTTCTAGTGTGTACACGTGTCAACAATAGAACCACTCATACCTTCTATGCCCAACGCCCACTCGCACCGGAAGAGAATGAGATGCACTCGCCGTCTTCCTAGGCTTTCCCGATCACGAAACTATCATCGGAATCCAAATTTTATTTTAATTCCATTTATGCCCTTAAAAACGACATTTGGGATGGGGATGAAACGTACTCTCCGCTCATAGGTGCGTGGAACATGTTCTTAATGTTCTTTACCAAAATTCAACTTAAAACTTGTTTCCAGATTTTAATTTCAATCAGAAGTATTCGAAATTGGTTTTCAACTTCGTTTCTATTCCAAATTATGCAATTGACCTATCATTGGAAAGCTCTTGAAAAGCTCTATCTAATGGAATCATGACCGTAGAAAAATAAAAAATGACAACGAGTTATCACCCGATTACAGTCACGGGGTTTCATATTATAATTCTTCAAATTTCTTTCAATTTTGAAGTTATCACAGTGCAAGCAAATCCAGAACACATTATCATGTATATATGCATACAAATATTCCAGAAAAAAGAAATTAAACACTTGCATGTGTGTGATACTATTAGTGTTCAGTTATTGTTCTACAACCAAAAATAAACATCCTATCATGGCATTCTTCTACCTGAATACAATCCCAAACGTAAGCTCTGATACCAGTGAAAGTAAATTCGATACATAAAACTAATTCGGATCATTACCGTTCATCATACGGAAATTCAAATTCCAGCAAAAGTGGGATCGAATACCTGAGATTGTACCACCGGTCGGAGGACAATCATGCTATCGAAAAGTCCCCTCTAATCACAATGCATATACACATACTATGATCTTGGATTGGAGAAACTTCTCTCATGAATTTCTCCACATCTTTTTTTGTGTTTCTAACTTTGTATTTTGTTCTCTGATGAACACATGCACTGATGCACATACGCATTATGACATACAATACTCTCTTGCACACACAATGTCTTTGCATTGCACATATAATACTTGCAATATCAGACCACCCATGCACACACCAAAATACATTTCCATGCATACTTAAATGCAACCACATACACACATTCAATTACGTTGTTGTATGTCTTCTTAAATGTATATATATGTATATCAGTTTCTAAAACTGATAGTTGACTGTTACAAAACTGCTCATGCAGTTATTGGTGCATGGGCTCATGTTTGGGCTTTATGTATATGGATTTCGGTATCTCTATGTATTGATTGTGATCTTGGCTCACTTGGGTGTATAATGGGTCTCCAACCCATACCCAAAGTAAATTAGAATGTGTTTATGAATGAATAAATTTAAAATGAAAAAAAAAAACGAGGATTAGTTGATTTTTATATATAAGTTACATCTTCCTCAATTGTCTCTCTTTGATCTCTAAAACACAAATACTAGAGAAATAACAATGGATTATTAAATGGAGAAATTAAACTTATAAAAAATAGATTGAAAAATGAAGGATTATTTTATGGAATTGGTTAAAAGAAGGTAATTATTATCCCATTAATTATGATATTACCTATTGATTTGTAATTTATTGGATTGTGTCTGAATGTCTCTTGTTTGCCTCTTATTTATGATTTATGACAAAAAGTCAAAATTTTCCCATCAAATGCAAAATTTCAATTAATTATAAAATCTATTCAGATTTTGGTGATCTTAACATATACAGAATTTGATTTTGAATTTATCAAATTATTAATTAACTAATTAATTTAATTAATCGATTAATTTTAATATATTTTTAAGTATTAATGTAATTGCCTCTTATTTGTGATTTATGAAAAAAAGTCAAAACTTTCCCACCTAAAACAAAATTTCAATTAATTATGAAATCTATTTAGATTTCGGTAATCTTAATTTATATAGAATATGATATTGAATTTATCAAATTATTAATTATTTATTTAATTTAATTAATCAATTAATAATAATATAATTTTAAACTATTAATACAGTGTCTTTTGAATTGACAAAATTATCATTTAATTACTTAAATATAATTTATTTAAAAATAAATAAATTAATGACCAAGGATTATTAATAATTACTAATTAATTAATTAGTTAATTTGATTAATCAGTTAATATTAGTGAATTTTTTAAACTATAAATGTAGTGTCCTTTGCATGTTTAAAAACAAAATTAATGCGGTGTCTTTTTGAATTCATCAATAATTAGTTAAATATAATTTTTAATCATTAATCTCATAATTGAGAACTGTTATGCAATCCATTAGTTGTTTCATCTCTTTAAATATATTCACAATCTATTTTCGGTAACCATTTATAATAAATATATTCTCTATTAATTAGTTATTCATTATACTAATCTTACATACGATTTTTAAAAATAAATTTGTAGGATTTATGGCCCTAATAACTAATGGTTTTATGTCAAGTTAATGTGGGATAAGTAAGTTATCAAATGAAGTCTTAAATTAATAAAGTCTTGAATTAATAAAGGATTGATTATTCAAATTCTGCACATGCTAATGTATTGGTTTGAAAAACTGTTTCTCAACATAACATTAATTTTAAGGGAATTAATGCTAGCGTTAAACTTAATGTGAGAAACACTTTTCTCTCTCCAACCTTTATATAAATCAGAATTCCTTAGTTCATACGAAATAACACATAAAAATTTAAAGTATAAAGGTTAAGGAGGAGAGAAACGAACATGATTATTTTATATGTTAAATAATATGTGATTCTAGATCTTTCATTTAATATTAAGTTAAAATGTGTAATAGTTTATATGTATTTACTTTAAAATGTATAATTGCTTACATGTGGTCAGAACTTAGGATTGAATCTGTTTCCATCATTATCTATTTGGTATTAAGTAAACATAAAATAAAATAATGAATTGTTTTGTTTACTGCATTAATCCATATCTGTCTAAATGTATGCAATTAACAATTTGATATTGATTGTTTTTTACTGCAATTAAAATATACTGATATTAAAATACACAGTTAGTAATTTGATATTCATAATGTTGACAATATTAAATATATGTTATAATATTTAAAGCTTGCAGTTTACTAATGAAAAGCATGATTATGTATATTTATACTTAATATATAAATATGAATTTCAGCAACTTAATTTATTTTGTAATATTTAATAAATGAAGACATAATTAATTAGGACTATTTTAACAATTATAATACTCCGTACATAAATTTATATTAATAAAAAGTCCTATCATTTTATTGATTAACATATCACTGTATGATTGATAATAAATAATGTCATTTGAAATTGTTGATATTTATATATTTTTTTGTAAAGATATTGGTAAGCTGCCGAAATAGCTCAAAACAAGATAGAAAAATTATAAATATCAATGTATTAATGAAATTGGCACTATATTGCAATTTCTTTATAAAGTAAATAATAGTTGGCCCAAAGGTTATTTATTACCAAAGTTTAAGAAATTGAAATAGGATAATTTAATGTGTATTATGAATTATAATGGGAATGGATACACAAAGGTAGCATACCTATCTAATATTACGTTGAATAATTAATAAATCCTATTACTAATGAAATTTAAATTATGAGTGAACACTTTTGTATATTGTGATATCGACCCAAAGGTTATATCATAATGGTGCTATTTAGTTCATCATATATAATGATTTAATATGTGTTACCATTCAAAGCATTAAACAACTTAGTGAACATTTATTTTACTGCAGTATCTATTCCTGTTGCATTGCATTCCCGTGCTTCGTCTGTGGTCAAACTTTTCATACTGGAGTGACCATGTCCAATTTCACTTGGGTGTTTTGGATGTGGATTATGCACTCAATTTTGAAAAGCCTGATGAGCACACTGATGAAACTAATGATGAGGACATGACCTTTTATGGTGCTTGGAAAAGGTCAAACAAACTTTGCATTGGGTTTATGTGAATGACTATCGTTGGAAATATTTAGACATCGTTTACTAAAAGTGATAATGTAAATGAATTCCTTAAGGCTTTGGAAGGGCGTTTCAAAAATGCTGACAAATCCTTTACTGGGACATCAATGGCCTAATTGACCACAATGAAATATGATGGGGTTCAGAGGATGCAAAACCATATCCTGGAAATGACGAACCTAGATGTAAAGCTAAAGACCTTAGGAATGACTGTTTGTGAATCTTTCCACGTTCAGTTTATTCTAAATTCCTTGCCTAGTTAGTATGGCCCATTCCAAATCCATTATAATACCATTAAGGATAAATGGAATGTGAATGAACTAACCGATATGGTTGTTCAAGAAAAGGCAAGGCGTAAGCAACAAGGAATGCAAACTGTTCACCTTAGGACTTAAGGCTCATGATCTGGACATAAAGGAAGAAAGCCTAGGAAAGGCAAGAAAAGAATATTTTCCAAGAATGAACCTGCTGATGCTTCTTAGGTTCAAAAGAAGGACTTTGGTATGAAATGTCATTTCAGTAAAAAGGAAGGACATTTTAAGAAAGATTGTCAGAAACGAAAGGAATGGTTTGAAAAGAAAGGTATGAATATTTACGTAATTTTTGAATCAAACCTTACTGAAGTTCCTTCTACTACTTGGTGGATTGACTCCGGTGCTACTGTCCATGTTTCTAATACGATGCAAGGATTCCTTACAGCCCGAACCATACTCCCAAGTGAACAATACATCATGATGGGGAATCGGGCCAAAGTTTCTGTTAAAAGCTATTGGAACCTTCAGACTTGTCTTAGATAGTGGTTTTCATTAAGACTTATTACATACTTTATATGTACCATATGTTTCCAGAAACCATATTTCATTAAGTAGACTTGATGTTGACGGATACACATTTTAATTGGAAATAAATGTTTTAGTTTATTTAAAAAATTTATCCATTATTGGTCATGGAACATTATGTGATGGTTTATATAAGTTAAAACTTAATAACCACTTTGTTGAGACTTTGATGATTTTGCATCCTAAAGTTGGAACTAAACATAGCCTGATGATTGAAATATCCTCCATCTTATGGCATAAACGTTTGGGGCATATCTCCAAAGAAAGAATTCAGAGATTAGTAAAAGATGGAATTCGTGAAATCTAGATTTTACTGATCTCAGTGTGTGTGGATTGTATGAAAGGAAAACAAACCAAACACATAAAGAAAGGTGCCACAAGAAGTACAAATCTCCTTGAGATTATTCACACTGACATTTGTGGACCTTTTCCATTTCATGTTTTGGTGGTGAAAAGTACTTTATCACTTTTATTGATGATTTTTCACCTTATGGATATATCTATTTGTTGAATGAAAAATCTCAGTCGATGGATGCCCTAGAGGTATACATAACTGAGGTTGAATGACAATTAGATAGAAAAGTGAAAATTGTAAGATCCGATAGAGGTGGTGAGTTTTATGGTTGCTATGATGAGTCAGGACAACACCCTGGTCCTTTTGATAAATTTCTAGAAAAATGTGGCATATGTGCCCAATATACAATGCCAGGAATGCCTCAGTAGAATGGTGTTGCTGAGAGGCGTAATCGTACTCTTATGGATATGGTTAGAAGTATGTTAAGTAACTCTAACCTATATGGATGTGGAGTGAAGCTCTAAAGACCTTTGTGTATATTTTGAACAAGTTTCCTAGTAAGTCAGTTTCAAAAGCTCCTTGTGAGTTATGGGCTGGAAGGAAACCAAGTTTAAGACACCTTCATATTTGGGAATGTTCAGCGGAAGTTAGACTTTTTAACCCACAAGAAAAGAAATTGGATTTCAGGACAGTAAGTGGTTACTTTATTGGTACCCAAAGAAATCCAAAGGGTTCAGGTTTTATTTATCTAACCACAGTACGAGAATAATGGAAACCGGTAATGCTAGATTTTTTGAGGATGGTGACATTAGTGGGAGTGATTTACCACGCCCTGTGTCCGTTGAAGAAACTAGGACAAAATTATAAAATATGGTAAATGAAGAAGCGAGGGTACAAGTCCCTTTACCTTTAGCTTATAAAAATATTGTAGATCCAAATGTTGTTAACCAAAATAAATGATGAACCATTTCATAGTGAAATTTTCACTATTGAACCAACAGTAGAAGAACCACAAGAAATTGCATTACGGAGATCTTAGTGAGAAAAGAGATCTACAATTTCAAATGATTATGTGGTTTATCTATAAGAATCTGATTATGATATTGGGATGGAAAATGATATAGTTTCGTACTAATAAGCCATAGAAAGTACTGATTCTTCTAAATGGATTGATGTCATGAAAAAAGAGATGAAATTAATGGAACATAATGAAGTTTTGGATCTTATCAAGTTGCCTAATGGATACAAGAAGGTGGGTTGTAAATGGATTTTCAAAACCAAACGTGATAGTAAAGGCAATATCGAAAGACATAAAGCCAAACTCGTTGCCAAAGGTTTTACTCAAAAAGAATGCATTGATTACACATAGACCTTTTCACCTTTATCTAAGGCGAACTCATTTAGAATTACCATGGCTATGGTTGCTCATTTCGATTTAGAGCTGAACAAATGGATGTAAATACAGCTTTTCTAAATTGAAATTTAGATAAAGAAGTTTACATGGATCAACCTAAGGGCTTTGCATTAAAGGGAAAGGAAAATCTGGTTTGCAAGCTTAAGAGATCAATATATGGACTTAAACAAGCTTCCAAGCAATGGTATATTAAGTTTCATAATACCATTACCTCCTTTGGTTTTAAGGAAAACACTCTTGATAAGTGTATATACCTGAAGGTCAGTGGGAGTAAATTTATAATTTTGATCTTGTATGTTGATCATATCTTGCTTGCTAGTAGTGATCTTGGTTTATTACATGAAACCAAGAATTTTCTCACCAAGAACTTTGAGATGAAAGATATGGGTGAGGCAGCCTATGTGATTGGAATTGAAATATTTTGAGACCGGTCACAATGATTGTTAAGGATATCTCAGAAAGCATATATTAAAAAAGTACTGGAGAGATTTCAAATGGAAAATTGTTCAACTGTGGAGTCTCCAATTCAAAAAGGGGATAGATTCAACCATATGCAATGTCCAAATAATGAATTGGAATTCAAGCAAATGGAACAAATTCCTTATGCTTCAGCAGTTAGAAGCTTGATGTATGCTCAGACTTGCACTAGACCAGACATTAGCTTTGTTGTTGGTGTTCTGGGTAAATACCAAAGTAATTTGAGAATGGAGCATTGGAAGCTTGCAAAGAAAGCGATACGATACTTGAAGGGTACAAAATATCACATGCTCACGTTTAAGAGAACCGATCATCTTAAGGTGATTGGTTACCCAGACTCCGATTTTGCTGGATGTCTCGATAGCTGAAAATCCACATTTGGTTATGTGTTTATGTTAGCTGGAGGGGCTATTTCATGGAAAAGTTCAAAGAAATTTGTCATTGCTGCCTCAACAGTAGAGGCTGAGTTCGTGGCATGCTTTGAGTCCATAATTCATGGTTTATGGCTTTGGAATTTATCTCAAGCTTAGAGTTGTTGACTCTATTTCTAGGCCACGGAGAATATATTGTGATAATGCTGCAGCAGTCTTCTTCTCTAAGATTGACAAATATTCTAAAGGTACAAAACATATGGAGCTGAAGATTATTTCTGTTCAGGAAGAAGTGCAGAAACAAATAGTGAATATTGAACATATTAGCACAAAACTTATGATTGTTGATCCATTAACAAAAGGGCTTCCACCAAAGACATTCAAAGAGCACAATGTCAGTATGGGTCTTGGATGTAACACTTAATGTTGTTATTTGGATTGAAAATCCCCTTAATGTGTATGTCAAATCACCAATAGAGGGGGGGGGGGGGGGTGAATAGGTTTTAATTGAATCAGTTACCAATTTTTCGATTAATCAATATTCATAAACTACCCCATATTATCAAGCAATCAATCAAACATAAAACAAAAAAACACGAGTATTTAATTTACATGAGAAACCCCTGGACAAAACTCACGGGCTAATCCACTTAGCCACACATGGTCCACAAAATCTACTATTTGAATGAAAGTTTACAACTTAGGTTGACCTCCCATCACACCCTCCAATTACTAACCCTTTTACTCTACCCAACAGGATATAATAGTGATCTTGAATCAATCAAGCATGTTCACTAAACACTTAGTCACAAAGCTTAACAACCGTGAAGAGAATATGCAACCTATGTGAATATATGGAAATATTATAGATGCAAAAGTGTTAGGTTAACACATTTAAGCTTATCTAAGGAATTAAGGATGACAATGAATGCAAAATCTTAGATATCAATTATCTAAATGCAAAAGCAAATAGATTTAGCTAAAAGGGGCAAAATAGTCACAAATCCTAGATATCACAAAACTCTAATCTCAACCAACAAACAACAACCCAAGCATGTTATAAATGCAAATAAACATAAAAACAAGTATTCAATCCACAATAAATGCTATTCCTGGGTAAACATGATATAAGAATCATATTAGAAATTTTAGCGCATATAGAGATTACTTAATCAAATAAAAATGAAGCCTCATGCTTGGAATATGCAAGAATGATGCTTAGATGATCATGAAATGGTGTTTGGTTTAGTAAAGGTAAGTGTTTAGAGTCTTTCTCACTCAAGAAAACCTTTGCCTTTCAAAAATGGCTTTCTGGACTCCTTAAACCAGAACAGAGAAGAAGAGAACATATAAATATGATGCCCTAATCAAAATGACATCGTTTTGGAAAAAGGCAACCAAAACCTGTCAGCAACGTTGGTTAGACCGCGACACAGGTAAGGTGTCCAGACCGCGATGTAACGGTGCATCCTCTAGACAACACCGTTGTAGGGACAACTGTGCATGCAAGTGCACTGGCCGCAGTATGGACAACATGCAATGCCTGGACAACACAACTATGGGGGACCGTTGTGCATGCATGTGCACATGCTGTGGCATGGACAACATGCGACACCTGATCAACACCATTGTGAAGACCACGGTGGCGGTCTATACATAGCAAACGGTCCAAACCACGACCAAGAGAAAAAAACTTTTATATGGGTTAACACAACATACATCCAAGCAAGCAAGAGATAAAAAGAGATAAGGCACACAAAAAAGCAAATAGACAGTAATACAAGATGATAAAAACATGCATGAGAGTGATTGTGTGCCTAAATCTCTTCAATGGAAAAGCAATGTGATATACCTTTTGAGATTAAGCATGGTCATGAACAAAGATGACCCAAACTACCCTTTTATATATAACCTAAAATTTTGTTTGTCAACAAAATAAGCCAATTAACAACCAAGGAACTTACACTCTCCCCTTGTGGCTATTTCATGACAAAATCACCCCTCACAAATCATCCTCACAAAATGAGAAAAAGCAAGAGGTCAACAAAAAGTTTTTTTTTTGTTTACATTACAAAGAGATAATTAAAGATTTCCTTCTCTTGTAGAATCATCATCCATTCAACACAAGATAGCTACACTTTCAAAGACAATTGTATGAGAGGTGATCAAGAGATAATAAAAAAGACACTTTTGCATAAAATAAACATGCAATGCAATTGCAAATGCTCCCCGTAAATGGGCTACTCCCCCTTAAAAAGTCACTCTCCCCTCATATGCAACTCTCAACTCCCCCTTTTTGACATGATAGACAAAGGTTATTAGCATCAAAGATAAGTGCATAATCATATACATCAACTTTATGCAACTTAATTAAGTGAGAGAGAAGAGCAAAGATATTTGAATTTGAAGAAAACGTGTGAGAAAATTGCCTTGGATGGAAGACATGAAATATTAACTTTGAAACATGATATTTGGCAAAGCAAATATCAAAAGAGTTTCCAAAAGAAGTCAAACCAATTTGTACCCTTTTGTAAAAAATGAACAAGATATAGCATTGAAAATTTTTCAACATACACCCAATCAACCTTTTCAATTCTTAATGGCAAACCAAGACATGGAAAAAAAATCCTTATTGGTTGTTGTCTTGTTCAACCATTAAGAAAAGAGACAAGACTAAATTTAGATAAGACATCCTTATTTATAGAATGGACACAAGGTCCTTAT
Organism: Dipteronia dyeriana; assembly: GCA_032871835.1. NCBI lineage: Eukaryota > Viridiplantae > Streptophyta > Magnoliopsida > Sapindales > Sapindaceae > Dipteronia > Dipteronia dyeriana. The sequence goes on along the minus strand of CM065299.1, from coordinate 69,883,452 downwards.
TGAGTTTAGCCTTGTCAAAAGCTTTTACACACATAAACATGCATAATATTTAAGCATGTAAACATCAAGTTCTCATAACATGGAGATAAATCATATGTCAATCAAATGTACTCCTAATTAATTTTTCTAGTCCAAAAATACAAGTTTGAACATAAATGAAACATGGATTGCAAAAGGCAGAAACATGCTTATTAAAAAAACAACACACACACACACACACACACACACACACACACACACACACACACATATATATATATATATATATATATATATATGTATAACCTTGATTTTCAAGTAACTAATAAAAGAGCATAAAGTTGATCAATTTTCTAATTTATTTCAACAATGCAAGGTTGCTCTCTTTGCTTAAGTTCTCCACTTGAGGTCAATCTAAAACCTTATCAAGGCATGTGACAAATCCCAATAAACCTACTAAGTGACTTGAACCTGTTGAGTCTAAGGACTTTGTGAAGAGATATGCTAGCTGATCATTTGCGCCTATATGTTCAAGTGTTATGCATTTGTTTTCATCTAGCTCTATAATGAAATGATGCCTAATGTATATATGCTTAGTCCTAGAATGCTGAACACAATTCTTTGAAATATTAATAGCACTCAAGTTATCACAATAAATGGTAAGAGTACCTTGATCAAAGCCGTAATCCATAAGTGTTTGCTTCATCTACAAAAGTTGTATGCAAGCACTCCCGGCGGCTATGTATTCCGCTTCATCTAAGGATAGGGAGATTGAATTTTACTTATTGCAAAACCAAGACACTAAGTTGTTTCCCAAAAAGAACCAACCTCTCGAAGTACTCTTCCTATCATCACAATTGGAAGATATAATAGTCATCATAGGAGACCGCGACACTTCGAGCGATAGCAACTTGTTTTAGGAGTCTAAGTTCCATACAAGGAAGCGACATGTCGCAGTCTAAGTTCCATCATGGAAGACGTAACATACCAGGTGACAATAACTTTCTTAGCCATTGTCGCTCGAAATGTTGCCTGAAGAGAAGATGCGGAACGAAGAAGCGAGGTGTCGCAGTTGGATTTCCATCATTGACAACGCGATATTTAACGACGCTACAGTACGATGGCATACGTTTCTAGGTTGATTCCTGGACTATTTTTGGACCCATATAGATGCCCATCTGAATTCTTGGTGATGTAACATCAGTCGTACAAACTCTTGACACTTTCACCCCTCCATCACCATTCTTGGACAATTTTTTCCATCCATCCATCTTGGAATCTTGGAAAGCAAGAAGAGGATGCTTACAAGTCAAGGAACCTCAATGACCATCCTTGATTTCTTCTTTCACTCTTCTTTGCTTTATTTCCTTTCTTTGATGTGTAACTAATTTCTAAGTTAGGGGATTAATTTAAACCGGTTGAATAACTCTTTGTAATCCTGTAGTCTAATGTTTATTAATTAATTACATTGGTAGTCTCTTTTATTGCAATGCTTGCTCTAATTCCTTCACCTATATTCAAATGAGACCTCAATGAATGTTTCTGTTAGGATTAGTTAATTTATGATGTTGAGGGTTAGATGTGGGTGACCATCCCATTTAGTCCTTAACTACAAGCTTAATAATTCAGAAAATTTCCATATGCATGACCATGCTATGTGTGATTTGGTTTAGAGTTTTTAATTAATAACTAATTCTAAGCTTTGCTCATTACATGACCTTGTGTGAGTAATAGGAAAGATTAGGTGCTCCATGAAACAAACCCTATCAATTGGAATTAAGTGCTTTAATGAGACTTATGGATTACATTGAGAAGTTTGCTTAGGTTGCATTGATTTCCGAGCATTCCTTCATATTCATATTTTCGTGTGAGCTTTTGTGTTACTTAGTTTATTGCAATTTTTACATATTAGTGAGTTAAATTACCAACCTAAGACAAGCATTATGCCATTTACTTTTCATACACTTAGATTATGATTTAATTAGACTAATTAGTGTTCAACTAGTAGAATCACTGATCCCAGTGAATGAACTTTTCTTTTAAATTGATTAAGATCAAAAATACTGCAAACAATTTTGGCGCCGCTATCGGGGTTTGGTGTAGATTTATTAGTTGAATCTAATTAGTTTGATTTAGGTAGTGTGTGTCATTTTATTTTATTTTGTAAGTTAGTTTTATTTTCACTTTTTAGTTTGTTTTTACTTCGTTGGTACTTTTGTTTTTCATGTTTAAGGTCAAACATGGTGTATGAAGCGGACCATCAAGGTAGAGAGATGGTACTTTATAAGATAGATGATGTCTAAGCCCTAAATTTTCAAAGAGGAAAAAAATGATCCATATTCTAACTCTTACAATCCGGGGTGGGGCAACCACCCAAACTTCACATGGTCTGACCCAAACAAAATTTTAAATAACCAAGCTCAGAACTACCAAGGTCAAGGATTAAGTGGGAAGCAATGAAACAACTCGGGTAATCAAGATGTGACTTCACATCAGCCTAGGAAGAGTCCTTTGGAGGACATTGTGACTACCCTTGCTTAGAGTTCACAACAGATAGATCAGAACTTGAATAATTTCATTCAAGCTACCGGGCAAAGGTTCACCAACTTAGAGGCATTGGTGAAGAAGTTGGTGGCACAATTCACAGGAATGAGCCGGGTAGACTTCCTAGCGAGTCAGAACAAGTTAAAGCAGAGACAGTTTTGAGGAGTGCCTAGAGTTGGAGACCGAAGATTCTAGTGGAAAGCCTAAGTGGAAAACGGCTAAGGATTTAGAGGAAGAAACTAAGGGGAAGACTTTAGTAGAAGAAGAGGAAGTAATAGTAGAGAAGATTCCTAATAAGACTTCTCTTTTACATAAGTCACCCGATCGCTACATTCCACCGGTTCCATTTCCAGGAAGGTTAAAAAAAGTCACTAGCTCAATTGATTGCCTTGTTGTGGGTACACTTTAGACAGAAGACTATTCTAGGAATCCAATTGAGTACTTAAATGAAATCCTAGCATTTTTTGAGGTAAAGGTGAGGAAAGTGGTCAATTTGGTGATCCATGTGACAAACAAGCAATGTTGGACATTGATGAGCTTGTGAGCAAAAACACTGACTTGATGAAGAGGATGGAAATCCTAGAAAAGGAAAGGGATGAAGCAATCAAGAGGGTAGAAGATCTTGCAAGGGTAGTAGAAGAGCAAAAAGAAAATTTTACACAAAACACTCGAAAGATGCAATGGCAAATTCAACAAAAGGACATGGAAATCAATGCCACCAAGGAGGAGTTGAGGGAAAAGAAATTGTTTTAAAGGTAGCAAGAGTTAAGGAACTTGACTGCTTAGTGAAGCTTGAAAGGGCCGAACGAACAATTGAAACCTTAACCAAGGACCGAAGCATAGATGAAGAAACTCCGTAACTCCACATCATCAAAAGAGATGCAAACCATCCAAGGGCAAGAATTAAGAAGACCAGAGGTAGTTTGTCCTAATTTCCTTACAAATGTCATTTTATGTCACACTAAGGGTCATAAAATGGCCCAATGTGTTGAATTTATGGAAGTGTACAAAAAAAGACGGAATATGCCTAAAGGAAAGCCAAGTAAGATTCGACAAGTTTGAGTCCGGAAAGACGAACTTCACAAAGCAAGATACACTAGCTTTGATAGGAAGATTGTTTTGTTGGAAGTGATAGAGCTACAAGAGCCGTAGTGCTCTCACCATATCTTGCCTAGACGTTAAATAGTGCGCTTGGTGGGAGGCAACCCACCTAGGTATCTTTCCTTTCAATAACTTTTAATTTTGCATAATAATTGTGAATGGTAGTGATTCTACTTCACTTCCAAGTCTAAGTTGATCCAGACATTAATTGTTAAAAGATTAATTGTGTTGAAAATGCAAAGGTGTGGAAAAACATAGGTTTGGGGTGATTTTAATTTTGCAAACAAGTCTAGTAGCTCAATATAAGCTTTCTCGACTCATATTGTTCAAGTAAATGTCCTTGATATGTTTGTTGTTGAGTATGTGTGCAGATAAGGCACTTAAGACTACTGAATGGCATTAATGAGGAATTTTTCTAGGTCTGTCGCGGTCATGATGTCGTCATGGATGACCGCTACTTTTCCACGTGACAAAATCAAGGAGTTGCTTTCACCTAAGGTGTTGCAGATGCCTCAGACATGAAAATTCAACTAGAAACAAGCGGTGTGTCACGGTTTGGTTTTCTTCATGGAAGACCGTGACACAACCACACGACAAATTCAAGGGGTTGCTATCGCTCGATGTGTCGCCCAACATGTTGCGTGGTTGACAACCGCGACATCCGAATTTTAGGACCAAAACGAGGAGGTGGTGTGTCGCCGTCACAGATTCTGTCATGAAAGACAACGACATGTCGACCGCGACATGCACCCATTACAAAAGCATCAGTTCATGGTAAGGAAGTTCCTCACCAAAAATTTCAAACTTCAACCGTGACCAATTCTCCCTCCACGCGACGTCAAAGACTTCGAACCCACACAATCGGTATTTTCTTCTTATTTTCACTTATTTTAGACCCTTGATAGTCCTACATCCTAGTTCTATAATCACTTACATGTTCTAGGGTTGATTTGGGGAATTTTCAGATTGGTGGGGGGTAAAGGAATTTTCTGCATAATTGTGTGAATTGAAGGGTGGGTTTTGGTTTGTGAAGTGTATTGAAGTATATATTGTATTGATTTCATATTTTTGGAGGAGTTGTGAGTGAAATTGGTTTATTTTAGTGAAATTAGGGCATATTTAGGGGTAAGTTCGAGATTACTTTGATTTGGATGTTTGTTAGTATTATTCTGCATATTTTATGATTGTGGTGGTGGTTTTTAGTATCTGTGGTGTATCAAATTGCCGGAGTTGTTGAGTTGAGCCAGAGTTGTTGAGTGATCCGAATTAAAGCTACACAATTTTTGTTCTGAGGTGTGAAATGGACAAAACCAAGTAGACTGCTAGGGTAGATTCCAGCCGTACTGAGACAGGGGATTCCAGCCATATAGAAAGGCCAAGAAAGGGCCAAGACAAAGGAAAGAGGCATATACCTCCTTGCACCGAAAACCCCGATTTTCTGGCTAGGATAGCAAAATTTAGTGGGAAAAAGTTCATACCTGATAGGGGGATCAACTTGAGCGAGTTGTATGAGACTCCGATTCCTGGGATGGTTGAAGCTCAAGGTTAGGGCACTTTTGTTCAGAGGACTGCAAAGTATTGCCCTTAGATAGTTAAGGAATTTTCTTTAGGAGTCACTGAAAGGACCTACAGTTTAGGAAGTCTGGTATTGGTTCGTGCTAGAGAAGTCCACATCAACTCTGGGGACATTAACAGACATTACAAGACCGAACTTCCACACACCATTGCCATGTTCAAGGGGGTTCCTCGATTTGATATTTTCTCCAGAATGAGCATTGACCTAGACAGCTGTTTGGTAGCTCAGTCGATGGAGTTTTGGAACTCCAGATCCAACCTGATCAAGTAGAAGAGGTTGCTACTAGAGATGGCTTTCGGGCACATTTTCATTTCTCATTCCTTGAGGCCATGTGGACATCGTACTCTGGTTGCTTATGAGGTAGCCACCTTGCTCTACTGCATTAAACTTGGGCATCCTTTAGATGTGGGGGTAATTGTAAAAATGGAGATTCACAAGTTAGCAAGGGACACAACAAGGAAAGAAGCAATGGTGTTCCCTTGTCTTTTCACATTTTTTTTGCCAGCAGGCGAGTGTGAACATGTCTTCTGATGAGTTTGTTGAGATTGGACTTGGTTTTGGGATCCACACCTGGTATTCACAATTTTCAGGGAGAGGTTTAGCAAGACCCGATGGAGGAGAGGGCAGCCGGCCCAAGAAGAAAAGGGGGAGAGTAGTTCAGAATCAATCGAATGATGATGACATTGAGTCCGATCAGGATAAGCAGGCAGATGATGTTGATGATGAGTAGTTGCCTGAGGATGATAGTTCCCTCCCTACATTGAAGCGTTTGTTAGTAGCTACCAAACTCTTTAGAGGACAACAAGCTGATGCAGATGCAGTAAATTTAAATGCCATTGGAGATGCCCGAACTCAATCCTTCAGCACATACAGTAGAAGGAATAGCAGATGATGGCTAAGATGGATATGGTGGATGCAGGATTTAGACAAGATATTGCAGATTTGAGGGAGGGGCTCCATCTATAGCCATATGAGAGTGAAATGAAACCGGTTCCATATCCATGGCACCCGTATCCAGCTCCTGATTACCAGTCTCCACATCCATTTCCAGGTTATAGACCTCCAAACCCATGGACATAGGGTACAAGCTTAGCTTCAGGATCAAGATTCCAACCCCAGCTCCTAGTTCATCCGACGGACGAACAGGTAATTTCAAAGGAGGAGGCTATTGTCCAATCTGTTATGGAGATATTGAAAAATGAAGTAGAGGACAGAGCAACAACAGCAGCCAGTTAGAAGGGGAAAGAACTGTTACCCAGATCCTCATGGCCACCACAACCACCACCTTATTATTAGTTTGAGTTGTACTGTTTAGCTAGACTTGTTTGTTTGTTTTACTGCTTTCGGTTTATTTTTGTACTTGTTTAATTACTCTTGTTATTTGATTTCTATCATAATGTACTTTTTCATCTTTTGTTAGGTTTTATCTGTGATTAGAATAAGGGGTGTGCACTGTATTGTGTTGTGGTTGATGTTTATTTGCCAATGGGAGCTTTCTATTCCATCTTGATCGAGCTTTCTGTCCATTTTATTTTATTTTATCTTGTTGAATTGTGTTGTTTTGCAGTTTAGGCGCTTTTTCGCCGGGCTCTCATTATCAACATTGGGGACAATGTTGAGTTTCGGTTTTTGGTCGTTTTGGTTTTATTGAGTCCTAAATTTTATTTTTGAGTCAAATTTTTGATTTCATGTTGAGTCAAACTTTTCAAAAATAGTCGCATGGCCAAAAACTTTTCAAGCTTCAAGTAGCTTGGGTGTGATGCTTTGAATGTGTGTTTATGTGAGAGTTTATTTAAGAATAATATGCTCGATTGAGCATCTTTTTGTTACTCTAGGGTCTCACTTGCACCACATGGGTTTGTCCTATCCTTTTGTGTTCAAGTTGATGGGACTCAGTGCTCAAACACCTTGTTCTAAGATTGGAGACAAGTTGTGTATTCACAAACACAAGCCTTAAAAACCGCATTGAGTGTTATTATTGTTTAATCTTAAACACTTATCTCGTCACGCGCATCAATTGCCATTGGACATCACATTGCATTATATTTATGGATTGCTTGATAGATACTTGCATCCCCATGATAGATGAAATGGTCGAAATGATTTTAGGCAATGTGTGTGCTTAACTACTCAAATTAGCCTAAACACATTCCTTGTCCCTATTTATGTGCTCCCAAGCCAATTGTGAGGCCAGACACTTACCCTTATTTTGGAACCACATTACACCATATTGCCTAAACTTAAACATATGCCCACCCTCATTGCCAATCTTGTTAGGATGTGTTGTGTTGTGGTGAAAGGTGGAAAAGCTCTAAATATGAAAAGTTAGTGTGTACTTAGGATATATTTGTAAATGTGCAAGGCAAAAGGCTCAAAAATGTAAGAGTGTAAAAATGTGCACTTATGAGCTTAAAGTATAAAACAAAAACAAAAGAATAAGAGTCTTGTATGTAATCATAAAGTACTCACTAGTAAAGTACTCATGTATAGCACAAGTGTAATGGAAAGTCAAGCCTAATCACTAGTACCACGAGTGATATGAATAGAGCTAGAGTATTGGGTGTATTATGTAGTGTCTTAGCATGATTGGTGACTTTTGAATTCCATTTCCTATTCTTTGTTCACCATATTTAACACAATGACCCCATTACAACCAAAGGGAAGACCTAAATGATCTACTACGAAATCTAGATTGGGAATGTTTGTTGAAGCATGATCTTCCACGTCCATGGTATTTGATTCATTTCCTAGGCTAGTTCACCAAAATAATAACGTTTCGTTTCTTAATGTATACAAGTATTCGATTCCCATGCATAACTCTATCCTTGCATACTTTGCATGAGTGTGAACTTAGGACTCTGAGAGGAAATGAAAGAGAATGTCCACGTGAGGTTTAGAGTCAATGGGAATTATGCTCGAGGTGTTAGAGTAAGTAGTTCTCGACATGATAGCACTTTAGGTGTGGGATTCATGTTGTTAGAGTGTTCCGTGAGTCCCTTCGAGTTACTTGAGAATGTTTTGCATGTGTCTACTCTCCTTATCCATACCTCTTTGCATCTCATCATCAGTTGAAAATGCGGCTTTTGTGTTATTGTTGTTTGAATTATTTTGTTTTTATCGAGTCGTCGTGTTGTTTGCTTGGTTGTTTTTGTTGTTGTTTCCTCTTGATTTTGCTCGAGGATGAGCAAAAGGCTAGTTTTGGGGGTGTTGATCGAGCCATGATAACACTAGATTTCGAGACCCCCTTCCTATGGTTGTTGCTCAATTCTCTGGTAAAATCAAGTGTCTATTGGCTCGATTGAGTGTTTTTACAGGATTTTGTATTTTGTCTATTTTGCATTGATTCCTTATCATTCCTTCATATTCATATTTTCATGTGAGCTTTTGTGTTACTTAGTTTATTGCCATTTTTCCATATTAGTGAGTTAAATTACCAACCCAAGACAAGCATTATGCCATTTAGTTTTCATGCACTTAGATTCGGATTTAATTAGACTAATTAGTGTTCAACTAGTAGAATCACTGATCCCAGTGAATGAACTTTTCTTTTAAATTGATTAAGATCAAAAAGACTGCAGTCAGGAAGTCCCATTCACATATCTAATGATTCTCTTCACAGCAAAAAGATGGGACTCCTTGGGATATGCTTGGTACATAGCACAAACACCCACACTAAATGTTATACCGAGCCTACTAGCTGTCAAGTATAGCAAGGTACCAATCATGCCAAGGTATAGACATTTTTCCCACTAGCATCCTTACTAAAACTTAAATCATAGGTGCGTCACAATGTTTGGCATTCTCAAGGCCAAACTTCTTCATTAGGTTCTTGGCCTGCTTAGCTTGGGATATGAACAGTCTATCATACAATTGTTTGATTTTCAAACCTAAGAACTAAGTGAGCTCTCCAACAAGACTCATCTCAAATTCTTGAGACATGACATCAATAAATTGTTGGACTCTGACTTTTTTGGTGGAGCCAAAAACAATGTCATCAACATAGATTTGAGCTATGAAAAGCTCATCTTTGTTACCGTTTATGAACAAGGTCTTGTCAACACTACCTCTAGAGTAGTCATTGCCAACAAGATAAAGGGTGAGACACTCATACCAAGCTCTCGGTGCTTGTTTCAACCCATATAAGGCCTTTTTAAGGCAATAGACATGAATAGGGTGGTGTGGATACATAAACCCCTTGGGTTGTTCAACAAACACTTCCTCATGCAAGCAATCATTGAGGAAGACACTCTTAATATCCATTTAATGCATTTTGAATTTATGCACATATTGTATGGACAAGAGAAGCCTAATAGACTCAAGACCGGCAACAGGAGCAAAAGCCTCCTCAAAGTCAATACATTCAATTTGATAGTATCCTTGTACTACAAGTCTAGCTTTGTTGTGCACAATGTTTCCATCCTCATCTAACTTGTTCCTAAACACCCATTTGGTGCCTACGAAATTAGAGTTCTTAGGTCTAGGAACTAGAGTCCAAACCTCATTTCTCTCAAATTGGTTTACCTTTTCTTGCATGGCAAGAACCTAAAATTCATCAGTCAAGGCTTCATTAACCTTTTTGGGTTCAATTTGAGAGGTGTAACAAGTAAAGCTAATTTGATTAGCCATTTTTTGCCTAGTCCTAACACCCTCATTCACATCTCCAATGATATTACTTTTGTCATGGAGTCTCCTAACCCAAGGAGCTGGTTCAATAGAGTCCAAGGATGGATCTCTATCAAGAGGTTTATCATCCTTTTCACTATGATTTGACTTCACATCACTTGAAATTCACCACACTTCTTCAAAGGTAAGTCATAAGACACATCAACCTCCTCATCATGGTTACTAGACTTAGGTCTACAATTATCTATTACAACCTTAGATGGTTCCATGACACTTCAAGTCTTTAAATTGAAAACTCTATCGGCTTTACTATTTAGGGCATAGACAATAGAAGTCCCTTTATCACTCTTAATATCAAATTTCCCAAGTTGATTTCGGTCATTAAGAATGTATCATTTGCTTCAAAAAGGGTGGATGAAGCTAACATTTGGCTTTCTACACTTCCACAACTCATAGGAGGTTTGCTTAGTACCGGGCTTTAGAAAGACTTTATTTCCTATGTAGCAAGCTGTATTAACGGCCTCGGCCCAAAGATTCATACGCACATTGTTGCTAAGCAACATCACTCGGGTCATCTCTTGGAGGACCCTATTCTTCCTCTCGACAACCCTATTTTGTTAGGGAGTTCGAGGAGCTGAAAACTCATGAGAAATGCTAACACTATTATAAAAATTTTCAAAACAAGCAATTTCAAATTCCTTACCTTGATCACGCATAATCCTTTTAATTCTTTTAATGTGAGAAATCTTTTCATTTTGAATTTTAGTACAAAGTATTTTAAATTTTTCAAAAGTCTCAAATTTTTCTCTAAGAAAATAAGTCCATGTAAATCTAGAAAAATCATCAACACAATTAAAAATGTATCTCTTGCCATTGAGACTCTCATTTTGCATAGGACCCATAAGGTTCATATGAAGAAGCTCTAATGGCTCCTTGGTGGTGAGATACTTACCCATTTTATACACACTTTTAGTTTGCTTCCTTTGTTGGCAAGGTCCACAAACTCCCTCAATCCTCTTCCTAAACTTGGGAAAACCTCTCACAACATTCAACCTCTCAAGGACTTTCAAGTCTTTAAAATTCATATGGCCAAGCCTTTGGTGCCACAATTCGACTTGATTATAACTAGACAAGTTGCAAGAGATATCACTGGAATCAAGACAATAACAATTGTCATTTTATCTCTTGCCTTTCAACAAAACTTGTCTATCTTCTTTTAGAATAAAGTAATCAATTTTACCAAACATAACCGAAAGCCCTTCATCACTTAAATGTGATATACTGATAAGATTGGCTTGTAAGCCATCCACATAAACAACATTGGGAAAAGAGGGCAAACCGGGAATGGATATGTTTCCTTTCCCTATGACCTTATTTCGTGAACCATCACCAAATGTGATGAATCCACCATCCTCCATCCTCCATCACAAGAGTTTTGAAGAAACTCTTATTTTCGCTCATGTGCCTAGAACACCCAATATCAAGATACTAAGTGTTAGAGGATTTGGCCTTCAAGGCTACTTGAGCAATATAAAAAAAATACTCACCTTTTCTAGTCCACCTAGTTGCAACATTTTCATTCCTAAGAGCCTTGTGTTCATTAGCTCTAAAGTTCTTAGGTGCTTGCTTTTTGGCTCTTCTAAGCATATTTTTCTCAATCATGCTTTCTATTCTACACGAATTAACATACTTACAATAATTTAGCCTTATGTGGCCTTCAATACCACAATAATGACAAGTATGAGTAAAGTAATTTGTCCTTTTATGTTGAGCCACTTCTCTTTTTTGTGGTTGAGCCAAGACTGCATCCTTTATTTATTGAAAGTATGGGGTCTTTTGTTGATGTACTCTAGCTTGTAGTGGTTGAGCTTTGGCTTGAGGTTTTGTTGAAGCCTTGACTTGAGCTTGTTTTGAAGACTCTTCAACTTCAACCCTTTTTGGTTGGTTGTGTTGGACTTTGGACTTTCATTAGCTCTTCACTCTTGACAAAGGTAATCTAATTCAAGGATGTGGTTTCCATGTCTTCCACATATCCAAATCCCCTCTTATTACTACAACTCTTCCCACTCGAGAGCATCTTGTCAAGCTTCTTTGTTCTGGAGGTCATCTTGGCAATTAATTCTTTAGCCTCTCTAAGCTCCTCCTTCAAGCTTTCTTCACTCTTCTTGATAATAACAAGCTCCAACTTCAAGCTTTCTTCCAACTCTTTTACACTCTTTACTTACTCACTTAAGTGAGTCACCTTAGAAGTTAACTCGAGATTCACCATATTTAACTTTTGAATCTTCTTCTTCTTCTTCAGTCTAAAACTCTCAAAGAATCTCATTAAGTCTACATAGTCTATCTCCTCGTCAATCTTCTACTTTCATCAATTGATACATTTTCTTTTTCCTTTTTACTTTCAACTTTCTTACCATTATGAGATGATGTGAAAGCAATGAAATTTGTAACTCGATCTTTATCATTTGAAGACTTTTCTTATTCTTCTAGGTTTCACTATCATTCCAAGTGGCTACCATGACCTTTCCTTTTTTTTTTCTTCTTCTTCTTCTTCTTTAAATTGGCATATTCTGGAGCAATACATCCAAAGCCACTACATTCATAGCACTGAATTCCCTTCTTGGAGTTAATCTCTTATGATTTTTCCACCTTCTTGAAAGGAGTCTTCTTCTTCACTTCTTTTTCCTTGGACTCAAAGCCTTTCTTCTTAAATTTTAAGAACTTCTAAAACATTTTTACCATGTGGGCCATCACCTCATCTCGGTCATCCTCCATATCCTCTTCAACAATAGAAGTCTTCAATGCAATCCTCTTTTGCTTCTTTTGGAGGTGTTGGTGTAAAAGTCCACCTAGATTCATAAGCTATAAGTCTTCCAATGACCTCACTACGCTTCATATTCATATAGCCACTGTTCTCCTCAAATGTCGTCACCATTGACTCGAATCATAATGGAAGCAACCTTATAATATTCTATATGAATAGGGGTCACCAAGTTGATGGCTTTGATTGACTATGTCCATCAACTTCGCTTGACAGTTGTTGAAACATTCATGCTCCTCCATCCTAATAATTTCAAATTGCGTTTGAAGGACTTGGAGCTTGGAGTCCTTGACTACTTCGGTGCCTTTATAAGCCATTTATGGAATCCCCAAAGCCTCTTTTTCAATCCTAGTGGTTTGGATCAACTTGTATTGATTGTTGTCCATGGCATTAAGGATGGCATGCATGGCCTTGTTGTTCCACTTAGATGCCTTCAATTCTTATGTACTCCAATGTGATTTGGGATTGAGAACTTTATCTCCCTATTCGGTGGTCATTGTTGGAGGAGTGTACCCATCTAAGCACAGTCATCGATCTGGCAGAGATAGGATTGCATTTTGCCTTTCCAAGAGACATAGTTTACTCTCGTGAGTAAGGGAGGTCTTGTGCTTGAAGCTCCCTCAGTTCCTCCACCTTTTCCACTCTTTGTGTTTGAGGTTTATGAATGAGATGAGCACAAATGCAATGCAATAAATTAAATTCAAGAAAGCTAGCAAACGAAATGCAAGATGCAAGACACATACAAAGCATGGATCACCTAAGTATGTCTAGGCATCAGCTCTGATACCAATTGAAATTCCTCTTAATATGTATGTCTAATAACCTGGAGGGGGAGTGAATAGGTTTTAATCGAATCAATTACCAATTTTTTGATTAATCAATATTCATTAAACTACCCCAAGTTATCAAGCATTCAAAGCATAAAACAATAAAAACACGAGTAGTTGATTTACGTGAGAAACCCTAGCCACTCACAGTCCATAAAATTCACTCTTTGAATGAAAGTTCACAACCTAGGTTGACTTCCCATCACACCCTCTAGTTATTAACCCTTTCACTCTACCCAAAGGGCCTATAATAGTAATCTTGAACAAATCAAGCCTATGCACTAAACACTTAGTCATAAAACTTAACAACCATGAAGAGAATATGCAATCTATATGAATATATGGAAATATTCTAGATGCAAAAATTCTAGGTTAACACATTTAAGCTTATCTAAGGATTTAAGGATGACAATGAATGCAAAATCCAGGATATCAAATATCTAAATGCAAAAGCAAATAGATTTAGCTAAAAGGGTCACTGTTGATGACGATTTTTGGATTAACCACGTCAAACAGGTAATATGAATATGTAATCAAACTGTAAATCATAATAAATAAAAATCGAGAAAGAATACATTATTTTACATGGTAAAACCCCAAGAGGGGAAACATCCACGGTTGCCGATAACGGTGAGAGAAAAAGAATCCACTATGTTGACGAAAAATTACACACACAATCTCGCTTGCTCTCTTATATGCTTAATTGACGTTCACCCTTTTGTGGGTGTTATTTTGGTCTATTTATACATGCATAGAACCCTGATTCTTGATTTACAAGTAGGAAAAATTCCCGTAATTAAATGAAACTCTAACTTATTGGTGTCATGTTTCCCTTCTTCTTTATCTTTTGTTGATTGTGTTTTGATTGTATTAGACTTCTTGCATAGTCTGGACTTTGATATCTGTAAGGAAATTTACTTCCTCATCATAATATGCTTATAGACACCTTATTTTAGTAGGATTCATTCTCTATGTGTTTTGAACCATGACTTTGTTAAATCTAAATGTTGTCAACGTGTCATGCATCCGACCACCTATTACACCTGACCAAACTCGCTTTCCTCCAATCAGTGGTTTCACCCTATCACGGCCTCAACCTCAATCATCTTGGTAGCCCCGATCGATCTTCCTGCCTGACCATTTGTGCTAACTTAGTTGGGGAGTTTGATGAGTGTTCTTTGGTCAACTTGGGTTGACTCGATCAGGTTGACTTCCGGTGACGAGGCACCCTCGACTCTTATCTTTTGTTGTAATGTCAAATCATCAAAAATTCACCAATAAAAATACCCCCTTAAACATATGAGACCGAGTATCTCATTCCAAATGGTGTTCATTCGGTGGAGTGTGTTTAATTTGTTCTTTTTTCTCGTCTTGTAGCTCATTAATGGGCATTTAATGTTTTATAGCTATCAATCATGCCCGTTTCGGCTGACACAATCATTTAGCCACCTTTTTTAATTTCTAACAGCGTGTGATTTTTGAATTTTGTGCACCCACTTTTACTCTTGTCTTTTAACGTATGTGTATTCTAATGATGTCAATTACTCCTATATATAATTCGAAACTCTTCATTTCCCTCTCACAACTTCATAGATTCTCTTCGTAAAAGAAACCCTAGTTTTTTCTTCTTCAAACTTTTCTTCGCTTCCTTCCCTTATTTACGAATCGTTCGTGTTCTCATCGCCTTTATTACGATGGATTCAACTCTCCATTATTGGCATTTTGAACTTCTCATGTATGCCATTGAGGCTGGCGATAATGAGAATACCGCTAGGCTTGAGTCCATACTTTGGGGTCACTTTTATTCATACCCCTTTTCGTTTTAACCTGTTGTTTTAGATATAGATTAATCCGTGGCTCGTTCTGAGTTTGTTCCTCCATCAGCTAACCCTCCTATAGTTGCTTATGTTGAGTTTAGCCCAGATATGTTGAAGACTGCCAGTTCTCATCAAACCACCAGAGCTTTGCCTAAAGAAGCCGCTCGACTAGCAAGTGACTTAAAAATAGTCTCACAGAAGCTAAAGATGAAGGAGGTCTTGAAGGAATGATTGGCGCGTATGTTAAAGTTTACTATGGATCAGCCATGTGCTTTTGATAACAAAATAAATGTAGTGACTGCTAATGAAATTGAGAGGTTCCAGGATCGGTTTGACTTTCCACGTTCGGTATGACTGTTTTGTAGCGGTGAGCGTGTTGTATGGAATCCCCCTCCCGGTGCAGTTACCGTTTATTGGGCTAAGTTATCATCTGGGGTCACTTTCCTAGTTCAACCCTTCATCGATCTATTCTTGGCAGATGTGGGGATTGCCCTTATTCAGCTGAGCCCCAACTCGTACCGGGTGCTGATCAGCTTATGGCACATATGGAAGAAGATTGGGGCCAAGTACCCCCTAACCCCCAAGAGATACGTAACTTTTACAACCTATGGCGATCTAATATTGGATGCACCTTCTATCTTTTATCGATCTACTCGAGCAATTGGATTCCTCATGGTTACAAAGAAAAACCTGCCCCTCATACTTATAAGGTACCACAAGGGCTTTATCTGGGGGTTCCCTTCATTGAACAAATACTGGAAGAACAGTTGGTTCTTTGTTAGTGGCGATTGAGGTAAGACTGTGACTGTTGATCTTACCCATCGATTGGCTCGGAGCAGTGTCCCGAAGCATTTTTATAGCCCTAAACTATGGAACAAGGTTGCGCATGTGATGACTTAGGACCAAGCCAACACAGTTGTTAAGGTGGCTCAGATTTCTTGGGAGTTCAGGGACCACCGCAATTCATACGCTGAAAGAGAGTTGATTGAATTGGGAAATTTTTCTAACATCTCTCGTAGGTCCACATTTCTATACTTATTAGGTTTCATTGTAGGTATTTTTTCTTACTGCTTTTCTTTGTGTTTTTCTTTCCAGTATACGAGATGGACATCGTCGCTTGTGAGCAAGCCAAAAAAGCTAAAATCCTGGATCGGGTGAGCAGGAGAGTGGTCACTGATCCGGTGGCTCAGGTAATTGCTCTCCCTGAACATGACTTGGTTGAGCATGTATACGAGTCTGACCATGACTCTTTGACAGCTCCTGCTGGGTAGGCTGAAACGAGCAGTCGTGATGCCCCTGCTCCCTAGAGTAGTCGACGAGGGTCGTCTAGGGATAGGTTCGCCCGAGTACAATCTACCCTAAAAGAATCTGACCAATAGAGGTCTAGTAGAGAGAGATCGAGCTAGGATAGACCCACCAAGGATAAGCTAAGCAGGGATTAACTAAGCAAGGACAAGTCCTGTAAAGAAAAATTTGGTGTAAATATCCCTACAGCAAAGTGGCTAAGACTGTGGAAGGATCCTCTGCCCCTGAGGCCAGTCGTAAAAGAGCAAAGGCTTCACATGTTACTGATCCATTGCCATCCCAATCCAGGGTTGATTCTATCACTCCAGATGAGGAAGAGGAGGATGATCAAGAGACCCTGACTGACCTAATTTTACCAGAGCAGTGGTCGAAGAAAAGAGGAGATCGGGTAGCTACAACTTCTTTTTCCCTCTTATCTAATGTGGTCAATACAGTTGATCCAGTAGTGCCTTTTTCTTATCCTGAGCCTTCTCAGGTTCAATTAGATCATCTTTCCTCAGATCTGCCCATACATCGCTCAAGGAAGGCCCCCACGCAGTTATCCGTTAAATATCCGGTAGTCTTTACTGACTCTGACTCTGATGATGGTACAAACTCGGAGGAGCAATTCATTGATAAGGAGTTGTTTGATGTCACTGAGGAACAAACACTTCTCCCAATGCTCAAATCAAGGATTGGTGCTGTAGTTAAGCTGGTTGAAGATGTTAGGGTGAGCCTGTTAGGGAATGCCCTCTCTATCTCACCTCCTGGGTCCCTTTCTGAGGATGATGTAAGTGAAGGTCAAACCCCTGAAGGGTAGGGTTTCGAGCCCCTTACAATCGCCTTTCAGGCCATAGAAGGTGTTAGAGCTTTCAAGGTGCAAGATGTTACGTGCCTGACCCTTTCAATAGGCCTCTTAACCACTGCCGCTTCCAGCCATGGCGAACTTACTTCTTCAGCTCTCCCAACTGCTCATGTTTATGGGACTTCCCATATTCCTCGCTTCAGTAGCTCTCACATTGATCCCTTCTCCATGCTTCGCTTATTGTTAGTAAGCGAGGGGTATATTGGCCATTAGTACTAGTGGGAAGCCAAAACTTCCAGTACCTACGAACGAATCCGCATGATCTTCAACAACGGAGTTTTTGTAAGTGCTTCCTATGTTATTTTTTACATGTGTGTTTGACAACATCCTTAATTCTTACTTTTTCTTTCAGGCAGTAGATGAGCTAACTCTGGCCTTGGCTGATCAAAAGAAATAGGTTGCTGAGATATCTTGCTAAGAATGATGATGCTCTCAAGTCTTTCTCTGTTAGTGCCTCTAGAGTTAAGCAGTACGAGGAGAAGCTGAAGACCCACACTGCAACTGAGGTTGCTTTAAGGAAGACCATAACCAATATTCCAAATAAGGCTTCTACTATTGAAACAACTCTTAAAGAGCTCACCCTTCAGAATGCTAAGCTAGAGAAGAGTGTAACGAGGGTAGAGCTGTGAAGCGCTAAACTTGAATCTAAGGCCATCCTAGCAGAAACAGTGGCAGACAAACTCAAAGAGGAGATACAGATTGCCTAAAATACCCTTACCTTTACTCAGCAAGTCAGACTTGAGGCACAACAGACATTTGAGGAGGCTTGGATCCACTATGAGCACTTGGCGAATGACCTAGAGTAGTTATAAGTCAGTATGGAAGTGCTCTCCCGAGAGACTAGGTCAACCCTCGAAGTTCAAAATGTGTATCGTTACAAGAGGTCTCCAGCCTTTGACATTATTATGCTGAGAGAATTCAAGAGAGGGTTGGCCACTACTCGAGTATTTTTTTGGTGGCAAAGAGAGGTACACACTGGAGGCCCATCGGAAGTGGGACAAGACTATCAAGATGCATAAATAAGAGTCTCTAGAGGCCATAATGAATCAGAGGACCAGATGGAGAGCCTACTATAGATCTATCGGGAAGGATCCTCATTCTATGCACTTAGAACTTTCTTATAAGTCATCCCTGGTGCTTTCCGTACTGACGAAGAGAGCGGTGCCCTAACCAATGGAGTTGATGTTACCCCCTTGCCAGAAATAGACTATTCTCCCTTCACGGTCGACGACCAAGAATATCACATCACATGGCCATATTTTAGAGATCTGAGCAAAGACTACGGGGGTGATGACCTTCCTCCTGGTGGATCTGGACCTGTGGGTCCTTCTAGCACACCAGACGCTTAGGTTTATTTCCTTGCTTTTGTCAACGTAACTATAGCTTTGTAAACCTTGTCATATTTTTTGACATTAATAAGATCTTTTTCCTTTTTTGCTTGTTTCTGGATAAATTTTCATATATGTTGAACATTTTATGGCATGATTGGGATCACTTGGAGACTTCAGTTAGTTCGAGCGTCTAATAACCGAGCATTTTGGAGATGGTTATAACCGTTTGTTAATTTGAACTATGTATACTAGGTTTTACCAAGTTTACTATTTTGATTGCAACCAGGACCCTTTGATCATATATTTTTATCATGATCGTTGTTATAATTCGGCCTGAACTATGTGTAATGCCTTACACCGAGCTGATTGATTTGATCAAAGTTGTATTAACACAACGTGGTTGTAACCGTTTCTTGGTTGTTTGTTCGTTTTTTAGTCAGGCTTGGTTTGGATACACCGTCCTGAACCAAGTACCTTCAGCGTGGCCAGGACTAACTATATTAAGTCTATCGTCCTAACTTTGGCTGAGCAACTATGTGTGCTGAGGTTTATCTCAACCCCTTTTTAAGCCAGAGTCAGGTAAGCGGTTTATGTTGGCCTGGTCGGCGGTTTAACCTCTAACCAACTCGCAACCTTTATTTTTTATATCAAGTAGTATTCTCTTATAGACAATTTACATGATATCTAGTTTATAGACACTTGTCTTTTATCTGTCAACTAAGTCATAGTGACGTCTCCCAATAGTTTATTGATCAAGATTCATTGCAATGAGGTGGTTTATATCATGCTATCTTTACGAGAGCTTGTATTTTACTACCAACTGTTTCTGGCAAGGATATTTTATTCCCCATTCAACTCTCAGGGTATCCCATCCGGTTATTATGGCCTGAAGGAACCCTCACAGTGTTTCACTACACCCAATTATTTTGGGTGAGTATACATTGCCTTTGTGGCATGTGCTTTCAGCCCCCTCACCGTAGGGAAAAATTGATCAAAAACAAAGCAGAAGTGTAAAATAAGGGTTTGGTAAGTTTTAAAAATTTTCCTTTAATAAAGAACACCTTAACCCTTGATTAATTAATGTGTATAAAAAGTAATAAAAAGTAACGTACCCTTTTTTGTGACGATTGAACTAGCATTGAATTAAATCCGTAATATCTTTCAATTCAATCATGAACGTGAATCACCTAGGAGTGGCGGCTCCCTTTCTTAGAATTGTATACCTGAGGAGGAAACAAAAAAAAAAAAAGTCTTTTGTTAGTCACAATAATCCTCCTATAGAAAACTTAAGAACGTTTGGTCACTTGTGAATTATCAATATATTTGATTGAAACTCGCGTGAACTTTAATTCAATGTTGTACAAAACCTTTTGATGTTGTTATTTGTATATCTTATTGAATGTACACGTCATTGACAGGAAAGACAATCCCTTAAAAAGATTGCCAGATGGGCATCCGAGTTGGCAACTAGAAGACACCATCCAAGATATCACTAAAAGAACAAGAACCCGAGTACGCCTGAACACGGGTACTCGGTACATTATGTTCTGCTCGGGACAGTACAAGATGAAAGAATGTGTACAAGGTTATACTAAACAACCTAGAGGGGGGTGAATAGGTTGTCTTTCATTTTTAACAAATCTTTCGAGACTAGTGACAAAACCTTGATTAGCATACAAATTAACATTCAACATGATTGTTATGAGAAAACAATATATTCATGTATGCTCAAATCTCCACACTTAGTCTACAAAACATACAACAAGAATCAATGTATCATATGAACAAATATATTCAATGTAGATAAAATTCCATAAGTTGTACTTAGAGTATTACAATGTGATACTTTACAACTTGAATGAAATATCACAAGATACAAAGTTATCTAACATACACAAACAATATTGTATAAGGAAGTCAACTTACATAAAGAGTTCTATCTATAGTATTCGAATAACAAATACAAATACTAGAGAGTTAGGGATAGAGAAAAGTTGACACAAGATATAACGTGGTAAACCTCTGAAGAGGAAACATCCACGGACTAGCATCCACCGGCAAACAAAATCCACTAGTAGATATGGCAAGTACAATCTCTCAAGTGACCCCTTCACCTAGAAACTACCTTCCTATCCTACTCATGAAGATGTCGCCCTAATGCTCAACAATCCGAGGCTTCACACCTCTTGTCAAGACTTCATTGCTCACCATATCTGGATCCTCATGACCCAAGGCAAGACTTCTTGCTTAATTAAATCCTCACGACTCTAGTCAAGACTTTCTTGCTCACCTATCCGAGTTCTCCCAACTCTAGGCAAGACTTCTTGCTCGACTATCCGGATCCTCCCGACCCTAGCCAAGACTTCCTTGCTTGACAATCCAAGGCTTCACACCTCTTTCCAAGACTTCTTGCTCAACACCATAGGTCTGACACCTATTGTCAAGACTTCCTTTTCAAAAAGCATCTAAGTGATCATGAATGCAAAATGCAAACAAGCACGCAACATAGAATAAGATGATCAACAATTTTTATGGAAACTGTAATTAATCAATGAGCACACAAAGTATATTTTTCTAGTTTATAATCCAAAAATGACACCACACAAGATGATGCATGAGCATATGAAATGTATGGATTAGGTACACTCCATGAAGATCTAGACATAGACAATAAAGTTCACAAAACAAGATTGTCTAGATCTTATGCGTGAATAAAAATCTAGAGCATGCCAAATTTCCAAACACATACTTTAAACCTAGATTTTATTCATGTTACTAAAGCTTGAAATAAACATGTTCATGAAGTACATATTCAAGACTTTAGTACTAACACAAAAATGCTAGAAACACAAGATATAATCAATCAAATCTCTAGCAATCATTTAGAGCATATATTCACAAAATAGTCAATTATACTCAAATAAACTCTAAATATAAAATCAAATGTGCTAATCCTAGATCTATTAAGCAAATGAGTTCTATCACATGATAGGACTATTAATCATGAAAATAAAGTCAATCAAATCACAAATAGTCCTAGATAAGATGCTAGCACAATACAACTCATAATCATGTGAAAACATATGTTTGATTGAAACCTAACTCACAATCAAGTATCTAATTAAGTACAACTAGCATTTAATTGAAGATCTATCACTCAACAACATATGTTCAAGTCAAATACACATAAGTAGGAAGAAGACCCAAGGTATTTGAACATTAGAATCAAGGAAATCAAAAGATAAACAACGACCTTGACAATTTTGAGTGCAGTAACGAAAATGGTACGATCCACCAAAACGCTTGAAAAAATGACTTCAAGGTTACTTGGGTATGATAGAGGACTTCAATACGAACCTTCTTCAACTTGAATCACTCAAATCAGATTAGAAATGAGAGAGATATGGTGATTCAAAGTTGAGAGAAAACACCTAGAAATTTTCTGCACTACATTTTCTTCTTCCTTGAATTCAAATGAGAGAGAGAAGAGATATATAAAGGAGAGGGAAGAGATATATGTGAAAAGACCAAAGCTGCCCCTTCAAGATGCATCCCCGAGATGGCACGTGGGCATCTCGGGGCAGCAAGGTGTTGCAGCCGATATGGCCACGCACCATCTCGGGCTTGCACCAATGCATGGCCTTTGGTCATGGTGCAACTCCCTTGCGCTTCCCTCGCGTTCTTCGACCGTTCTCCGGCCTCCGAATTCGGAATTCGAATCCATTTGCGGATTACAATCCGTAACTCTCTCAAGGACATGGAAATATAAGATAATCAACCCATAAAATAAGAATTCAACTTGATATATGAAGATGAAGATAATGTATGAAACATGAGTTGAAAGTGTAGTATCTTTTGACTTAGAACTTGAAATCAATAGTATGAATAACCGAAATGACCGAAACTCAATCAAGACTGATTTAAGACTAAATCCAAGTTCAATATCCATGTTATACAAAACAAATACACATACAAACATAATTCACACTAGAATGAAAACTACATAGAGATAGTCTCCAATCATGCATTTTCCAAAACATGTTATTTTCATACCAATGCATGAGCATTCATCTTCAAGTGTGTGAATGTGTTATACATGGTGAACAACGATGCAGGGACACATATGAATGAATTGTATGTGTGTGCCTATAATGGTGCACAATGATGCAGGGACACAAATGTATGATATGTGTGTGTGCCTAAGCCTTGAATGTGAAAAGAAAGGTCTTAACATACCTTTGTAGAATCATGAAGCACTTTTCCCTTTGAAGACTTGAACTTGATTGAATAGTTGTCATTTCCTCTTTGAAGCTTGAATCATCAAGAATCCAAGACAACTAAACAATACAAAGGAAATGTTGTTTTGATATAGAATAATGCCAACAAAACTCACAGACCTAACAATCTCCCCCTTTGGCAAATTCAATGTCAAAACACCTATACAAAATACTAAAACACATTAAATGAAGATTGGTCACAAAATCACACCCTCACATTACAATAAGTTAGTTCCTTAAGACTAATCTTCAACACGTCTTGAACTTCTTCTTTATCTTCTCTTGTAGCCACCTAAGAGAAAAACACATATGGCAATATACAATTATGGCAAGAATTAAACATTTAAATCCAAAATGAATCATGTATCTCCCCCTTAATACATGCTATCTCAAAGATATTCTTATATCCAAAAATGAATCATGTATCTCCCCATTAACCAAATGAAATCACAATATTACATGCCATAAGAAGTTCAATACTTGACAAATATTCAAAGAAGATATGCAAAAACAATATCATATTTCTCCCCCTTTTTGACATAAAATTATTCCAAATAAAAAAATGATATATTGAGATCAAATAATGAAACAATTGGTGATCTCACATAATGTTTGGAGATGGATGTCTTACTTGAAGAATTGATTTATTTCAATCATCTAGCTCCCATATCTTCTCCCTTGATTCTAGTTTGCTTTACCATGTTAACCTATCAAAGGTTATTCAAATCTATACACCACAACAAACTCATCAAGGTATAGTGAATCACAAATGCATAAATTTTGCTCTTAAGCATATAGGTCATTTCTACCAAGTTCAACAATTGCATAAACAATCATATTAACCCCAAATATGAAGGAATTGGTATCAACGGCAATCATATCAACCTCAAACAAGAAAAAATTTGATTACAACCACAACTACTATCATTCAAAGTAAGGAGGAGTTTTCTGCAATTACAATCAATTAAATTGATTAAAACAACAATTACTATCACCCTATGCAAGGAGGAATTTTCTCCAACTATAACCAATTGGATTGATTACAACAACAATTACTATCGACCCCAAACAAAGAGGAATTCACTGTAACTAGAATCAATAGAATTAATTACAATTACAATTACTATCGACTCCAAAACAAAGAAGAATTCATTGCAACTATTCTCATTTTAATTTCAAGAATGAGGGAATTGATTGCAATCTCAACTACTATACAACCTCAAATAAGGAGAAGTTGATTGCAAATACAATCATACAATTATTACAAAAATGTTTCATGCATTATTTGTGATCAACAATACAAAGGCATATAACAATACAAAGAATCATCATGCAAATCAAGAAATATGAAATAGCATCTACAAGATTCCTTATATCAACCAAAGAATATGCCAACATATATCAACTTGAAACATGTGAACAAATCATAAAAGAGAACAAAGTCTAGCATACTATGCTCCCCCTTGATAAGTGCTCTATCTAAGATCAATATAGAATAATGTTCACAATAAATCCACACAATCACACATTCAAGCAATTTTAAAGAAATCCAACATAATAAGCTCCACAAACTATAAGAGATACATCAAGATTTTTAATCTCTCTCATAATTCTTCTAAAAATTGCTAGAATATCAAAATACTCTATAAGCAAAAAGTGTGTGTGTGAATTTTGCTTCAAGCATATTTAAAAGGAGTTATTGTGATATCAACATGCAGACTATTTCAACACCTATCCATCTAAAGCTTTTCCAATCAAGGTCAAACCGATTATCATCCGGATTTTTTGCTTTAAAGAGAATAGGTTTCAACATATGAGCGTGTGTGTGCATGTGGCTCGTCATTCCATTTCGGTTTTTCAATCCGAACAATCACAATTTTCAACTATACTCCATTTTAAGCCTTCCTCCATTTCTTTTTAGGCTTTGAATCAAAGAATTTTCTTTTATTGATTCTTTTTCAACACTTCTTTGATTTTGCATACATAAACATAAATTCTTCATGACTGCTTTCACTCATCACAATGGTGTAGCCCTTTCCTACATTGGGCGGCTTCACAACCAAAGTGTGTAGCCATTTCCATGAAGGTGCTCATTGAGTTCTATGTAGTTGCCAAAGCAAAATGGATACTAACCATTGGTCATCTATCATGTACTAAGCAATAAACTTTTAGATGCATCCATAATCTACACATTTTCAAACTCAACTACTCAAACTTAAACATATAAGAGAAGCAAAGTGTAATTTTTGAAAATCAAGTTTTTATGGCTCATAAGCACATGATCTAAGAGTAATAAGTAAAGACTTATTCAAGATCATTACTTCTCTAATGAGTAGCCTTCAAAGAATATGAAGCTCATATTTTCAAAAGTATGCCACTCATCATTCAAGCAAGCATTTCAAGCATCATGAGTAAGATCTTTATGAACACATCACAAAAAGATCTTTAGATAGCAAATGTCAATAAGGACCATATGAATACTATGCTATTTCTCTAATATGACATGCTATATAATGCAATGCAAGCATAGAAATGACTTTCTCCAAAAGTCTTAACAAGATAATCACCAAATAGATTTCATAAGAGTAACTTCTCAAAAGTTAATCAATGGATTTTGACTATCAAAACAAAGTTAAGTGAGACAGCTAAGTTTGTGTCTAAACGTGGAGTATTCCAAGCTAGTTAGCTAGAATTCTAAACACACATGACACTTAGCCTTAAAGCTAACTCACATGTGCTACTTACACTAGAGGTAAGAGCACTCACCCTTGAACCATTTGTTCTTGGGTGAAATTTCACACAAAAATCATGATCATTTCTCATGGCAAAAATATATCTAGAAGATAAATCATCAACTATCTTCTCTATAAAGATATTACTCATGTAAAACAAATCATTATTGCCATCAACAAAGATATTATCAAGACTATACATATGATCATGTGAAACACTCATTTTCACCCAAATCTTCTCAACTATTTTCTTCACATGATTATCATTATCACACACAAAATTCAAAGTGTTATCATGCAAGAAACATTCATAGAAGATTTTCATATCTCATTAGCATGCATCACATTCCCTAGTTTGCATCATCTAATATACTCACGACAATATATTAAAATTAGTAAACCATAATAAATTTTGAGATGTTACTATTTAGGTTAGAGTGTACCGATGGTGAAGACTCTTTAATATCCTTGATTTTGCACTTGACCATGGAAGACATGGCCTTTGAAGTCCTCTTGTTCCTTAGTGACTTGCCTTTAGTTGTAGGAGACTCAACTTGCTCATCTACAATACTTAAGTCACTTGAATCTCCATGAAGATTACCAAAACTCTTTGGCCTTCATGATTGCCAACTCCTCTTCCTTGCCTTTGATCATTACTTTTAAGAAACAAAAGTAAATTATTAGCAAAATCATATGTTAACATATCTACCATACGAGCTTCTTCAACCATCTTCTTTTCTAGACATTTGATCACTTCATTCTTAACTTCAACTTCCTTTAACGCTTCATCTCTTTCCTTGCAAAGAGTTTGAACTCTTGCCATCAAGTAGAAGTTGGTAGTCTTTGACATGCAATTCTCTTCATTGAGTTGCAAAGACAAGTAATCATGTCTAGGTCAATCATCCTCCGGAAAATGCTTCTTCATCTTTGCTTTTGTCACTAACTTTCTTTTCAAGCTTATGAACAAAATTGTTAGTAGACAATCGAAATATAAAACAAGGAGAACCTTTTTCACAACCAACGAAGGAGGACAACCGAAAATAAACAATTGTAGACTAAAGGTTGATATCCATGATTAGTAAATAACCCTTTAGATCCAGAATCACACTAACTACTTTAAGTGACCCGCTCTGATACCAATTGAAAGAATGTATACAAGGTTATACTAAACAACCTAGAGGGGGTGAATAGGTTGTCTCACATTTTTAACAAATCTTTCGAGACTAGTGACAAAACCTTGATTAGCATAAAAATTAACATTCAACATAATTGTTATGAGAAAACAATATATTCATGTATGCTCAAATCTCCACACTTAGTCTACAAAACATACAACAAGAATCAATGTATCATATGAACAAATATATTCAATGTAGATAAAATTCCATAACTTGTACTTAGAGTATTACAATGTGATACTTTACAACTTGAATGAAATATCACAAGATACAAAGTTATCTAACATACACAAACAATATTGTATAAGGAAGTCAACTTACATAAAGAGTTCAATCCATAGTATTCGAATAACAAATACAAATACTAGAGAGTTAGGGATAGAGAAAAGTTGACACAAGATATAACGTGGTAAACCTCCGAAGAGGAAACATCCACAGACTAGCAGCCACCGGCAAACAAAATCCACTAGTAGCTAAGACAAGTACAATCTCTCAAGTGACCCCTTCACCTAGAAACTACCCTCCTATCCTACTCATGAAGATGTCTCCCTAATGCTCAACAATCCGAGGCTTCACATCTCTTGTCAAGACTTCCTTGCTCACCATATCCGGATCCTCAGGACCCAAGGCAAGACTTCTTGCTCAACTAAGTCCTCATGACTCTAGTCAAGACTTCCTTGCTCACCTATCCGAGTTCTCCCAACTCTAGGCAAGACTTCTTGCTCGACTATCCGGATCCTCCCGACCCTAGCCATGACTGCCTTGCTTGACAATCCAAGGCTTCACACCTCTTGCCAAGACTTCTTGCTCAACACCATAGGTCTGACACCTATTGTCAAGACTTCCTTCTCATAAGGCATCTAAGTGATCATGAATGCAAAACGCTAACAAGCACGCAACATAGTATAAGATGATCAACAAATTCTATGGAAACTAGAATTAATCAATGAGCACACAAAGTATATTTTTCTAGTTTATAATCCAAAAATGACACCACACAAGATGATGCATGAGCATATGAAATGTATGGATTAGGTACACTCCATAAAGATCTAGTCATAGACAATAAAGTTCACAAAACAAGATTGTCTAGATCTTATGCATGAATAAAAATCTAGAGCATGCCAAATTTCCAAACACATACTTTAAACCTAGATTTTATTCATGTTACTAAAGCTTGAAATAAACATGTTTATGAAGTACATATTCAAGACTTTAGTACTAACAAAAAAATGCTAGAAACACAAGATATGATCAATCATATCTCTAGCAATCATTTAGAGCATATATTCACAAAATAGTCAATTAAACTCTAATAAACTCTAAATATAAAATCAAATGTGCTAATCCTAGATCTATTCAAAAAATGAGTTCTAGCACGTGATAGGACTATTAATCAAGAAAATAAGGTCAATCAAAGCACAAATAGACCTAGATAAGATGCTAGCACAATACAACTCACAATCATGTGAAAACATAGGTTTGATT
Source organism: Dipteronia dyeriana (assembly GCA_032871835.1). Lineage (NCBI taxonomy): Eukaryota > Viridiplantae > Streptophyta > Magnoliopsida > Sapindales > Sapindaceae > Dipteronia > Dipteronia dyeriana. The sequence continues at coordinate 69,855,009 of CM065299.1, read as the reverse complement.
GAAACCTAACTCACAATCAAATATCTAATTAAGCACAATTAGCATTTAATTGAAGATCTATCACTCTTCTACATATTTTCAAGTCAAATACACACAAGTAGGAAGAAGACCCAAGGTATTTGAACATTAGAATCAAGGAAATCAAAAGAAAAACAACTACCTTGACAATTTTGAGTGCAGTCACGAAAATGGTGCGATCCACCAAAAAACTTGAACAAATGACTTCAATATTACTAGGAGATGATAGAGGACTTTAATATGAACCTTCTCCAACTTGAATCACTCAAATCGGATAAGAAATGAGAGATATATGGTGATTCAAAGTTGAGAGAAAAAACCTGGAAATTTTCTGCACTACATTTTCTTCTTCCTTGAATTCAAATGAGAGAGAGAAGAGATATATAAAGGAGAGGGAAGAGATATATGTGAAAATACCAAAGCTGCCCCTTCAAGATGCTTCCCTGATATGGTGCGTGGGCATCTCGGGGCAGCAAGGTGTTGCGGCCGAGATGGCCACGCACCATGTCGGGCTTGCACCAATGCATGGCCTTTGGCCATGGTGACCCTCCCTTGCGCTTCCCTCTCGTTCTTTGATCGTTCGCCGGCCTCCAAACTCGGAATTCGAATCCGTTTATAGATTACAAACCGTAACTCTCTCACGGACATGGAAATATAAGATACTCGACCCAGAAAATAAGAATTTGACTCGATATACGAAGATGAAGACAATTTATGAAACATGAGTTGAAAGTGTAGTATCTTTTGACTTAGAACTTGAAATCAATAGTACGAGTAACCGAAATGGCCGGAACTCAATCAAGAATGATTTAAGAATGAATCCAAGTTCAATATCCATGTTATACAAAACATATACACACACAAACACAATTCACACTAAAATGCAAACTACATAGAGATAGTCTCCAATCAAGCATTTTCCAAAACATGTTATTTTCATACCAATGCATAAGCATTCATCTTCAAGTGTGTGAATGTGTTATACATGGTGCACAACGATGTAGAGACACAAATGTATGATATGTGTGTGTGTGCTTAAGCCTTGAAAGAGAAAAGGAAAGGTCTTAATATGCATTTGTAGAATCATGAAGCACTTTTCCCTTTGAAGACTTGAACTTGCTTGAATAGTTGTCATTTCCTCTTTGAAGCTTGAATCATCATAAATCCTAGACAACTAAACAATACAAAGGAAATGTTGTTTTGATATAGAATAATGCCAATAAAACTCACAGACCTAACACAAGAAACCTGAGTAAAGAGGTTATGTAGTAGACTCGGGAATCATGCTCCAATATGCAAAACATCTGTGTCAAAAAAATTATCTAGAAGAATAAAACACCAAACAAGAAACAAATCCCAAATCAGGCAACAACTCTGCTATTCTAGAAGACTACACGACGATAAGAAAATAAGTCCTAAATGGACTAAGCCATCAGAATCCCATTAAGATTCAAACTCGATCTTCATAAGATCTACGAAACAGGAAAAAAGATAAAGACAACTTCAACAAGCAACCAGTCTTAATCAAATTACAATTTCTTTTCCTTACTTGTACAATAAGGATTATGGTTTTATGTACATATAAATAGGCCTATAATCTCATTGTAAAAGAAGAGAATAGATAGAGTGAAAGACATAGACAGACGCAAGAGATAGGCAAGAGAGATCGAGTGATGTAATCAATTATTCTATAGTGGATTTGGCTCGGTTGTGCATTCAACCACCCGTGGATGTTTCTCCGATCATTGGAGTTTTACCATGTAAACTCGTGCCATAATAACTTCAATTGCATTCTCTTTCTCTTTCTCTTTTGATAGGTCATAACAAAACCTAACATTGTTGACTTTCTCATCCATCGAGAAATTGACGTTAACAATTGGTGCTAGAAGGAGGGCGCTTGAACCACCGATCTGTTTAAGCAATGGTTGGTAGTGAAAGCAAAGAAAATTCCAGGGATATCTGAAAATCTCTAGATAATGGCTATATAGGCGAGAATACTCAGGATCCCACCACAAACACTGAGAACCAACCGATATCCCTAGTTGGCATTCAGCAAGTCCCTCCCACTAGCGTGGATATAGAACGCCATTTTCATGATGCATTGCAATAGTTGCTAATGGATGCGGCGCAAGAAGAAATAGACCTATTGATCTTAGGAGAGGCGTACCCACCAAATCCTCCATCACCTTCTAGGCTTCGATCGGTTGTAGTTGGGTCGGAACCAAATGCACCAATAGCCATTAGGAACTCAGATCCAATCAACCAGACTGAGGATATGACATGTAACCAGGACAAGGATTGTGAAATGCCCACAGAGAAACAGCCATACTAAGGGCAAAGCCACGATCAGACGGGCCATGGTAGACACCTTAAATATGACCGGTATAGAGATCGATCATCGTCATCAGAGGATAGCGAACGATACCATCGTAAACATCACCGTGGGACCATACGCTTACAAGGTTTGGCTTGTGAGACTCGGGGACAAAATAAAGAGGAGCAAGAAACAGGTTTGACAATCAACTGACAGCATAACCATCACGGAGAGCCGGTGGGTGACAGAGATGTCGTGATTTAGATTCTGACCCGAGAAGTCGAGAAAAATAGGTGTCAAATGGATGCATTGATTAGGCGATACATATATAATGAGCTGTCTGATGATTATTTTGATAGCTCCTTTTCCAGAAACATCCTGCGAACTCCTTTCCCGGAAAGATTCAGGATGCCACACGTGGAACAGTTTAAAAGGATATAGATCCTAAAGAACATGTCAGACGATATAAGAATGCCATGACCCAGTATGCCCACAACGATCCTTTATTGTGACTTAACTTCCCACAAACCCTCAGGGATACTTGTTCAAGATGGTTCAGGAGATTGCCTCCGGTAAGTACTAGGAGTTTTAGTGAGTTGAGCAAAAGCTTCTCAAGATAATTTATAGGGAATATGCATAGGAAAAAATCGATAGCTTACCTTTTTCAACTGAAGCAAGGGTAAGACGAGTCGTTAAAGAAGTACCTAGGAAGATTCGGCTAGGCAGTCTCAGAAATTGGCAGCACAATTGACGAAGCAATAATCGCTGCATTCATAAATAATTTGCAAAATGGATAGATGTCTTTTGACCTAAGAAGGGCTCGTCTAACTAGATACGCATATATGATGGATATGACATGTGGATATGCTGTGGCAGCAGAAGAAGAAGAGTTGGCAACAGGAGGCAGTTACATGCATGGGGGGAGACCCGGAACAAAAGGATGCCGAGTCAAAGTCATAAAACCAAAAAGGGAAATAAAAATGAAAATAGCAAAGAAATAAGCAAAGACGGGAGAAGTGGACGTAATAATGACAAAACCAGGGAAAAATTTCAAGGAAAATATACGAACTGCACCCCTCTTTGGAAAAGACAGAAAGAGATCCTGGCAATACTAGAAAAAAAGAATCTGGTGAAGGAGCCACGTCGACAAGCCCTATTTGCTCGGCAAGACACAACAAAATATTATAGGTTCCATATGGAAACCAGACACGAGACCCCCAAATGTTACCAGCTCAAAGACTATATAGAGACCCTCATTCAGGAAAGGTAATTGCATGACATAATCCTGAAGTAAGATGAGAGGTCAAAAATTCAAAAAGAGACCAAGACGGAAGATCATAATTCTGGTCGGAACAAAAAGGCCAATCCCGAGGTGAATGAAGTGATACAGACTATCTTCGGTGGACCATCAACTAGGATAAGTTACCGAGAGAGGACTTAGGAAATTCGACAAGCGATAGAGGCAAGATAGAATTTTGACGTTAACTCCATCGAGCCCGATCTGAAGAGAATAAATGAAGGATGAGACCCAATAATATTCACTGAAGCTGACTCACATGGGGTCGACATCTGGCCAAACGACGCTCTCGTTATTAGTGCTCGGATTGGCCGTAGAGAAGTCAGGAGAATTTTAGTGGATAATGGTAGCTTGGTAGACATCCTCAATGTGGCTGTTTATGATTAGCTCAGATTGGATCGAAAGGACTTGATACCTTTCCATACCCCACTAAGAGGATTCAGGGGAGTCGAGGTTAGGTCTCTTGGAATTGTGAAGCTACCAGTGAAGATCGGAGTAGCTCCTTGCCAGAAAACAGTGTTACTTGACTTTGTGGTGGTAGATCTAGACAGCTGGCCTTATAATGCGTTACTAAGTCGGCCATTCATGAACAAAACAAAGACGGTAACAACTACCTACGCTCTGATGATCAAGTTCCCAACTGAATGGGAGGTAGGAACAATCAAAAGGTCACATAAGATGGCCAGAAGAGCTAATCTCTCGGTTTAAAAAGACAAAGATAATAGTGAACACCAAGTATGGACCTTAACACAACCAGATCAGACCAAGCAAGAAGAACCACTATTGTTCGAGTTCAATCCAAGGGAAGAACCAGAGACACCAAAGAGTGAACCAATAGAGGAGGTGGTCTTAAAGGAAGATGAACCAGATAAGAAGGTCAAAATTGGGGCCGACTTAGAAGAAAAGGTCAAGGTTGATCTTAATGATTTTCTTAGAGAATACAAAGATGTGTTTGCATGGAGTCATGAAGACATGGTGGGGATAGTTGCACGAGTAATATCATATCATTTGGCGGTGAATCCAAATGTGAAACTTGTAATACAAAAAAAAATCCTTTAACCTCGAGAGAAGTCGGACAATCAAGCAGAAGGTGGAGAAGTTACTCGATATGGGGTCGATCAGAGAAATCAACTACCCTCAGTTGGTAGCAAATATGGTTTTCGGTGGGTAGCAAATGTGGTTTTGGTCCAAAATAAGAATGGTCAATGGAGAATGTGCATGGACTTTACGGATCTGAACAAGGCATGCCTAAAAGACAATTTTCCACTTCCGAGAATAGACCAACTAGTCGATGCTACATCAGGTCATGAATTACTCAGTCTCATGGATGCTTACTCAGGATACAATCAAATTCGGATGAACAAAGCTGATGAAGAAAAAGCAGCATTCACTATCAATTAAGGCATGTACTGTTATACAGTAATGCCCTTTGGGCTAAAAAATGTTGGGGCAACATATCAAAGATTGTTCAGTAGGATCTTCGCTCGTCAAATAGAAAGAAACATGGAAGTTTACATAGACGACATGTTAACCAAAAGTATCTCGGCAGACGAACATGCTTCGGACCTGCGCGAAACATTCGATATCCTAAAAAGGTATCAAATGAAGTTAAATCTGAATTAATGCTTATTTGGGGTTCCTTCAGAAAGGTTCCTTGGTTTCCAAGTTCACCAGAGGGGAATCGAAGTGAATCCTGAGAAGATACAAGCCTTTCAAAAAATGACTTCACCAAGGACGTTAAAAGAGGTACAACGCCTGATATAATGCTTAGCCTCCTTAGATAGGTTTATCTTGAAGGCCACAGATAGATGTGCTCTTTTTTTCAAACTGATTAAAAAGGGGAAAGGACTTGAATGGAATGAAGAGTGTGAACAGGCATTCCTGAGGATCAAAGAATACTTAGGTTAGGCTCTCATCCTCTCAAAACCTAAAATGGGAGAAATACTCCACCTATATTTGTCCCTTATAGAGTTTGCAATAAGCTCGGTTCTGGCCAAGACAAAAGACAGGATATAGAGGCCAGTGTACTATACCAGCAAGACACTTTTTCCAACTGAAACCAGGTATTCACAGATAAAAAATGGCTCTAGCATTCGTTTCAGCAGCAAGGAAGCTAATGTCGTACTTTCAGGCACGCACAATCCAGGTTTTCACCGACTGGCCGCTTAAGCAAATCCTACAGAAGCTAGAAATTTTAGGGAGATTAACTAAATGGGTGATCGAGCTAAATGAATTTGATATTCAGTACATGCCCATGACATCACTCAAAGACCAAGAAATTGCCGATTTTGTAGCAGAATTCACAGAGCCAAATCTGGAAGTAAAAATAATGTTGGGCAAGAGTTTCTTATGGAAATTATATGTCGATGGTTCTTCGAACACTTATGGCAGTGGGGAAGGGATCGTGAAATACACCCCAGAAGGAGATGATGTTGAATGTGCCATGAGATTCGATTACAAAGCAATAAATAACCAAGCCGAATATGAGGCATTGCTAGCAGGGTTTAGAGTTTGCATAGCTCTCGGAGTAGATGAAGTTGAGATATTCAGTGACTCACAGGTAGTCGTCAACTAAGTCTTAGACGAGTATCAGGACAGAGATGAAGGTATGATGGCTTATTTAGGCATTGTAAAACAACTCATCCAAAAATTCAAGGAATTCAGGATTGTCCAGATCCCAAGAGAAGAAAATTAAAAGGCAGACGCTTTGTCCAAACTAGCATCAACAACAACCATAATAAGGCCAACAAATATTCCGATCGCACATCTTCTCAAACCAAGTATAGATGAGGCAAAAAACTTTAAAGTCTCAGAAATCCGAACACCATTAGGCGGTTGGATGACTTAGCTAAAAAGATATCTAGAATAAGATATACTCCTAGAAGATCTCTTAGAAAAAAATGCATCAGGTACCGGTCAACAACATACACACTGATTGGAGGAGAACTGTACAGAAAAGGGTTGTCCTGAACACTTCAAAGATGTGTATCAGAGGAAGATGGATACCGGATACTACAGGAAGTCCACAGCGGAGTATGCGGAAACCATATTGGGGGCAGAAGTTTGGCACACAAGGTACTCTGACAAGGTTTTTATTGGCCTTCTTTGTTCTCGGATGCACATCGATGGTCAAAAAATTGTAATGCTTACCAAGGATTGCCAATGATATTCGGTAGCCCTCTAAAAAACTTAGAAGCCTTACATCCCCATGGCCATTCTCCATGTGGGGACTAGACTTAATTGGTCTAATGCCAACAGGAGTAGGGGAGTGGAGCTAAGCATGCAATTGTGGCCATTGATTTTTTCACGAAGTGGGTAGAAGCTGAAGCGTTAGTACATATTACGGAAGCAAATACCACAAATTGTGTGAAGAAAAATATACTCTACAGATTTGGAGTCCCAAATACTATTATTACTAACAACTGCACCCAGTTCGATAATAAAAAATTCAGGCAGCTGTGCAATGAGTACCAAATTGCAAATTATTATGCCACATCTGCCTACCCTCAAACAAATGGACAAGCTGAAGCGGTAAACAAAATCATCAAGCACACACTCAAAGCAAAGTAAGATGCCAAGAAGGGCAGTTGGGTTGAAAAACTTCCTGAAGTATTATGGGTGTATCGGACGACAGCAAGAACTTCTATTAGAGAAACACCGTTTTCTTTGGCATTCGGAATAGAGGTTGTCATCCCGGTAGAAACATCGTATATGTCGCCTAGAGTCATGCAATATGATGAAGACCAAAATGTCGATATGTTGCTACAAAACTTAGATGAGTTGGAAGAAAAAAAAGGAAAAATCGCAAGTACGAAATGTGGCATATTAGTAAAGAGTGACCGGACACTATAATTCCTATGTTCGGATTAGGAAGTTCCAGTTAGGAGACATGGTCCTCAAGAAAGTTTTGTTGAACACACAGAACAATGTTACGGGCTCGTTGGCTGACAAATGGGAAGGCCCATACAAGATTGAAGGAACAGTTGGTCATGGAACATATTGGATTGCCCCGACCAGATGAAGGGGTCTTTGTTGGGATTATGCTCGATAGCAAGAGTGTAATAATGTATTGGACAATCTTTTCATATTAATAAAGTGATTTCTAGTTTAACAAATCTTATAGCATTCATAATTTAATAATTATAGTTGTCAAAAGTAAATAATCATAAGGTCAAAAGACTATGAGAAAAGAAGAATTGTTCATACATCTAGATATGTATGAGGTAGACACAATTCTTTAGTTAGTTGTGAATAATATTCACAACTTAAGATAAAAGGTTGGGCGCATTTATCTTGTCAAAGTTGTAGATTCTTTTGCTAGCATTTGAGTGGGATCAAATGTGTTATGATGAGTTTAAAATCATCAAATTGTGGTATCTTTGGGCAAAAGAATCTAGTGCACTAGGTGCGTTGAATAGGATCATCAAGAAATTCTTTATCTAGAACCGTCAATGGATAAAAGTTTTCATTTGAAGACAATCGGAGAGTCTATCTTAATCCTGAGATAAATGATGGACTTATGGTTGCAAGTGTTATCATTTGAGCTATCAATGAGTACGATTATATAGCATAGTCTATCCTTCATAGTTTAGTGGTATTCATTTGTTAATCGATAGAGGACTTCAATTATAGATATGGACATCATTACTCCATTTACTTAATGAGAGTAGAATACTATCATATGGATGTTTTGAGGTATTGGATATTAAATCTTACAGTTAAGTTTTCAATAGTGTCTATTGAAACATGGCTACTGGTCAAGTCAAAATATCCAGGTTCAAAATGTGGTCATATGAGTAAATATGGTAACTTGGAGAGCTATAGGCAGTCTATGAGCTCTTGGCAATTACTGGCATTCTTCACGAGGATACACTTTCTCCAATAAGGTTGTCTAGGGTATGAATGAGTAATATCAACTTATTCTATCTTTATTTAAGAGTTCAATTTTAGTTCTTTAGTCGAATTAACAAAAATTAAATAGATCGGACCTAAGTGATCTATTTAATAAGAGTTACACACTCAAGCAATCAACACATGCTCTCCAAGCTATCACTCTTACTCTACCCTTGAACCTAGTGATCTAATAAACCGATTTCCTATCCAAGACCTCCTGTCTCTAGGAAGATTCCTTGCTCACCTATCCGGATCCTCCCGACCCTAGGCAAGACTTCTTCCTCAACTATCCCGACTCTAGTCAAGACTTCCTTCCTCAACAATCCGAGGTCTCACACCTCTTGTAGAGACTTCCACTTGCTTAGCTATCCAAGTCCTCCCGACTCTAGCTAAGACTTCCAATTTCTCAAATCAAAGAATCACTCTAAGATATGAGACTTTTTACCTATTCACAAGGCATCTAAGTGATCATGAATGCAAAACACAAATAAGCACGCAACATAGAAAATGATGATCAACAAATTCTATAGACGTGCAACTAGATAGCTAGATTATGCTTTCAAAGAACAATCACAAATGTATCAAGGCAACCTAAGCATGTTATCAACTAAGAACCAAATCAGTGAAAAGAATAGACCAATTGATGTAGACCTAGTTCTTAGAAAATGAAATTAAATCTAGAAATAGTCAATCAAGCATAAGAACAAAAGATTTCTAGAAACAATTTCATGTTTATCAAGTTTAGCACAAATCAATCAACTTATCACAAATCTAGGTAAACTTGAAAATCAAAACAACAAACCAGAAAATGATATCAAAATCATCTTAGTCATGCTTCTTAAACAAAAGGCATCAGTCAATAAGAAGATCTAAGAAGAAGATGATTTTACCAACAAGGATGAAAATCATGAACTGAAGATCTGATCACAACGAACGATATAGACATCATTCGATTCTGAAAATGCTTGGGGTTTGTATAAATATTCATGATACTCGAAATCGGTTTTTGAATCAAGTGATTCGGAGTTGAAATGAAGAATTTATCACAAAAGCAAAAATCAAAATGTTGAGAGAAAAATTCTACAATTGTTCTTTAAATTCGTTTTTCTTAACTTGTTAATGAATGAGAGGGAAGAAGAGGTTTTAAAGAGAGAATAACCAAATGACCAAACCCAGAGCACCTTTGGGGCCGAGATGGCCACGCGCCATCTCGGGATGAGCAAGGTGATGGCTTGAGCCATCACACAACTTCCCTTGCTCTCCTCTCGCGTTCTTCGACCGTTCTTTGGCCTCCGAACTCTGAATTCAAATCATTTTTAAGATTACAAACCGGGATTCCCTCACGGACATGGAAATATAAGATACTCAACCCAAAAAATAAGAATTCGACTCAATATATGAATACGAAGACAATGTATGTAACAAGAGTTGAAAGTGTAGTATCTTTTGACTTTGAACTCGAAATCAATAGTATGGGTAACCGAAATGACCGGAACTCAATCAAGAATGATTTAAGACTAAATTCAAGTTCAATATCCATGTTATACAAATATATAAACATACAAACACATTTCACACAAGAATACAGACTACATAGAGATAGTCTCCAATCATGCATTTGTCCAAAACATGTTACTTTCATACCAATCCATGAGCATTCAACTTCAAGTGTGTGAATGTGTTATACCAATTGATGTGCTACGATGCAGGGACACAAATGTATGAATTGTGTGTGTGTGCGCATTTAATGATGCACAACTAAGCAGGGACACATATGAATGAATTGTGTGTGCGTGCGCATTTAATGATGCACAATTAAGCAGAGACACATATGAATGAATTGTGTGTGTGCGCGCCTACGCCTTACAAAGGGAGGAAGAATCTTGATACCTTAGCATCCAAGTAGGCATATATCCTCTTGAAGACGAACTTTTCATGTGAAGTCGCTTTCCATCCTTGAAGATCGATCTAATCACGAACCACCTAAGCAACTAAGCAATACATACAAAGAGCATTTTGTTATGGAATCAAGCCAACACAAATCTAAAACCTAACAATCTCCCCCTTTGGCTATTCCATGACAAAACCTCAACCTCACCATACAATGATCACTCATAGTTGATTACATTCTCACATCCTCACATTACAATGAGAACCCTAAACTAACACATCTTCAAGTCTTCATGAGTCTTCAAGATTCTCCTCTTTAATCATCAAGGCACCTGTGAGACAAGCAATACCAAACAAATAGGAGATCCTCTACAAAGAAGATTGGTGAGATATATCCACAAAAATAAAACAAGAAATCATTTATAGCATGTCCAGGTTTCATCCTAAGATTCATGAAAGCAGTCACTACCTCTCTCTCAGTCGTCCTGGACTTCATAGCAAACATCTCTTCCAGAGACATCATTGATACTCGTCTCTTTACTCCTCAGTAGATTCATTAGTATAAGTAGGTGATTTAGGAATAAACAGAACGAACTTATTGTTTTTCAACTTGCAACAACAACCCAATATTCCTTTTCCATGTGACATAATTATCATCAGTTTAAGTATTATCATTTAGGATGTTTGATTAGGGATGGGGTACAAAAGTTATATAAGTAAACAATCATTATAAAGCACTTTCGAATATTTATCTTGAGTTAAATAAAATAATTCAATCATAAAATTCAACGGTGATCCAACACCAATAAATGTCACGCCTCTTTTAGGAGTTTGTACCACTCATAAGTTGGATTAGGTCCCACCTAATTGTTAACAGAACAACCAGCGTTTTCAATTTTAGCCTTGCAATTTTATTAACAAGAACTCTTGGGAGGATATTAATAAATTCACATTGAATGTGTTACAAAGATATCGACCTTCAATATATTCCCTCACGAATATCCCTTCTTTGGGAGTATATATCGTTTGGGTTAATTGTCTAGTCTATCCTTTTAAGGAAGTATCTTACTAAATTCCATTCATGAATACCCATTGGGGGTTATTACACGAAACATAAAGATCAACTAAACTTGGAGGCCGTAGGTGTTCCAAAACATCTTCTCCCACTCAATTATTTAAGGCATGTGATCGAATTTCATAGAATGATTTACCAAGTTATCTAGATATCAATTAGATACCTAAACCATTAGATGCATGTTCAGACCAAAAGAGATATATGAGTGGCATTCCTATTCTATATGACATGTTATCAAACAATGACAAACATTACAATATTTACGAAATTATAAATAGCTACAATTTTGGTTCATTCTAGAAAAACTAGTAAATTACAAATTTTAGAATACAAAAACTCCTTGGCAAACATATCTTCATACGTCCATCTTTAGCTCACCCATTGGCTGCCTTCCATAGGCATGCACACTCCACAACCCCATAAAGGGCTGCCATGTGCAGCCCGTGGCTTCTATAGGGCTGTCGTGCACAGCCCATGCCACAACAATCGTGGTCGCATTCTCATTCGCACACACGTTTGTTGCTATGACTCGCACGGTCCCAAACTTTTTCCGGTTGCTTCCAATTCTTCAAACCTTCGAGTATTCGATACTTGAATGTATTACAGAAGAATTTTAAATAATAAAATACTGCAGTTTTTTTAATAAAACTACTGCAGTATTTTTAATACAATATAGTACAGTTTTTTTTAATACAGTATTTTTTACAGTATTTTTTGCAGTATTTTTATTACAGTAGCAAAATAAATAAAAAACTTAGCAACTAAAAAGATGGAAATTGTGGCGATGATAGGTCACCCTTCTTGTTACAATCACAAAATAAAAATACATAGAAATTCTAGGACCATAATTGAGCAATAACAATCCACATATAAAACATATATATATATATATATATATATATATATATATCCATACATTCCAACGTAAATATATATGTGAATACCTAGAGTGTCATCTCTTTCTAAAACATGTTGTCGTATGTAAATTTTACCAAGCATACACGTCATTGACAGGAAGGAAAAAATAGCCAGGTGGACACCCAAATGTGCATTCGAGAAATATCCTATAAGGCATCATTAAAGAGAAGAAAGCCCGAGTAAGCATATATTGAATAAAACCTACTCGGGATCAGTTAACAGCACTCGGGACTGGTTAAACAAGGCTTCCACTTGGGGTCAAACGGTGCTACTCGGGACCATCAGGTATTACTCTTACTCGGGAATAAATATGACTCGAGTAAGAGCTTGGTGCTTATTTCAAATGGATTAAGTCATTAAATACACGACGATATTAATCAGGAAGGAATCCCAAATAAAATAGAGCATTAAATTAGAAGAGTCTCCAATCAGGAAATAACTTGATTCCCTTGCAAAGGCTACATTCTTATAAGGACACAAGTCCAAATTGAACTGCACTACTAGAATCTCGCTCGATTTCCATAAGAGACTCCGAAACAGGAAAGAAGACAAATCAATCTCAAGAAAGTAACCGAATCACAATTAAATACAAAGATCCTGTATTACTTGTACAAGGAAGATTAGGGTTCTATAAACATATAAATAGACCCATAATCTCATCCAGAAAAGATATAAGCAATATAGCATACAACAATTATAGAAAATACAGAGAGAAAAAAGAGAGATCGAGAGCTTGTAAACATCTTATTCTCTTAGTGGATTTTGACTTGGTTGATCCTTCAACCACCCGTGGATGTTTCTCCTGCCATCGGAGTTTTACCTCGTAAAACTTGTCTTTGTTACTCTCTCAGTATCTCTTTCTCTTTAATTCAATAGCCGAAATCCAATTCTTGTTAGCTTTTTTGGCATAATCTAGAAATCGACGTCAACACATGCATATATGTAATAAAAAGAAAAATATTCACGTATATATATATATATATATATATATATATATACATCAACAAATAAAGGGTACAACCAGGCTTAGATACCAATTGTAGGGAAAAATATATTCAAAACACGGTGGAAGCGTAAAATTAGGGTTTGGTATATTTTAAAATTTTTCCTTTAATAAAGAAGACCTTAATCCTTGATTAATTAACGTATATAAAAAGTATCATGCCCTTTTTTTGTGACGATTGAACTACCGTCGAATTAAATCCGTAAGATCTTCCAATCCAATCATGAACGTGAATCATCTAGGAGTGTGGGCTCCCATTCTTTGAATTGTATACCTGAGGATGGAAACAAATAAAATCTTTTACTTTTGTTAGTAACAATAATCTTCCTAGAGAAAACTCAAGAACGTTTGGTCACTTGTGAATTATCAATCTATTTGATTGAAACTTGCGTGAACCTTAATTCGATGTTGTACACAAAACCATTTGCGAAACGAGAAGGCGTGGGCATCTCGCCACTTTCTTCATCATCTGTCACCATCCCGCTGGTCGTCACCACTCGCCAAATCGAAGCACAAAGCTCGTTCTGCAACTGAAGCTCCATTCATCGTCTCCACTCACCGGTTTTCACTCGTCGGTGTTCACTCGTCGTTGCCGCCATTCACCACTCATCGCCGGTCAACCAAAGAAGTGTAAAGGTCTCTCAGTTTAGACTTAAACCCAAATACCCAACAAATCAGTTGAAATTCGAAGGTAAATTACTGGAGCTAACACTTTATCTTCATTTTAATTAGTTTTCAACTTGTCTGTGAGTCAACAATGATGAACCATTTGCAGAAATTAGTTTTCAACTTATCTTCATTTTGATTGTCGTTGAACCTGATTTGCAAATTGTTGTGTTATTTTGTTTATCTACTGTCACGCCATTTTTTCAGCTGGGAGATTGATTATTTGTTCAATTGGATTTGATTGATTGCAATTGCTGTAGATTGATTATTTCTTTGTAGCTTTTTGTTTGAATAGCTCCAATCAAAGAAAACTCAATTATGCTAGTTAAATTTTCTTTAACATTGTAGGATAAATGGTGACTATTTCTGGAAGGATGAATTTCGTCATTGTGTTAGATTAGATGTGGAGGCTGAGTATATGAGTATCTGAGATATGCATATTGTTTTATTTCCTGTAAAGTGATTTTAAGAGCTAATGTTGACTCTTTGCTTGGGTTCTTGATAATTATCAAGTGAGCTGATTATATAATATCATTGATTATATTGAGTGTGTAATTAAATGTTTGAGTGTTTGTGTGTGTGTTTGATTTATGGAAGATGATCGTATTTTGTGATTTGTGATCAGTTAAATATAGTCATAAGTGTTTTTATTCCACGTTAAGCGGCATGGGTCGAAAGAAACTACGTGAATCACTCAAAATTAAGGAAGATGATCAATTTCCATCTCAAGTTAGTGTATACAGCAATTGGGAGAGTATTAGACTTATTAAATCAATTCTTTCACATAAACAATTGGATATGTTTAGAGTGACATGTTTTGGTTATTTTTTGGATGTGAGTGATATGGTATTGTATGGGTAGTTTTGTCACCATATTTTTCTTCGGGAGTGTCATGTTAGGGATGTCGATGACATGGCATCGACTTTGTGGTTCTATGTTTGAAATGAGGTGATAAGGTTTAGCGCGGTGGAGTTTTGTTTGGTTACTGGGCTTACCTTTGGAGATTCATGTGAATCACCATCGTACATCACCAAACATATGGATAAAAGGATCCTCCGATCCTACTTTGGAGATGGTAAAGTTAATGTAAAAATGTTTGCCAATTGGTTTAGGAATCTTGGTCTTGATAATAATGTTAGTGACGATGATATGGTGAAGTTGGCTTTAGTACTTTTTTTGGAGATGACTTTGGTTGGCAAGGACGATAGGAATGCCATTATGTATTGGGCGCTACAGTTAGTGGATGACTTAGATGCGTTTAATAGTTTTCCATGGGGAACATTCTTATACGGTAGGACATTTGACTCTCTTTCTACTTGTGTTGTTGGTCGTGATGACAAGTACAAGGAGCGTCTTGAGTCTCCAGCAAAGCGGAAAGCTGAGAAGTACAATGTTTATGGGTTTGTCACAGCTTTCCAGGTGATGTGTGATATTTTGTGATTTATTTAATGACATCATGCGTGTGGTTGTGGAGCTACTATGAACTCATTTATTTCATTTTCAGGTATGGGCAATCGAAGCAATACCCAAATGGGGTATGCTTGGGTATGCGTCAAGGGTAAATAATGTCACTCCTAGAATTTTGAATTGGAAATGCACAAGGATTCCCAGTTATGTAGAGTTATATGATAACGTTTTCAAGTATAGAAATGTAAGAATGCCTTAGTGTTTTTTACGTTTAAATAACTTTATTTATGTTTGATTATAATTATCATATATATATATATATATATATATATATATATTGCAGCTCACTGTCATCAAATCTCTAGTCCCCTCCGATGAAGAAATTAGGAAACCCTATTGGGCGAGTATCGATCAAAGCCAAATTCCAATATTGGCAGAAAGTACGTGACGATATGACTTCTATGAAGAACGAGATGCGTATAGGTTTTCTTCGCTTTTCCGAGCTTATATGCAAGTCAAAGAATGAAAAGGTGAATTGTAATTAAACAATTTGTCTTAATTATTATTACTAGTATTTAACAATTTTTATGAAATTGAATGCAGACATGTCATAATGTGGATACTGATGTAATCAACTTGAGCCAAGATAACAACATACATTTTGAGCCATCAACATTTCACAGTGTTTTTCCGTCTCCTGAAATGGCCAAAGGTAATTTTGAACCAAGCGACGATGTGAAACAACTATCAAGGCCACCCAAGATTACCATCAAAGTAACTAGAGATCGAAAGCGGTCGGCCTATACCGTTAGCCCGTACATAGATCCTACAGCTAAGCGGCCTAGAAAACCCAAAATGCCAGAATTTAGAAGAGATAGCCCGTTAGATGAGGATGTGTTACGTTCAATGAACTCATGGATCAACGACAACAATCTGAACACTAGGTATCTGCTATTATGCTACTATGTACTCATTGATCAATGCTAGAAAAGTCATTTAAATTTCATGTTTATGTTGTTGAAACTTCACAGTATGCACACCAGTGTATTTGAAGCAAATCCTCATTGGTTTCAAATACTGCTATCAGAAATTGGATGGTTAGATGGAGATGTAAGTTATATACTTGAATTCATGTTTTATATCGTAAGCATTAACCATTTTGGTTACACTTTTTTTTTACAGCATATGGAGACATATTGTCATCTCATGCGGCGGCATGCATTTTTCTTCCTCAGTTATACAGCCACAACATTGTGTTACTAGATTACACATTCATGGTAATTGTATCTACTTATATCATAATTTATATGAAATATAATCACAAATTCTAACCATAATTTATAACTGTTGCAGACTAGAATTCAAGGTAGGTGGTCACTACTTGTGGAAAATAAAACACAGTTCAAGCATGAAACCTACAAATGGGATAGTGAAATGACAGATTATGTGATCGGCAAGAAACCGGTTGAAGCGTGGGAACATTGGCGGAAAGTCAATCTTGTAAGTAAATTTATGCATGTTATATGAATAAAATATTATTCTATTTCAAAGACTTAATTTATATAATGCTGATTTGATGCCATGTGCAGATTTTGTTTCCAACGAACGTGAACGGAAATCATTGGATTGCAATTGCTGTCAACTTGAAATAGTGGGTCATTACAATCTATGATTCTTTACCAGAAATCAATAGTGTATTGGAGATTACAAAGTAGATATCTTGCCTTAGAAAGATGTTGCCTTTTTTGTTGGTGCACACAATGCCAGATATCTATAATGATGCTTTGCCATTTGCTGTACAAAGACCCGAGAAAGACATTCCAAATCAAGGGAATGGGTATACCTCCAACTTTTGTCATCTATTACTATATTAAATAGTTTGATTGTCACTTACATTGGATATATTTATTTGTTTTATATAAAATAGGTCGGACTGTGGGATATTTGCTTTCAAATTCTTGGAGTACTTGTGGGCCGGGAAACCGTTCAACTTTCAAGCAAAAGATGGACCAGCCCTTAGAGTTAAAATTGCAACTGAAATTTTTAAAAATTCTAAACAAGTACCTTGTAATAATATAGTTGAAGGTAGCTTAGTTGAAAAAGATTGTAATTAACAGATTGTTTATTTAATTACTGAGAATTCTGTTTGTATTTGTCGTGGTAGTAAATGTGTGTGAACTGACATGTTGGGAGTTGAGAAGTGTTGTGGATATTGGGAGTGTCTTGTTTGCAGGTTTGCAGGTACAAAAAATGACATGGATTTGTTCAAAATACAAAGGAGACTGTCAAATTTTATTAAATATGCACAAAATAATAACTGCACAATCCATTTAGTAAATCATCTCACCACACCAAAATCACTCAAATCACTCAAATCATTTAGTAAATCAACAACTCACTACACCAACTAACTGTGCTTAATACAAAGAGAAAAATAATAATCAAGTCATCATATTACTATACCAAATCATAAAAGAAAAAAATGACCAAATCATCAACTCACTACACCAAGTTACTGCACCAAATAGTAACATTAAACATTGTGTGATCCCCTTCCCTCACCAACACCACTCGTACTTGTTAATGGTCTAGACGATCTCGAGTATGTGCATGAATGACTGTTGTGACCATTACGATGACAAGTTGTACATCTTGATTGACTTACTGCCTCACCAAATGACGGAATACGGTTCTTTTTAAGTCTTCCTGGAAGGCGTCGGCCTACGGGTGGGAGAACAACTATTGATGCAATATCTTCTGGAACCAACCATTCAAGAGGGTGTCCAACTGGATGAATTTCTCCACTGTATGCTGCAGCAAGAAATGCATTAGAGTAATAAGGTGAACAATAATCTATATATGAAAATCGTCGGACCCTAGCCAATGCATGTTCACATGGAAGTCCGTCCATGTCAAATTCTCTACAAGTACATGTTTTTGATGTCAAATCAATAGTTCCATCCAAATCTCCATCCTTAATAAGAAATGAGTAATATGTGATCGGGTAGACCATTAGATAACGTGCCTTTTCAGCCTTTACACCTATGCTTACATCTGTTTTGGTTGTCAATGTCGACTTAAGTTTACCTGCAGATGTCCGACGATCATAGAACCACCGTTGGAGAACCCCTCTGATGCAGTCAATAACTCCGGTAATAGGCAATTCCCGACAAACTTTAATTGCATTATTCATGGCCTTTGCAATGTTGGATGACGTTAGGTTGTACCTTTTCCTTGGACTGTATGCTCGTGCCCACCGTTCAAATCCGACATCCGTGATATACATAGCTGCTTCAGAATCTATATTTGCCAATTGCTCCATACATCGTGTGAATTGATTTACCCGATAAACTTTAACTGCCTTTCTGAAGATGTCTTTTAGTACCTTATTCTTCCCATAGCGCCCAACCATATTCCGTTCTAGATGTACCGCATATGCGCCATGGAATGATTTTGGAAACACTTTTTCCACACCGGTGATAATACTATTTTTCCTATCAGAAACAATAACCAAATCATCAACTTCGCCAACGGCACAATGCAACCTAGTTAGAAACCATTCCCAAGCTTCATTTGTCTCTGAATCACCAACACCAAAAGCTAGAAAAATATTTGGTCATTTCCATCCATACACACTGCCACAAATAAGACGCCTGCATGAGGGCCTTTCAAAAAGGTTGCGTCAATAGCAATTACAGGTCTAATCGAAGACAGAAACCCGTCTATACAGGCTTTGACGCAAAAAAACATATACATGAACCTATTAGCCGAATCTATGTGAAGGTCTGTAATAGTTCCAGGATTAGTTTGCTCAAACATGTACAAATATGATGGCAAAATTCGGTATGACTCAACCGGTGTTCCTTGAACCTCATCTAAGGCAATATGTTTGGCTCGGTATGCTTTGTGGTAGTTACATAAGATGCCAAACTCTTTCTGTATGTCTTATATAATTTCCTTAGGCTTGTATAAATGATGATCACGAAATTTCTCCATTATGTGTTCCCCTATAACCCGTGCACTTGCTTGTCTCTCATGCGGAAATCGTGATTCATTGGAACATGTGTGCTCATGGTCAAATCTTCTAATTTGAAAATAAACTGAATTAGTAACCTTAACTGCACACAATCGCCATTTGCATTCCTCAACAATGCACCGAACTTGATAACGTGTTGGGTCTGACTTCATCACCTTAATCAGGAACCGGTTGGCAAAGGCATACCTGCCTAATTGTGATTGCAATTGCCGTTTACTTTCAAACAATTCACCCACTGCAAGACACATATCAACAGGTGTAGGTGCAACTTCACCAAAATTAAGAGAATATGATGCAGATAGAGGTTGAACGAGCCTCTGGATATGGGTAAATTGATCATCAGAGCAAATAGGAACTTGATCAGAAATAGAGTCAAACTGTGGTTCTGATACCTCATGCACAAGAACATTTTCATTTTCTGTGGTATCATGGAAACCAAAATGACGATGAGGGGAATCACCGTTGTTGGCAGTTTCTGTAAAACCCTCTCGAATATCATCCAAATGGGCATTTGTGTTAGGCATATCCACGGTGTGCTAGAAATCAGATTCAGTTGCATGGTCTGGGCGGTGAGGTGATTCTGGATGAAATTTCTGCTTCACTTCTGGATGGTAATCATTGATTTGCTCAACACTTATGCAAACTAGAGGGTCAACATGCTCTCGGCGCAGTAACAATGCAACATCATTATCATCAATAATCTCAATAGGCAAACTAGGACGAATGGTTTGTGCAACAGTCGTAAGAGTAACCCCGATAATGATTTCTATCAATTCCGATCACGTGGTACACCATATCTAATAGTTGATCATAATTTGCATTCCTTGGAAAATCAAATGCTCGTCCTCTCCGACCGTCGTACCAATATACACAGTGATCACTTTTCCATTCTCCCCCCCAATTCAAAACCAATTGCACATTTGTCGTCTTCATTCCTGGAAACATCAATTAAAACAAACTTTACTACATCAAACATAAGCAGTGTGAATTAATTTTTTTTTTCTTCTTCGGGTCAAAGGTGACCCGATCGGATCAATCCTGACTTGAAGACCAATTTTTATGGCTTCGGGTTGCCCCCTACCCGAACCCAAAAAATTGGTCTTCGGGTCAGGAGTGACCCGATCGGGTCACCATTGACCCGAAGACCAATTTTTATGGCTTCGGGTAGGGGGCAACCCGAAGCCATTAAAATTGGTCTTTGGGTCAGGAGTGACCCGATCGGGTCACCAATGACCCGAAGACCAATTTCATGTAACCCAACAAAAAAACTCACCTTATCAACACTATAATGCCTCTAAATGGAATTTTTTTTAAAAGACCTCAATGTAAACAATATAAACAATGTTTAGTTTACTTCTTTTCTTTTCCTTTTTATAATTGGTTGGTTAAAAGTAATAATTATAGTAAATATGGTGTTTATAATTTAAGTTGGGGTATTTTTGGAAGTTTGGGGCATTTTTACAACTTTGTGCCTACATAGGGTATATTTGCAATAGAGGCCCTCAGATGGGGCTTTTTTCCTAAAATCCAATTAAATAATAAAAAAGAAACAATACAATAAGCTATTATATATAGCCTTAGCCGCCCAAGCCAATTTATATGGGTCAATATTGTTTTTTTTTATTAAATCCAATGGACCTTAATAAATTGTACACATGTGATCTAGTCCCATTTTTACCAAAAGAAACAAGTCCACATACCTTAATACAATTCTAGATGGACCCATAACTTGGTCCGGTAGAATATATCAAGTGATCCATGCAAGTTTATATCGTCCATAGCGGCGCCATTTTGACCCAGCTATTTTTATTGTTATAAAACGCTCGTCAAACAATATTGATAAAACCTCAACAATACCTAAAATGTTTACAAAACAAGTACAATGGCAAGTCGGGTGTCGTTCACAGAGAAAGGGCAATCGGATGGCTAAAACTAGTTAATTAATATTAAACTAAAACTAAGCATGTAAACTAAAGGTAAATGGTTGGGTATTTGAAAGGTTAATAGTTAAGATGCAAACTACAATTAAGCTAATTAATCTAAAATGCATTCAGTGTTAATATGCAATGGGAGTTAAATATGATGGTCAAGACTAAGGTATTGATGATCCAACAAGTGAATTATGGGCATGTACAAACTCTCATGAAATAAATGCATATAGATCAATTGCAACCAATCTAGATGTATAGTATCGGTTGTATTCCCTCATGGGTTTCCAATCTAGATGTATAGTATCGGGCCACTCACAAGTGATTGTTCATGAACACACATCTATCGAATTAAGGGACTAATCTCTTTATAAATTCACCAACCTAGATGTATAGTGTTGGTGCTTAACCTATCACAAGCAACCAACCTAGATGTATAGACTAGGTTACCCATTCAAGATTAGAATAATAATTGAGATTATTGAGTCCTGGTCTCGCTTAAGGATGTACTCTTGTTTGACCCTTCCATTCAATATAGCTTAGGGAGATTAAGTAGATGTATGCCCAATCACCCAAACAATACATTAATTTAAAAAGACCAAATAGGTGTATACCTAGTCAACTACCCAATTAATTCCCTCAATCAATTAGCTAATAGAGGAATGTACAATCAAAGACAAATCAATTAAGACAATGAATAGAACATAATTGATAGATTTAATTAAATTTAAAATAGAGTTCATTACAAAGGCCAATACCCACAAGTGTTTCCATCAATCTCTTAGTGGGATGTTTAGCTACTAATGACAATTACAATAAAATAACAAGAAGAAAAGAGATAGAGAAGAGCCATTGAAGAGAACTCTCCCATTCTTGAAGCTTTGATCCAATCTCCAAGTGTCCTTGAGTAGATAATGATGAAGGATGGTTAGATTTGGTGGGGAATGATTCCTAAACCTAGGTTAGTGGTTAGAGATGAGAGAAAGTGTTTGGAATAGAGAAGAAAATGATTATTAGATCCCTATATTCGTATATCCTCCTCTATAGATGATAAGAACAAGATATATTTATAGGGTTTTAAAAAAAGATCTGAAAACGGTGATGTGGCAGACTTGTTGTGCGAAATGCACGGGTTGAAACCTGCGCAGGACTCGCCCAAATACCTGGTGCCTTGATTTCATCTCCCGGTTAAAGTGCAGTGCGCAGAAATTTGTGCCATTGTGTGCTGGTGTAGACCCGTGCAATGGCCTGGCTTTTACTTCCTTCATAGTGTGTGGGTTGTGCGTGGGTTGGGACCCACACAAGACCAACGCACAGACCTGATGCTGCTTTATCAACTTTTTAACCTTTTTTGTACAATACCGTATCTTTTAACCAATTAACCGGAATGTACCTAATCACCTGAAAACATAAATAAAGAGCCATAAGAGAGGCAAAAAGCACCCGAAAACGAGACAAAGGTTAAGGAAATGAGGGCCAAAATATATAACAATTTTGGCACGATCAAATACCCCCAAACCAAACCTTTGCTCGTCCTCAAGAAAACTTAAAACAAAACAAAGACTCAAACAAAAATGACTCGACCTATGACTCAAAATCAAGTAATCCAATAAGTCGCATGTCCAACCGATGATGAGATGCAAGGATGTGTGATCGAGAGGAGTAAACATATGCAAGCAATCTAAAACAACTCAAAGGCACTTGAGGGAAATTCGCACTACCACGAATCCCAAACCTAAGAGCACTCTCATATCAGGAGCTACTCACTCCCACATATTTAACATAATTCGCTTTAACTCTAATCCTCATCCGATTTCGCTCTTCTTTTTCCACTTAGAGTCCTAAGTTCACACTCATTCAAGATATGCAATGATTGACTTTATGCATAGAAATCTAATGCAGTGCATACAATACATATTCAAAACAAGTTATGTATATGAACTATCCTAAGAACTACTCACTATGCCAAGAACGTGGAAGATCAAGCTATCAACAAACATTCCCAATCAAGACATTATAGATCAAATAGGACTTTCCCTTTGGTTGTAATGGGGTCATTGGGTTATATTTGGTGAAAAAAGAAAAATGGAAAAAGTTTAAGTTCAAAGATCACCAATCATGTCTTAACATACTCACAACCCCACTCAAAGCTCTCTTACACATTGCTTATACTTTAGCAACTAGACATTTACAAATATACACATATTGTGATTCAAAATTGTACTCTACATTGTGAGTACTTAACATTTATTTGCAAGGCTCTTTTCTTTTCTTTTTGCCTTTTTCTTTCTTTTTGATTTTCTTTTCATTTTTTTTTCTTTTTGCACACTTACACATTACATATTTACAATTTAAGTTTATAAGTGCAAATTTAGCACTTTTACAAATTAAGCCATTTCATACACAATTCAATGTTGCCTACGTACACACTCTCTTTACTTTAGAGCTTACACCTTTCAAACCACACAACACACACACCCCACATGATTGGCAATAAAGGTAGGCTTGTGTTTGACTATGGCTATATGGTTACATTTTGGTTCCAAATGAAAGGTAAGTGTTTGGCCATAAATTTGGCTATGATGCACACATAAGGGATTAAGGAATGTGTTTAGGCCTTTTAAGTAATTAAATGCACACAATGCCTTAAATCATTTCCATAATTAGAGTATCAAGGGAATAAATACATCCATCAAGCAATCCACTATTTATGCAATGTATGTCCTATGGCTTGTGACACTTATGACGAGAAGAATGTTTAAAGAATAGAAAAAATTTAACACTCAATGCTTTTTTAAAAGGCTTGTGTTTGTGAACTCACGGGTGTCTCCACCATTAGAACAAGACGCAAGAGCACCGAGTCCCCTCAATTCAAGCACACAAAGGATGGGACTAGCCTATGACAATGAAAATATAACCCACGAGTGACAAAGATTTGTACACAAGCTCACGATGCAT
The DNA here is from genome assembly GCA_032871835.1 of Dipteronia dyeriana. Lineage (NCBI taxonomy): Eukaryota > Viridiplantae > Streptophyta > Magnoliopsida > Sapindales > Sapindaceae > Dipteronia > Dipteronia dyeriana. Next base: position 69,830,606 of record CM065299.1, on the reverse strand, counting down.
GTATATACTCGCCAAAAGCACACGCTCAAGGCATCACATCCAAGCTAGTTAAAGCTCAAAATTATGGCCATTGCAACAAATCAAAAAATTTGGACTAAAAAGACTACAATGACTAAAAACAAAATAGAAAGACGACTCAATAAAGGTGTCTACACCCTCAAACCAAAACCCAATATTGTCCTCAATGTTGAAGACAAAAGAGTCCAGCCTAATGGCACACACCTAACATGACTCAAACAAACCTAGGCACTAATCATGCACAATCAATGCCCAACAAAATAAAAGACTCAAATTGGCTCATACATAAAACAAGGCAATCAAGTTCAATATCACATTTAAGCACAACCCAACATCAATCATTAACAATTCACAAAATTGAATGGAATAAGGACAAAACAACCCACAAACCAATTTCTTAAAATTTGCTCAAAACGTGTACAAATATGTGGATATGTACCACCCCCAAACCAAATGAGGCAATATATGCAAATAAAGAACAAGTACAATCTCATGCAAAATCTTAAAGAGCCTTCGGTCATCATGCCAAAAATGAAATAATCAACCAATCCATGCCAAAACTTGGAAACCAAAGTTGTATAATCATTCATAAACATTTCCATTCACCCTATTCACACAAAACTAGAATTGATATTCAATGATAATCTCTTCCATTCATAGGCATAATTTTGTAGACAAAAGATATATCAAGATAAAGTGCAAGAGTTTGAGATAGAAAGAGTAAATTGATGCGAATGTTCAATAGTCTAAAACTTTGAGTAGGTTCCTGCCCTTTTTATGGGCACTCTTGGCTTGCTTGTCCCTTCAAGACTTGCAAGTGGCCGGTGTATCGAATCCAAGAGGTGATAAACCTAGCCTTGAAGCACAATACTCGTTCATAAAGTTTAACAATCATAACACATATCTCAAACCAAAATTTCTCCCAAATGAATATCACTCTCCACAAGTCTCTCATGTCCACCAAAATTTATTAAACTAGACTAACAAAAGCAACTAAAAGCACAACAATAGAATAAAATAACAAAAACAAACGTGAAACATAAAATAAACATAAGGAGATTGCATCAAAAATGTTCAATGGGATGCTAAGGGAGGTTTAACCAAGTTGGGAAACTCTTTCTTCTTAACTACCCAAGCATATTTAGGCAATTTCCTCATATCTTCCTTTCCCATGTTTCTCACTTGATCTATTAAATCTTTCCTCACCCATACTTTCTTTACCCTTAGGTGGACTCCTCTTATTCCTAGGACTTCTTGTTTTCTCATATTCTATATTTGAACAAAAATAGTAAATAGGATAAAGGCGAGAGGGACTCCCTTTCGACAAATAACTTTGAGGTTGTTGGATTTGATCCACTTGTAATGCTTTAACCTCATGCTCTACCTTGCTCAACTTCATGATAAAGTCACCTTCCCTTTCCTTTGCTAATTTGAGATCTTCATCCTTCTTGTTGAGAGCTTCCATGGCTTCATCTAAGGCACTGACCTTCAACTCAATCTTCAACTGCATTTCCTTTGATTTACGAGTTGTCTTTTCTTTAAATTCCATTAACGCCTTTGTGAAGTCCAAATACTCATTTAGTGCATTAATTTTTACGGTCTCAATTTTCTTGAATTGCTCTTCCAATTCCTTGTTCTTGTCAGAGACTTCACCATTATTCTCCTTGAGTGTACCATTTTCCACTCTGAGTGTTGGCACTTCAAGTATGAGCCTCTTATTTAGCTCTTAAAGTTTGTCAATCTTTGACACTCCCGAGGCCTCTTTGCATTCTAACTCCTTCAAGAGATGCATATTTTTCTCACATTGTTCCTTAATGTATTTTTTTCTCAGGAAACTTCTACCATCTTCTCTTGAAATTCTTCATTCTTTTTCGTTAACAACCCTATTTCCGAAACTACTTCTTTGAGGATGTCCAATAACTCATCGTTCATCTTCATCATCTTGTTTCATTCATCCTCAAGGCTACTTTGTTCGAGATCATCCAAAGCAAAATAACTCATTTAATTGTCTTCATATGATAGACGTTGCTTAAGGGCGATGTCCTCACTATAAGTCCATGTGGAGTCATGGTAAGTGCTCCCATCTTGGTTGTGAAAGTTATTGTACGGCGTGTAAATCAGCTATGTTTGAGCTTGCTTTCAACAAAACTCTGAAATTCTATCTCTTAACCGACAACTCTCAAAGTCATGTCAAACTTCACCACATATCTTGCACCTCACAGTTTCTACTTGCCTATAAAAGTCCATCATATCTGAAACAATTAAAAACAAAAATACCGAAAAAAGTAAAAAGTTACAAAACAAAATTGAAAACAAATAAGAATCCTAACTAGATAAATAGATAACTAAGAATAGCCACCTAATTAACGTCTTTCCTCGGCAGTGGTGCCATTTTGACTGAGCTATTTTTATCGTTATAAAACGCTCGTCAAACAATATTTATAAAACCTCAACAATGCCTAAAATGTTTACAAAACAAGTACAATGGCAAGTCGGGTGTCGTCTACAGGGAAAGAAAAATCAGATGGCTAAAACTAGTTAACTAATATTAAACTAAAACTAAGCATGTAAAGTAAAGGTAAATGGTTAGGTGTTTGAAAGGTTAATAGTTAAGATGCAAACTACAATTAAGCTAATTAATCTAAAATGCAATTAGTGTTAATATACAATGGGAGTTAAATATGATGGTTAAGACTAAGGTAATGATGATCCAATGTGAATTATGGGCATGTACAAACTCTCATGAAATAAATGCACATAGATCAATTGCAACCAATCTAGATGTATAGTATCAGTTTTATTCACTCATGAGTTTCCAATCTAGATGTATAGTATCGGCCACTCACAAGTGATTGTTCACGAATGCACATCTATCGAATTAAGGGACTAATCTCTTTATAAATTCACCAACCTAGATGTATGGTGTTGGTGCTTAACCTATCACAAGCAACCAACCTAGATGTATAGACTAGGTTACCCATTCAAGATTAGATTAAAAATTGAGACTATTGAGTCTGGGTCTCACTTGAGGATGTACTCTTGTTTGACCCTTCCATTCAATTTAGCTTAGGGGGATTAAGTAGATGTATACCCAATCACCCAAACAGTACATGAGTTTAAGAAGACCAAATAAATGAATACATGGTCAACTACCCAATTAATTCCCTCAATCAATTAGCTAAGAGAGGAATGTAAAATCAAAGACAATTCAACTAAGGAAAGAAATTAAAAGAATGAATAGAACATAATTGATAGATTTAATTAGATTCAAAATAGAGTTCATTACAAAGCTCAATATCCAAAAGTGTTTCCATCAATCCCTTAGTGGGATGTTTAGCTACTCATGAAAATTACAATAAAATAACAAAGGGAAAAGAGATAGAAAAGACCCATTGAAGAGAACTCCCACTTTCTTTGAAGCTGTGATCCAATCTCCAAGTGTCCTTGAGTATATGATAACGGAGGATGGTTAGATTTGGTGGGGAATGATTTCTAAACCTAGTGGTTAGAGATGAGAGAAAGAGTTTGGAAGAGAGAAGAAAATGATTCTTAGATCCCAAAATTCGTATATCCTTCTCTCTAGATGATAAGAACAAGATATATTCATAGGGTTTCAAAAATAGGTCTGAAAACGTTAATGTGGCAGACCTATCGTGGAAAATGGGTGGATTGTGCACGGTTTGAGACCCGTGTAAATACATGGTGCCCTAATTTCATCTCCCGGTTAAAGTTCAATGCGCGAACATTTGTGCGATGGTGCGCTGGTGTAGACCCGCGTAATGGCCTGGCTTGTACTTCCTTCCTAATGCACAGGTTGTGCGCTGGTTGGGACCCGTACAAGACCAGGACACAGACCTGACACTTCTTGATCAACTTTTTGACCTTTTTCTACACAAAACCGTATATTTTATCCAATTAACTGGAATGTACTTAATCACCTGAAAACACAAATAAAGAGCCATAAGTTACACAAAAAGCACCCGAAGCGAGACAAAGGTTAAGGAAATGATGGCCAAAATATATAACAATTTTGGCACGATCTTCTATACCTGAGGCATTTTGCCTCGGTTACTTTTACTTGGAGTGTTCAATTCTCTAGATATTCCATGATCGGGGTTATCTAAGTGGCCTGCTTTTCTTCAACTGTTCCTACCTCCAATACTTCTCCTTGATCTTTAATGCTCGGTCTCTTGAGTTTAGCAACTAGGATAGTCTTTGAACGTATGCTAATAGTAACTGATGCCAATTTTGACAAAGTGTCTGCCTTTTATTTCTTTTCCCTCAGGATCCTAGTAATTCTATAAGCCATGAACTTTCTAAGTAACACATTAGCTATCCCTAGATAAGCAGTCGTGTTGTTATCCTTGACCTGATACTCATCCGGG